>CM038796.1:231350557-231950557 GCA_021764765.1 Vicia sativa
AGATAACAACAAATACTAATGTAAAAATATAATTATATAAAGCTGGTTAAAACTTTCCGACTAATCCTCACAAAGCTTACATTTTAAAGTGCTACAATTTTATTACTTGATTAAGTACTTATGTCTTTTAGAATATCTTTAAATGGTTAAATTTTTCCTACGTGAAACTCATTATTAATACTACTTAAGTTCAGCATATCATTGCCTATGTCAATACAACAACGAGCATAGTGCCATAACCTGGAAATCGCATACCTTTTATTACGAAAACCTAATTCTTCAAAGGTTCTTTCATGTTTTGATGCGAGATACTAACATCAAGTAAGTCGAATTCCAACGAGTCTCAACATCTAGAAAACTAAACCTTTATAGTCCATGTTCTCATCAATACATCCCTTGAATTTAGCAAGCCTCGCGGAAGATCTAGCATACCAAATTGCATGACGAACTCTATAAAGCCAATCATCAATGTCTTTTAAACCTTCTTTCACAATTAAATTCAATACGTGTGCATGACACCTCATATGAAAATGGTTTCCACTCATAACTAAACTATTCTTAGACAAAGCCTTCTCTTGAGGCGTTCAACCCCAACATCGTTTGATGAAGCGTTATCAACAGTCAAACTAAACGCGATTTAAACCCCAACTATTCAAACACATATCCATCGTTTCACAAATAGCATCCCTGTATGACTTGTGACTTGACAAAATTTAAGATCTTCTTACGTAAGTGCCAATTATTATCAATGAAATGGGCCGTCACACATATAGCTCAACTTTTGACAAAGTCCACATATCGGTGGTGAGACAAACTCTTCGACAATTCGGAGATATAAAGTTTTCAAAATCATTCTTTCTGTGTCCCATAGTTTCAAGACATCACGTGCCAATGTTGTGCGAACAAATCTGAAATCTTGGTGAGCGAGACTCATAAATTCATGAAAAGACTCATGTTCGACCTTCGAAAAGGAATCTCCATGTTAATGAACATCTTAACCATTGCTCTTGAATAGCTTCTTGGTCAAACTTGACAATTAAAGGAGAGCTAACATGTTCTTCACCACTTGTCATAGAAGATGATGTTTTTTGCCTCTTGTAAACAACGCATCTCGATAAATGAGCATGCATTGAACTAGTTCCATTATTATACTTAATTTTTGTGCCCGCGATTTGCCGCGAAGCTTTTGTTCTTCTTCATGATACAATGAAATGATTCCAAGCCTCTGAGCGATTCTTTCGCTTCTTAGTGTGAGGAGGCGGCATTTTATAAAACGCTAGGTGGAGGGTTGAAACGTATTCTCGGATGTCGCATAAGTTGCACCAACATTAGTCATCTTGATTACATTCAAAATAGGAAAACAAATTAGAAATTCCATTTGAAACATTATCGTTGAAAAAGAACATAAAAGAGCTTGCACAGAAGATTGTCAACTGTCAGGAAACACAAGAATACTATTCAATTACACTAAATTCAATTAAGAGAACATAAAATATAAAAGAGTTGTATGTCCATCCTTTGGATGTTGCTTATCACATGAACCCACCTGAACTGACCACAAACTCACGGCCACGGTGATGACGATACACCCAATCCTAACCTACGGTTATTTGAACTTGACATCAATTTTTACGTGTGTAGGCTCGGTCAATTTCTGATCAACCATCGTGCGAGAAAATCTATGATAGTTCTAATTTATACTATTGAAAAGTGTGTTAACATACATATGACAATGATCATTTGGACTCAAAATCAATTTAAAAGATATCTTGATCATTAAGCATTTTATAAAAACATAAGCATACTACAAGTTTGATATCTTGCTTCTTTAGCCGAAACTTAGGTCCATCATGGGTGGAAATCTCATCTTCTAGGGGACTATTTGAAATTCTTTCTTTATTTGGTTCATTCATGCCAAGCGACAGGAGGAGCGATGGAAGCGGTCTGGTGGCATGAGTGTTTCTTTATCAAGTCTGCTGCGAGAACATGCGTTACTTCCATTGTTGCTCTTGACTTGGCTTCTCGAAGAAATTCCCACAGGCCTCGGCTATTGCTTTATGATCGAACCGTCTTTCCTCGGGAAGCTACAAGGTAAATCAATCTTTGTGCGCTCATTGAAGGTATCACGGAAATGACAAGCTTGAAGCTATGTTGTTGATGATGCTTCACTCCTTAATCAGTGGTAGGTGACAACAATGTCGAGCTAGAACAACCTGACATTGTCTAACCCCTTAATGCATTACAATTGGATACAAACTAGAGCAAGAAGAGCACATGGCAAGTCAAAGGAAAGAAACATGACACAGTTTCACACAATCTACTACTTAAAGCTACATGACCAATTCCAACACCAAAAGTCACACATTAAAAGAGAGTGTAGAGGAAGAAAGAAGATTGTTACCTCGGAAATGGAGGGTAGTTTAGCAGGAACTAGGCGTTGGCAACCGGAGTTGAAGGTGAAGAGATTGAGGATTGGTTCATGACGAGAGAGAGTGACGAGAGAGAGGGTGACGAGAGAGACGAATGGGTTTTTCGTTAGAAAATGAGAAATGAAGGTTTTAGGGTATCCAATGGTTAAACCATAAGAACCGGTTTACCATTTTAATCATAAATGGACCACCTGATTTTATATTTCAGCATTTAGATTGGATTTTAAATAATGGAACAGTTTGGATACCAATTTGGATAAGAGTAACTGGTTTTTTTGCACACCCCTACAGATCATGATGCATGCGAGTATATGATAATGCTCGTGGATGACATATGCACATGTTATGACTTTTATGAATAATGTGTGAATGTAGATGATGTGGTATTTCAAAACATTTCCATCTTGAAGAAGATAGGAACGTTTCGCTGGGGATCTTTGATTTCTGTTTGTGTATGAAGATCCTGGCTGGGGATAAAAGAGATCTAGATTCCTCCGCTGCACTATCTGACCAAGTTTCGATTCTGGATATTGATGTTGTTGGGGAATGATAATCTTTGAGATATACTCAATTGTGGATGAAAATCTTGTGTACGAATCTTGATGGGGAATGATGTGATCTTGTATAACCTATTACTGCTTAGAGACTAACATAATAAGTCGATTGATGGTGGGTTACTGCTCAAGGACCAATGTAATAAGGTTGACGTTCACTGCACGGGGAATGACGTGACAATGTTGATGATCACTGCTCATGGACTAATGTGATAAGTTGAGAATATAGATAATCACTGCATGGGGACTAACGTGATGATGTGGTAGATGATCACTGCGCAGGGACTAACGTTATGATATTGATAAGATCACTGCTCGGGGACTAATGTGATGAAGTTGATAGGATCACGGCTCAGGGACTAATGTGATGAACTTGATTGGATCATTGCTCGAGGACTAATGTGATGAATTTGATAGGATCACTGCTCTGGGACTAATATGATGATGTTGATAGGATCACTGCTCTAGGACTGATGTGATGATGTTGATAGGATCACTGCTCGGGGACCAATGTGATGAACAAAAGCGTTGGACATTGTTGAAAGGAGATAATAGAGTAGTAGTCTTATTGGAAAATATGTCTCTGTCGGGGGAGCGATGGATCTGTGGGGATTGTAAAGATTATTTTTGTGGGAATATACCTTTGAAAGTGACTCTCTGGGGATGTACTGGTAACTTTGGTTTTCATCTCAATTCCTAGAGTCTGTAGTAATTGTTGTTTCTGTTTGCTTTTCGTGTATTTGTGAATAGATATTTATTGTCAGATGCATATAATCATTCAAAGCATTCATTGGACTTTATGCAAACAAACAAATAAAAGTAAAAGCTTGAAACTGGAAAAGGAGGATTGTATTAATTTTGAAAAGGGACCTATAGAAAGGCAGTTCGTATATAGAGAGACAAATATCCTAGTAAGAGTAAATTGTCGGAAACATTTGGCAAATAGTAAAAGTTGTGTGGAAACAATCTCGTCGAGTTTCAACTCTGTTATTACTCATATATTTTTTACTATCTCATATCCTTGCTTCTAGAAGAATGTGATTGAACTGATCTGCGCCATTTGAATCTTAAATCTTGATAGTAGTGTAGTCTTAAGTAGATGATCTCGTCGAGACATAGTCGTACGCTTTAATCCCTAACTTTTGTCTAGACCGTCTTTTCGGGTTTTCAGTCTATCGGGATATCCTTTTTTGCCTAAGCCGCCTTTGCAGGTTTTTGACTTGCCAGGTGTACTTTTTGTATATATGTCCCTAACTTTTGCCCGAACCCTTTTGGTTCGCCAGGACGCCCTTATTTTTTCCTAGGCCATTCAACCTAGCGGGTCTCGTTTATGCATAGTATTTTTTGATTATGTCTACATTCACAGGGTGTGGGAAGTCTTCTCCATCCATGGTGCTTAGTATCAAGTCTCCGCCAGAAAATACTGTCTTGACTACAAATGGTCCCTCGTAGGTGGGAGTCTATTTTCCCCTAGGGTCGCCTTGTGGCAGTATGATGCGCTTGACTACTAGATCTCCAACTTGGTACACTCGGTACTTGACTTTCTTATTGAAGGCTTTGATCATGCGTTTCTGATATATTTGTCCATGACAGATGGTTGCGAGTTGTTTCTCATCGATCAAGTTGATATGGTCAATTCGAGTCTGAATCCATTCATCTTAGTCTAACTTTGCGTCCTTGAGTACTCTGAGTGAGGGTATCTGAACCTCGATAGATAGAACTACTTTCATACCATATACGAGAGAGAAAGGGAAAAACCTTATGCTGAGCAGTGTTATCAACCAGAACATCGAAATATGGAAGTGGAAAATCGTCTTTCGGGCTTGCCTTATTCAGATGTCGATAGTCTACACACATATGCACCTTGCCATCCTTCTTAGGTACGGGTACCACGTTCGCACCCCATTGTGGATAAGAAGTAACGGTTAAGAAACCGACATTGAACTGCTTCATAATTTCGGCTTTAATTTTCTTAGACATCTCAGGACATATACGACGGACCTTCTGCTTCACAGGGAGAAAACCTTCTTTCATTGGTAGTCGGTGTACCACAATGTCAATATCTAGACCTTGCATGTCTTCGTAGGACCAAGCAAAAATCTTGGTGTAATCTCGCAGCATCTGGATCAATCTTTCTTTAACACTTTTCTCAAGACTCGCTCCTATCTTGATTTCTTTTGTGTCTTCGTCGATACCTAGATTCATAATCTCGACCAATTCTTCGTGTGGTTGTATAGCCTTTTCCTCTTGCTGTAGTAGTCTGGAAAATTCTCCTGGCACTTCACAATCTTCTTCACCTTCGTCTTCGGCTTGGTAGATGGGATTATCGAAGTCATATTTAGCAATAGCAGAGTCGTTATCAACGAGATCCGAAGTGAATATGGATATGCAGTTTATTACGTGGGTGTATGTAAGAACACATAGCTTTTGAAGAGGTGATAAAGATAAAAAGAAAGACAGAGAGCGCAATATTTGAATGCAAAAGTCCAATGATTTATTGAATGAAAATATGTGAATGACAAATAATAAGCTTAAAGTTTATTGTTCGAAACGTAAAGCATAAAGCATAAAACAAAAAAAACAATTACTCCTGTCTAAAGGAGATTGGCATAACATCCATAGTCGTCCAATTGTTGAGTCCATCATCGGGAGTTGGGAAGATCCAATTGTTGATGTCAAAGTCCCCATCATCGTCTTCTATAGCATGAACTCCATTCTTGTTGATTTGGAATGGAGATCCGCCGACACGTTCGCAATGTATTATCTTTTGACCTTTGGAAGTGAAGCCTAAACCAGTCTTGTCAAATTTGAATGGAAAATCGGGTAGTTGACCCCAAATAGTACATCCTCCTTCTTCAACTACAGCTCTGGCATCTTTTAGCGAGGCCATCTTTGGTGGAACTCTAGTAACTTTAGGAGTGACAGGAGAGTCGACAGGCATGACTCGTGGAACTACTTCGAAAGCTTGACAAGGAGTTTCGACGAATTCGCCTTCCATTTCGATATATCAGAATGACTGCATATGGATTACCATATATTCTTCTACTCTGCATACTGTAACAATTTTCCCCTTCACTGGGTACTTCAACTTTTGATGAAAGGTAGAAGTATGACCTTGCCCATGTATCCAGGCCCAGCGGTGAGAATAAGTTGGACGAATGTCCATTACAAAGAAAGTAGAGTCAAAATTCTGGGAACCTACTTTGATCGACGGGGTGAGATTTCCAAGTACTATTCTCTTCAAATCATCAAAAGCTCTCACGATTACGGCGTTGGGTTTCATGACCACTTCTTCAGCACTAAGTCAGTCGAGAGCGCTCTTCGGCAGGACATTCAGAGCAGAGCCAATATCCACCAATACATGAGATAATGTAGTGCCCTTACACTCTATAGAGACGTGCAAGGCTTTGTTTTGTTTCCTTCCGACAGGAGTCAGATCAGCATCAGAAAAGCCTAAACCATTATTTGCGGTCAGGCTAGCAATACAACTTTCAAATTGGTCACCAGTGTCTTGTCAGATATGAGCATTCTTCGTAAATTTCACCTGCTTTAGTACGATCCTCGACAACAAGAGCTAGCAAGGAAATCTTGGATGGAGTCATCTTCTAATCGCTCCTGAAACAACCTATCAACATCATCCGATAACTATATCAATGAAGTCGCCATCGAACGTTTTTATCTCGCAAAAAGGAGAAAGGTGAACATCGCGAAACCCTGAAAAGGGAGGGCACACGGTCTCGCGACCGAGAGGTAGGTAAGAATCTATTACGCTGGCGGAAGGTGTTCTCGCCCCGCTAAGGCCAATAAGGTTCTAAGCCCAATGCCCTTGGGAAAATGGGCTGGAGCGTCTCGCTGGGGCCACGTGGGCCGACGGTCTCGCCTACCACGTGCCCTCCGATAATCTCGGGCCTTGTTGACTAGGTTTTTAACCGCAAGTCTCCTAGAAACTGCAACAAACCGGATTTTGCTTATTAATCTAGGGAGGGCCACGTGCTGGCCTCCTCACACGCAAGTCTTAAGAATCCGCTAGTGGGCTGGACCGCCCACTAATCGGATCTTGGCCCAACGATAAATACCTCTCACTTGAGAGGTCGTATCTCATTCTTTACTTTTCTCACTTGCTTGCTCTCTCTCCGCTATTCTTACTTTGGCGGAGTGCTTTCAGGTACCCCTTCTCTTTCACTTTGGACCGTTGCAGATTGGGCCAAGACACCTTCCTGGTGCACGATCGCTGGCGCCCGTCAGGAAACTTGCTTCCCCTCCTTTCATTCATTGACCAAAGCAAACCAACAACTCGCTTTGTCATGGCCGACGCCGCAACCAACGTGCAAAATGCCCTCGCGACGATCCGCCGAGCATAACGACACCATTTTCCCGAGCGGAGATCCTCGAGATGGGCAACCGCCTCCTCGGATCCTACCGGGAGAGGCCCAGGATGAATCGATCGCCGTCGGACAACCGAACCAAATTGTGTTCCAAGAGGTGCATCCACCCCGACGCCGATCCCACGGCCCTTTCGCGCCATCAACAACACCAACCTCATGTTTTCACACGGCGGAACGTCTCCACGCTCGGTTGCGTCCGCCGATCACCGCTGAGACGCTGCCGCCCGGACTCGTGGTCGCCATCACCACGGCGACATCGCCTCAAACTCCCCATGAGGAAGGAGAGAAGACTCAGAGACTCGGCCGCACCGAGGGAGGGACCCGCGACCGAGCAACGAGACCAAGAACAACCCAGGAGTAGTGAATCGCCTCCCGCCATGAGCGAAGAGCCGATGGGTCAAGAAGAACGGGCGCCGCCCTCGCGCGAACTCGGGCGCTCGCCGCGCTCCCCATCGGAGCGACGAGGACGACCCCGGGCCCCTATCCGCGAAAGATCATGAATGCCCCGATTCCTCGGGAATGGAGAAACCACCTCCTAGTTGCCACGATGGGGTCGACGACCCCATCGACCACATCGACGGTTTCAAGCTATGCTCCAATACCTCAATGTCGGAGGACCAATCATGCATCTCCCCACAACCCTGGAAGACGGCGATGGATTGGTACAAAGCTTGTCCCTGTGGTCCATACACTCATGGAGAGAGCTCAAAGCCCAATTCACTAGCGCTCACAGCCTCCCGCAGCACCAAGATGAGGCCTCCCGAGGCCATCATCGTAAAAGTGATGAAACTCTCGCGAGACATCGCCGCTTCAACAAAGAAGCCATCCAAGTCCCCTGCGAGGACCAGATGAAGCGATACTACCGGAGAGGGCTCCTCCACCGATTCAGAAGGCCGCCAGATCGAGCCCCCAGCCACTGATGCTCTCCTCGATAAAGCTCGCGCTTATATCACGTATGAGGAGAAGGCCGCCAACCGAGCTAGGGACTCGGGAGTCGGGCTCGGCAACCCCTGTGCACCAAGATAACCGACGGGAGGCGGGTCCTCCCGCCTCGAGGAGGCGACGACGATAGGCCCCGGGAATCCCGCGAGCAGCGAGGCCCAACTGGACGCTTCACTGACTACACTCCGCTGACCGCTTCCCGCGAGCGGATCCTAGCCGAATGCTCGGCTACGGAGTTCCGAGATGGAGGGGGGGCCAAACCCACCCCGCGAGCCGCACCGACAAAACAAAATACTGCCAGTATCACAAGTCACGGCCACTTGACTGAAGATTGCGTCCACCTCAAGGACGCGATCGAGACACTAATCAAGGGCGGAAGACTAGGGCAATACAGGAAGCCTGAAGGATCAAGAAATACCCGGGAGGCCAAGGAGACCGAGGACGAGGCCGACCACAAGGTACTGCCCCTGAGATAGCCTACTGGTGACTAGGCCGAAGATTTTGGGAGCCCTATATTCACCCACAGCCTGGAGGAATTCCCTCGCCATGGTCATCTCCCGGTGGCGACCTTGAATCCATCAACTCGGCTAAAAGGAAATTGACGAGCTGATCGACAAGGCCCCACCAACGAGGTCTCACTCGAAAGGTTCCATGCAAGTCGCAGCCGATCACCTTCTATTTGGAGGAACTCCCCGGAGGCGCACCAAATGCCCATATCCCCCTCCTCATCAAAGCAAGAATGGCCAATTTCGAAGTCCACAGAATCTTGGTCGACGAGGGCAGCTCGGTCGACATCATGTACACCCACCTGTTCAAAACACTCAAATGATAATCTCACCTATCACCATACGGGGTCCGATTTCAAGGATTCAACGGCTCCACATCCCGACCTTGGGGGTACGTCGAGCTCCTCGTCACCTTCGGCGAGGACGTTGCTTCGCGACAGGTCAAGGTCCGCTTTCTGGTGGTCGACTGTCACTCCCTCTACAACGCCATTTTGGGAAGGACAACACCGCGTAACTCACATGATTCCTCGACCGTCCACCAAGCTCAAGTTCTACACTGACGAGAAGCGCCGCTACTATCTCTGGGGACATCAAAGCCGAGGAGGTGCCAACGCCGCGCCGAGGTCAAACCCCGTCGACCCAAAGGGCCCCAGCCGCAAGAAGGAAGGCCGGACAACGCCTGTGTCGAGCTTCCCAAAACCGCAGAGGATCGAGTCCCAACGCCCCGGTAGACCTCGACACCGATTTGCAAGGACGGTCGGCGGATGCGGGGACACAGATCCGCTCCGACCAATTCCAGACGGGCGAGTTCGAGCTCGTCCCTCGAAGAAGACCCCACCAGTGCGCCAAGATCGGCGCCGATCTCCCGACCTAGCAAAGAAACAACTCGAGCTTGCCTTGATAAGGATCTCTTCGCATGGAGCAGCGTGAAATGCCCTGACTCGACCCCGAGGTCGCCCGCCATCGACGCCATAGATCCAGCATGGGCCATAGTACAACGTAGGCGTGGCATCCCGAGAAAGCGGAGGCCGTGAAAAGTCGTAAAGACCTCCCAGAGGCAAATTTTATTTCCGAGGCCAAGTATTCAACTTGGTTGTCAAACGTTGTACTTGTTAAAAATCTAATGGAAAATGGCGATGTCGTTGACTATACCGATCTTAACCGGCATGTCCCAAAGATGCTTTTCCTTTGCCTAACATCGATAGATCGGGTCGACAACTCGACCGCTATAAACCGCTTTTTAGATGCTTACTCAGTTACAACCGGATCCCCATGGACATGGCCGATGTGACCGCACGGCCTTCATGACAGTGGGAAACTATTACAACGTAATGCCCTTCGGATCAAGAACGCCGGAGCAACCTACCAGAATGATGAACAAGGTATTCCAAAACTAAATCGGCGATATGCTCGAGGTATACATGGACGACATGATCGTGAAATCCCAAGCCGAGACGACCACGCCTCACGCCAAGAAAGTCTTCGACTGTGCTCGGCACGAACGCGCTCAACCCGAGAAGTGCGCTCGAGTCAAGACCGCAAGTTCCTCGGCTACCTAACGAACGGGAATTGAGGCCAACCCCGACAAATGCCGGGCATTCTCGAGCTGCCCACACCCAGTCCAAGAAGTCCATCCAAATCCTAAACGGCATGTAACCTCGTTGTCCCGATTAGTAGCAAGGTCTGACAACACGCCCTTCCCTTTTAAGTTGTCGAGGAAAGGCCGACCTTGAATGGAACGAAGAGTGCGAGCAAGCTCTCCCACACCTCAAGCGGGCACTTCGCAACCACCGCTGTCACGACCACAAAGACGGGAAACCTTGTATGTATTTAGCCGTGTCCAACGGCGAAGAAGGCCTCATACGAGAGACCCAAGACGGCAAACCCGTCTACTACCAAGCAAAGCCCTCCAAGGGCCCGAGATCGATATCGAGAATCGAAAGGTCGCTCGCCTCATCATCCGCGAGGAGGTTGCGATACTATTTCCTCGCCACGCCGCCGCCGTGCGCCAGAGCAACCTATAAAACGCTCCGCCCGTCCTGACATGGCGACGAATGCTGAGGTGGTCGCCGAATGTCGAGTTCGACATTCGCACGAGGACGGAAAGCCTTGAAGGCGGTAGCGCCGACTTCGCCGCCGAGATGACCGCCACGGCAGGCCCCGAGCGAGCGACCGGACTCGCAGTCGACGGAGCTCGAGTTCGACGAGCGGTGCCGGCCCTCCTCGAACGAAGAAGGCATCGTCATCGAGCACTCGTGACTCGGCATTTCCAACATCCAACAATCGCATTATGAGGCCGCCGCATGGAATACGATCGTCAAGACATAGGCGCCCGAGACATCCAAATATTCACCGACTCCCAACTCGTCGCATCGCAAGTCCTCGAGACTACCAAGCTAAAACGACAAACCTCGAATACCTTCACCTTGTGAAGGAAAAACTCAAGGGCTTCGACCGAAAGTAGATTCGACACGCCCCCATGAATGTAACGCCGCGTATATCTTGTCCAAATGCGAGCACAAAGAAAAAGGAGGAACCGTCCGTAATACAAGAAACACTCACCCAACCGAGCATTAAAAGTCCGCGACCGACATCAATGCGATCGGTGATGCATCGGATGACCCCGTGTTCAACTATCTCACGCTGGAGTTACCCACGACAAACTAGAGGCCACCGCCACCAAACGCCGCATGCTTTACGTTGTCCTCGGCGGTCGTATCGACGGACTTCTCCATTCCTCTCGCGCGCGTCGAGGAGTCCCGGTGGCCGCATCCTCCATGAGATCCATGAAGGCATTAACGCCAACATCGGGAGGACGATCTTCGCCCGCAGCATTACGCAGGCTACTCGGCCACCATGCAAAGGGACGCCAGGAACACGCCAAAATGCGACAAGTGCCGCCACGCCGACATGCACATCGCACCACCTCACGAGCTCACGACGCCACTTCCCGCGGCCCTTTAGGGTGGGAATGGACATACTTGGTCCCTTCACGCAAGGCTCCTACCAAAACAACACCGAGGTGGCCGTAGACTACTTCACGAAATGGATAGAGGCCGAGGCGCCGCCAAAATCACCTCTTTCAATATCCTCCGATTCTACAAGCGTCCTTGCCCGCCGGTATTCCACAGGCCCTCGCCACGGACAATGGGACGCAGCCACCGATCGTAACTTCCGCAAATGGCGGGGCACGGGCACCACCACTTCACATCGCCGAGCATCCCCGCACCAACGGCCAGCGGCCGCGACGAGTCTTGCTACGGGCTCAAAGGAGGCTCGGGAAGCCAAGAGTGGGTGGAAGAACCGCACAGTACTATGGGCTTACTCGGACAACGCCCATTCGACCACAGGCGAATCCCCTGCTTTGCTTAACCCACGGGATGAGGCGGTCATACCGCCGAGATCGGAGGCCGCAAGGCGTCAATTTCCCTCGAGGAAGAAGCAAAGACGAGGCGTTGAGAGCTAGATCCGGTCGAGATTCGCGGCGTTGCGAAGCCCGCTTGAAATGCCAGATCACCCGCGCCACGACCCGTAAGGTCATCGACCAATCGGTCGGTACTTAGTCCTCCGAAACCAAAAGGAATCGCGAAGGAAAGTTGGCGCCAATTGGGAAGGGCCATATCGCGTCCGAGGAAAGACGGGCACGGGAGCCTACTACCTCGAAAACCTAAATGGAGTGCAACTCCCTCGACCTTGGAACGCCACAAAGCTCAAACAATACTACAACTGAGACACAACGACCGCATCCTCAACGCCTTGTGGCCGTCAAATCCTCCTCGGGGATATAGCTCACCTTGGTCGCGAATGGTGCTCAGACGTAACCCGTTACTTACACACGGGACCCTCGACTACGCAGTAGGAACCCTGCTCGATGCGAACACTCGACCGAGCTCCGTGGTTTTTCTCGCACTCAGTAGATGTCCGGCTCAAGGACGACGGTCCACGCCCCGAGGATGTCATCTCTTATCGCGATCACATCCTCGCCAAGGGCCTCAAGCCCAAAACCTAGCACGCAAGCCAGGGAAAACAACATCGAGCAATCATATCATAAGGTCGAGCACATCATACAAACAACGCAAGTGTAAACTAAACAAAACATTTATAATGGCCGACAGAGACCGGCTAAATATTCACGGGCACAAGACCCAAATTACAATGATCCAAAATATACGGGCACATGCCCGGTGTACGAATACTAAACGAAAGAGGCACGCAGGCCAGAGATAACAGGCTCGCAGGCCCCAGAAAATCTAAACAAATCATTCTTCAGGAGCCACGACCTCCCCGTCGACCACACGGTGAAAGGGGCCGATCCCGATGTCACCAATTCCACCCCGGATTGACCACCGCACTGCCGGACAGCCCGCCGAAACCAAAGGTCGGCGCCCCAAGATCCCTCGAGGATCCTAACCGGCAATCAAGTCGGCCCGAGAGAGGAGCTCTGCTCTTGACAGCACTGCCCTCGACAGAGCCGCTCGCTCTCAAGAACTTGACCTCGGCCACGGTGATCCTTCTCTTCGACCAAGGCTCGTTCTCACCCTCTCCTCAACTCCGGGGCTGTTGTCTTCGGGCGACTGGCGTCGTTCGCGTGGTTCAATCGGCCAGTCGGCGGTCAACGATAGCAGCGGTCACATCAAGATTTAGACCCTCTCCCGCCTTTGGGTCGAGCCCGGATCATCTTCTCTCCTTACTGAACGACCGGAGGTTTTCCTCAAAGTGCCTCTCGAGGGGCGGCAAAGGCATCCCCGGATACCGGTCCCCGCTCCTCGGCTTCGCTCGGATCTCCGCCTCGAGCGGTTGGTCGGATGAAGCCGGAGAAGGGGTGTTGACGGGCCGAGAACCCTCACGTGCTTGCTGCGGCATCAACAACTCGATCTTTGGCGGATGGTCGAGACCCTGGTCGGAGCTTGAGCATGCGTTCCTCCATGGCCGCCATTTTATCTCAAAACAAACAAGAAAGCATTAGAACACCGCCTATCGGGCAACTCCCCACAAAGAAATACCTATGACCCAACGCGTCCTTGTCGACTCGCAATGAGGAGAGCCTTAGTGTGAATGTACACGGGCTATTTCTATCTCCCCGTGAATCGAGGTACGCTTCCTCCGTCGACACATATGGTCGAAAGCTCTTCACAAAATTTTCCAACCTTGCATATGAAAGTTGGTCGTCTGTGCCCATCTTCTCGGGCTTCACCGCGTAAAAATCCGGGCCCCGCGCGTAATGCCCCCTATCCCATTCAAGGGGAAACTTCGCCCATATCCTTTCCACCTCCTGTCCGTCCTCATTGATCACCGCGTCCGCCGAATGGTGTTTTCGGCCTCTCGTGACGGGCTTTATCACGTGAACCGTTTCAAGTCCCGACGAGTCCGTGCGGCCGGAAAAGCTTGCCGGACTGCTTGAACGAGACCCAGGCACATTTATCCCCGACCATCTGTCGCTGCAGATGAAAGATGCGGAAGAAGAGGGGGAGAGTGGCCCCTATATCCAGATAGCGACACACGATCTCGAATGCCCGCATGAAGGCGAGGGCATTCGGATGAAGTTGTGAAGGGGCAAGATTCAGCCAGGTGAAGACCCCGGTCTGGAACCCGGTGAAAGGCAGACGGAAGCCCGCTTCCCGAAAGGCAAACTCATACATGGGGAACCTCGTCGAGGAGTACGACGAGCATATCCTCCTTCCAGACTGTATCCGCGACCAGAACCCTCAACTCCTTCATCTAGATCCTCAATTTCGTTGAACGCGTTGGATGAGTCAGTAGAAGTCGAGGCAAAGTCCCTTGGTTGGGCGCAACCCGTGAAAGGTTGGCCACCTTACTCGACGAAGCCCGCTCGCCCCCTCATCGCCGACACGTGTGTTATCCCCGGCACCTGAAAAGCAGCGAAAGAAAAGTGAATTCGAGGACATCAAATCCACCCCTCCACCACGGCTCAAGTGACACGGCGAGGGGCCCGGACATACGCGTAGCAACGGGCAGTTATGTCTTTCTCTCGAGAACCTCACGCAGTCACTCCCCTCCTACACTCATCAGTCCGTGAAAGTTCCCGGGAGGTGCGCAATCTCCCGAGATTCACGCTTTTGATCGCAGATTCAAGTTTCGCCCATGCTACTCCAATCTGCCGGCTCATCCTAAAATCTCCCCGTAATACCCAACTCTCTCCCCGCTAGATGCAAGAATGTCCCCGCAGTATTCAACTCTCTCCCCGTTAAGAGCAAGGATCTCCTCGCCATATTCAATCTCTTCCCCGCGACATTCATACAAAATAAACCCTAAATTCATCCTAGAACATGAATTAAAAGGAGGTTATCAAAGAATTAGGGATGTTTACCTGCTTTTGGAGTCGAAGACATGTTGAGAATTTGAAGTAGGAAGTTGTGGAAGATTCTGCGCCTAAGAGCTTTTGAGTTGGAGAATCAGAGGAGAATGAACAAATGAAACCCTAAAAAGTCCCTTTTATAGCCAAACCTCGTGGGCATACGAAAGGTCACGCCTTTTAGGCGCCAAAAGCCTCATTTCACGATGACAAGTGGCGTCAAACTGACACGACGCTTAGCCTGTGGGCCACTCCTCGTGGGTCGGGCAACTCGATTCATTAACCTCACTCCCCGATATTCCCACGCGGACGTCCCCGCGTACAGACGGACAGAGGTTGCCCGCCGGACATCTACCGCGTCTGCGGACTTCTGCCCGTCGCTTAGCCAGGTAGCAGAGGTCATTGGATTCGGTCGAGGACATGCCCGGTTCAAAGTCATTACTCTACTAGAGCAAAGACTGGGGGCTCTGCTCGACCGCCCTCAAGGCCCAATAAGGTTCTAAGCCCAATTGCCCTTGGGAAAATGGGCTGGAGCGTCCTCGCGGGGGCCACGTGGCCGACGGTCTCTGCCTACCACGTGCCCTCCGATAATCTCGGGCCTTGTTGACTAGGTTTCCTTAACCGTCAAGTCTCCTAGAAACTTCGCAACAAACCCGGATTTCCCGGGCGACAATCTAGGGAGGAGGCCACGTGCTGGCCTCCCTGCACACGCAAGCCCTAGCAATCCGCTAGTGGGCTTGGACTTACGCCCAATCGGATCTTGGCCCGGCGGGGTTATAAATACCCTCTCACTTGAGAGGGTCAGGTATCTCATTCTTTACTCTTTCTCACTTGTTTGCTCTCTCTCTGCCTATTCTTACTTTGGCATCGGAGTGCTTTGCAGGTACCCCCCCCTTCTCTTTCACTTTGGACCGCCGTTGCAGATTGGGTCAAGACACCTTCTGGTCAGGTACGATCAGAAGGTATTACCACCCCACACGTCCGTAGTACTCTACGGTATCCACTTCTATTTTCTGTCTAAAGGGTGTGTTATATCTACGCTTAATCGCTATCATGCATGCAAAAGAAAAGAGAAAATAAGAAACCACGGGGAAAAGAAGGAAGTATTTACAAAGTTTGCTCGGTCGAGCCCCGTGACAAGATGCCTACGTATTCCCGCGTGCAATGGGAAAGTCAGAGCGCCGTAGTTCGGCTCACTTGTTTTGGTGTGTTTTGTGTTTTTTACTTGTGAAAAGGTTTTAAACACAAAAAGAAAGAGAGCGCGCAAAGGCGAAAAAGAGTTGGTGTTGATTGGTTGCTTTTACCTTGAGAAAGGAGTTTAAACCATTATTAAGTGTTTTGAGTTTGAAAGGAAAAGCAAGTTTTAGTTTTAATCACATGCAACATGCAAAAAGAAACTAGCAAAACAAAAGGTTAGCCCTATGGTTGAAGATAAAGGAATCTCTACCTATGTTAACATGCAAAGGATGTGGATCCTAAAGTCTAGGCTAAAGAACCAAACCTAACCAAGGGAACCTGCAAGAAACAAACAAGCAAATATGCACAGATCACAAGTAGAATTGCCCTAAACGGGTCTTTAAATAAACCGTAGGGGTTCCGAACATGCTCCCTACGGAAGCCCCTTCATGCATCTCTATTCCTACTTCTCATGGCAAAGAAAGTGAAAGCCTTACTTCTCATGATATCTAGGAAAGTGTAAGAGAATGCGGTAAATGGTGTAGAAATAAATACCCGACGGATATTAAATCCGAAGAGCAACGCGAGCTATAAATACTCCGGAAAACTTCAAGCACCATGCAATGAGAGTAAACCGGTGAGAATAGCTCGAGGCATCAAAGCAAAGAGGATGCGCGCTTGTGCGCATGTGAAGCAACAACGTCTGCAAGAAGGGAGTTAGACCCAAAAAGCAAACAAAAGGATGTACACGTGGTGTACAAACATAAAGCACCTGCGAGAAGGGAGTTAGACCCAAAAAACAAGTATAGAAATGCACACGTGGGTGTACAACTGCAAAACACCTGCAAGAAGGGAGTTAGACCCAAAAAAACAGACAAACGGATGTATACGTGGGTATACAAACGCGTAGCAAACTGCGGAAAGGGAGTTGGACCCAAGAGGCAAGTACAAGGACGTATACGTGGGTATACGAACATGAGAAACCTGCAAAAAGGGAGTTAGACCCAAAACGCAAGCAAAGGAAAAGTGTGTGAATATGGACATAACGAGCCGCATATGTATGCATCGCGTATCCCTGCAAGAAATAGAGTGCAAACAGTAGCCAAGCATGACTAAGGTGACTATTGTTCACCATCAGAATAAAAAAAAATCAGAATATATTCTAATATTAAAAAAATATTAAAAAAAGTTAAAAATAATCTAATATCCTAAAATGTCAGAATATGTTTTTTAATGTCAAAACAATCTAAAACGAAAGCTAAATTGAACATGTGTTAGTATATGAAATGTACAACGCAGGGGGGGTGTAAAATTGAATTTCAGTATAAACTAAATCTAATTGTCATCGCTGCCATGGGCCTAAACAGGGGGTGTGAGAAAGCAGAAAATCTGAAGCCTAGTCCGAAAATGCACTAAGTCCATATTTTCTCTATTTTTTGTCCAAAAGGGATTATTATTATTATTGTTTTTGGTCAGATTTAATAATTATAAACCGTCACGTTTTATTATGTGTTACAACATGAAATCAATTGGTCAAGTGTCATTTAAGTTATATTTCCAGATTTTTATTTTTTAAAACAAAAATGATAGACACGTGGCGCAATCTAAGCGGTTGTTATGAAAATTTACATGGGCGAGTCGGATTGCGACAGATTTACATGATGCAAACAAAATACTCACCGAATCAGCTTCTCCGGTCACTCTCACGCCGCGACCAACGACCGATCCGGGAAAGAAAACTTCTCCATCGAAATCTTCGAGAATCCATATGAACTTGGTTTTCTAAGATCCCGATCCCGACTTCAAATCCAGATACGAAGTTCGGAGGATTGAGATCTGAACAAATACTCATTCAAACAAGCTCCACGACGCAAGGTTGAAGATGATGCGAATGAAGCCCTCAGCAGAGTTATCTTCTCCGATCTTGATGATGATGTACAATACTCCATAAACCGAAAGCTCGCCGCGAATCCGTGAGGAGGATGGTGTGTGTTATCATTGTCGAGTGAGGAGAAAAGATGAAAAATCCAATTTATTATCGTTGTGACTGTGGTGATGGATGAGGACGAAACGAGTCGTTGTTCGCGAAGCATGTTACGAATCGGACGAATTTCGAGAGCCATGGTTTGTTTGGCTTCAGTGAGTACTGTCGTTCACGTAAAGTCAATTGAACTCATGTTGAGATTTTCTTCTTCCAACTGAGCAAAGAACTAATGAAGCAGTGGATTCGAAGTTGAGAACTCGCCGAACTCGATCCCGACACGGTGGTGATGAATTGAGAAGTGGTTGAAGT
Organism: Vicia sativa; assembly: GCA_021764765.1. Lineage (NCBI taxonomy): Eukaryota > Viridiplantae > Streptophyta > Magnoliopsida > Fabales > Fabaceae > Vicia > Vicia sativa. Next base: position 231,369,156 of record CM038796.1, read on the forward strand.
GATGTCAAATACGGTTCTGTTGATGAGAGAAAAACCATAGAGCGGGAGGGTGTGAATTCTGTCACAGTTATGATGAGATTCTTGGAGGAAGTCAAAAAAGAAAATGAGTGTGAGTTGTTATAATTATGGCGATGTGGAGTGAAGGAAAGTTAGAGATGAAGGATTGTGAGTTGTTAATGGTGAATGATGAAGTCTATGGAAGAGTGAGTTTGTTACAGTGAAAGCAAGAAAAAGTGAATGGCAGCGGTGAGAAAAAAAAAAAGGAAATGGCCGTTATGGAGCGGTGGTTGTTGATTACGGCGGAGAAGAAGAAAGATTGGTGAGTGTTCTGTTGTGGTTCTGATCGGAAAATTGAAACGAGTTGAGAAAGAAAACGTCAAAGATGATGAAGGAGAATAAGGGAAAGAGGAAGATGGATCGGAATGGTTATGGTGGTGTGCAGAAGAAAACAGAAGAATGAGTGGTGTTTTTGTTGAGAAGAAGGAGCTGTTAGAGAGATGAAGTGTGAGAGAGAGGGAGGAGAATAATTATGGTGTCGTGGTGAGTGTCAGAGAGAAGAAAAAAAATGGAAAGTTGTTAGAAGTGAGGGTTCTGTTATGGTTGTTGTGTGGATTCCCTTACAGTTGCGGGTGGAGAGTTGTATGATATGGAGTGAGTGAGAGTTTTACTGTCAAGAAGAATGGAGAATAGGGAGAGAGATCCGAAAAATGAGGGTGAGGAAAATCCTTTTTTTTTGTTATGCCGTAACCGTTTTTTTGCATAGTGGTTATGGTGGTTGTTACAGTGGAAGGAAAGAAGAGAAAAAGGGAAATAAGTGATTGTTCTCATTCTGTGACCTGTAACTGATATACAAAACGCATGCTGACACCATTCTTTCCACATAATCATGAACTCAAAAAATGGCTGAGTGTCGAGTTTGTGATACTATAGCTCCTTCGATACTTGACGAAATAACGCAAACTCGGTGTCTTTGGAAAGAAGGCACGTGGCAGAACAACTTTGATTTTGAATTCCCGATGAAAAGTTGATCATAAGCTCGCCGTAATTAGCTTCGAAGTCACACCGACACAAACTGACTTGAGCGTTCAAGATTTTCTCTAAGTGTCAGCTTCTTAAATTAATCCACTTACACCACTTTGTGGATCTATAACTTTTCCGATACTCGACCAAGTAACATAAACTTGATACTGTTGGAAAGATTACGTGTGACATAACAACTTTGTAGTTCGACGAAAATCCAAACGAAGCCTTTATCATCGAATAAAAAGTGTTTGAGAATTGCATCGTGACTGTTCGATGAAATGCTTGGCCTGTCCGGGCAAGTTTTGCACATGACATACGACAATTTTCCAACTTCAAGTTATCACTTACGGCGCTCCGTTTATTCCAGCTCCGACGTCCGAAACGAAAAAGTTTCTAAACAGAACTTGTAGATGGAATTACAAACTCAAACTTTCATGTTCGGAATTTCTTCGTGCGGAGACCGAATCATTGACGAAAACAGCCCTGAACATGTGCACAAAAATACTCGAATTTAACAAACATAATGAGTTCTTATTTTCTGAGCTTTATAACTTCCGATCCGAGTCCCGAATGAATTCGACTCCTTCAATAAAGTTTTAGACCGCCGTGAGATGAACAACTTTCCAGTTGAGCATTTTTCGATTCGGAGCCCTGAACTATAATAAAATCGACCCTGAAGCTGTCAGCAAAAGCATAGAAACAAACACCTCAAAATATTTCTAAGTGTTGAGATTTGAGGAATGATAAACCGCAACTTCCGAGCTCTGTAATTTTTTATACGTTTCCCGAATGGATTCGATTTCTTCAGCAAAGTTGTAGATTGCCATTAAATGAACAACTTTGATGTTGAACTTAATTCGAATCGATGCCTCGAAACACGTGTAAATTGCCTCCAAATTCAAGCGCTTGAACATGTTAAAAACACCCAAAATTTTACTAAGTGTAAAACTTCAAAAGTTATGAACTTCAAATTTCGGAGCTTTATAACTCGAAATCCGAGCATTTCTGGAAAAATCTTCACCAAGACAAAGTCGGAGTATGAAATGCGCTCTTTCCAACGATCATCAATTCACAAACTTCTGACCATAGGCGGGTAAGATACGGATACGGCAACATGGCTCCGTGAACACAAAGTACCTTAAAACTTAGAAAAAATTTCTAAGTCCAAGATTACTTAAAATGCAAGAAACCTCGTTTTCACCCGATTCTTCCGATTTTTCTCAGCAAATGATCGCATTTTCTCAAATGTCAACTTTTGACCGTAATTTTGACCAAAAACTCCACTCAGTCAAACTTTGACTTTTATTGACTTTCTGATACACGCGCTCAAATATCATTTTATCTGTTCGTTCTTGATTTTCTGATAAATCGCGTAGATCGATAAGCCAAATACCAATGCTTCACAACTCACGGAAGGCCATAGAATCAGTTCGGGTTCAAATATCCGACCACAACACACTGTAGCTTGAAATTGTAATCAACATCCACCTGATAGACGATCAGAATACCAAAACTTGCGAGATAATAATCAGAAGCTTCTGGACACGCTATGTATTGAAATGACGCCAATTGACGTAACCTCAAATATTCAACTTTTGAGAAACAAACCTCTTCTTCAGAATTGTACAGATTCATACGATTGGAAAATCTCAAACCCATGATCAATGCATGAATGATATGTATGCGATGCACCTATTAATTAAGTGTTAGCCAATTATTTATAAAAATGAAGAGGGTAAATTTTGGGGTACAACAGCTCCACAACATTGTAGTCGCTCTTTTTAATGATCTTCATAATTTCTTCCATTTCTTGCTTGGAGGTATCTTCAGCAACTTCCTTTGGTACTTCTGTCTGAGTAGGTTGAGTCATTTTCTCTTTCCCTCGAGCCTCGGGAATTGGTTCAAGAGCAGGGACGTGAACTGGTGTAGTAGTATCCTTTGGAGGAGAGATATTGGAGAAAACCCTCTTCTGGTTCTGGTTACTTTGCTTGCTCCAGTGATATCTAGCTTCAACTGTATTATCTTTAATGGTTAATGGCTCTTGCTTGATGCCATGATAGTAGACTTTGGCTCCATAATTAAAAGGTATAGCTTTGTCAGAGGAATACTGAACAGATCTGGGTGATGTAATAATTAGAGGTACCACTCTAGGTGCAGGATCGACAGAGGTGATCCTTATTGTGTTCACATTAGAAAATTCTTCGGGATAGTCATTTCCCCCATTCGGTTGCCTTGATGTATTCGATTGCAATCTTGTAGCTTTCAGGAGCGGTATATTTCACCATGAAATCAAACTTCCCACTTGGTTGCCCCAAGGTATCCCAGACTTCTGGCACGGCTTCGCTTATATCTTCGATCTTCATACTTTTAAAAACATCGTCGCACAGACTCTCTACAGACGGATCTTTTAGGAATAACACTTCTCGGTTGTCCATCATGCGTTGAACACGTCTCTTTAACCAAGCACATCCATTGGATTCAGATGCGCACCAACGGCAGTTATCAGGACATCCTGGAAATAAACCGGCTTACAACAAATCCTTCTTGATAGTCATTAGGGGAAGGTCAGCTCATTCACATTAAATACATAGGAGTCATTGTCAATGGCGTTGGCACTTTTACCATGGTCAAGCATTGGTGCATTGATCACATTCGGAGTTTTGACAAGAGGGTCAAATTCAATTTCCCGGGCTTCAATCATGTCTTCGATCTTGTTCTTCAGAGCCCAATAGTTGTTGGTGTCGTGCCCTGGGCAATTGGAGTGGTATGCACACCTTGCATTGGGATTGTATTTTGGAGAAGAAGTGTTGACATGCTGAGGAGGATCCCTCAAAGTAATTAGCTCTGCTTTCAACATGTATTGTAGTGCTTGAGACAATGGCATGTTGATCTTTGTAAATTGTCTTCTTGGCGCGTTCTATCTATGCACGTTGTCTTGTTGAGGTTGCACTGGTATGGGATTAGAGATCAGGACTGCCCCCACAGATTGATTGCGACCAGCTTTATCACGGTTCTTCTGACCATATACAACATTGGCTTCTTTCTTCCCACCAAAATATCTCTTCACAACATTTGAAGATGTTTCGACTTGAATATTTCCGCTCTTGATTTTAGCTTCAATACGTTTGCCTGTCAATATCAGCTCGGTGAATCCGGCTGAAGAGTTTCCAATCAGATGATTGAAGAATGAGACTGTCAGTATTCCCATGAACATATCAACCAATTCCCTATTAGACAAGGGTGGCTGAACTCTGCCTGCTAGATCTCTCCATTTCTGGGCGTATTCTTTGAACTTCTCATCACGGCCCATAGACATGCTCTGCAGTTGCATACGGGTTTGTGCCAATTCAGCATTGTACTAGTATTATTTGTAGAAAGCATCAGCCAAATCATTCTATGTATGAATGTGAGTATTCTCTAGCTGATAATACGACTTCAACTATGTTTCGAACAAACTCTCTTGAAATAAATGTATCCACATCTTCCTGTCTTTAATATGAGGGTGGATCTTCTGAGCATAGGACTTCAGATGTAGCTTCGGGCAAGAAATTCCATCATACTTAGCAAATGTAGGGACCTTCAACTTGCGGGGAATTACAACTCCGAGGACTAGACTCGGATCATCAAAGTTTAACCCTGACATTTTCAGATTCTCCACATCATTCAAGCGGTCTTCAAGTTGCTTGTACTTTTCGTTGTCATGATGTTGCTCGCTCATATAGTCTTCCTCTTTGTTTTCAGACTCATGATGGCTTTCTTCATTTTTTTGACGCTTCCTTCAGTTTCTCCGCTCTTGTCTGAGAATTCAAGCTGTTTGACCACCTTGACTGGACCTTTGTACCTTTTCCCCATATTGAGAAGGCCAATGGTCTTCTTCTTTTTGGTTATGAGCTTCTTCATATCTTTTTGACCTTGGGCCAAATTGGTGAACATCTCTTGGAACTGAGCATTCTGAGCCTGAAGATCTTTGACAGTTTGTTCGAGAGCCATTTCTGCTAAAATAAACAGCGAGAGAATGAGAGAACCGGTCTTCAGAGTACTTATTATGAAATGTTATGCTATGACATGCAATGTTATGCGATGTTTTCAAGGACCTTTAGGAATTTAAATTTGTTAAACAAGCAAGAAACAAACTTTTTATTAGTTGACTTTAGCAAGTACAAATAAAAGTTCAAGCAATAAAAATGAAATTCCTAGAGCTTAGGTCTCCCATAGGCGCTTCCTCTTTGTGTTGAAGTAGGTGTTGATGCTTTGCTTCTTATGGAGTAGCTTCGTCATCTCTAATACTCTTTTATCGCTTGCATAGCAATAGGCTTCGAATGTATCCCTTTCTTCTTTAAGTTGAATCCAGGATCTCGTTAATTCTTCAAAATTTGTAGGCATGTCTAGATGAAGAATGGTATAGGGTTTGTCGCCTACAACAATAGGTTCCATAATTACTGGCAGGATGGCAGCATATGGCATCATGAGATTTTGAGCGTGAGCTCGTACCCATTTAAGGTAAGGATCCCAAGGAATAGAATTTTTGTGCCCTAAGGTCTTGGTATCATTTTTCTTCACCATGCCCCAAGCGTGCACAAATCTTTGGCGATAACCTTGGAGATCATTGTCATAGTCAAATATGATGTCTTGGAGAATCATATCATGAGGACCATTTCTTCAAGCATAACCAAACTGTCGCAGCGCTAGAGAAGGATTGCAAGTGATACCTTCCCTTATGCCAAGCAGTGGTACCTTAGGGAATTCTCCACATAGTTCAATGGAAATGAAGTCCTTTTGAGAGTAGAGACACCAACGGATATTTGAATTAGAGAGTGACATCAGCCTTTGAGACCATTTCACCCTTTGTTCGTTCTTCATTACTGATAGAGGAATGTGCGAAATAAACAACCTGGATAATAATGGTATGCAACACATAATAGTTCCTTGTCTTTTCATAGTACGAGTGTGGAGAGAATGTAGAATGTCTCCGAGCAAGGTAGGCACGTGATTATGAGTGAGGAATATCTTGATGGCATTCACGTCTATGAACTAATCTGGATTAGGAAATTGCACCAAACCATAGATTAACAAATCCAAAACTTCTTCGAAAGCATGAAAACTCATAGCCTTTAGTAATTATCGAGCTTTCTTTATCAGAAGTTTAGCAAGCAAACCCTTAACTCCGCTTCTTGTTTCCTAATTGCCTTTAATGTTTGATCGCTTTAGATGTAACGCTGATGCGATGTCTTCAAACTTCAGAAATTTTTCTGAACCGATGAAAGGTATCTGATCAAGGATAGGTGTCCCAAGTAGTTTATAGAATTATTCTATTGTAGGTACCAACTAATAGTCTGGGAAAGTAAATCAGTGATTCTTCGGATCAAAGAATTGGAATACGACATTCATCATGTCTTCTTCAAAACCTGAGATAACCAAGTCGAGTAGATAACCATGCCTTTTGATGAGCTGAGAGTGGTCGGGAATTTCTGAGACTAACTCCTTGAGTTGAGAAGATATGCCCACAAAATTGATTCGAATAGTCTTCCTGGAAGCCATAACCCTACAATAAAGAGCAAAGATAAATCCCTAGGTCCTTTAAATGGTTAGAAATAATATGATGTTATGATGTCATGTTTAAATAGCACACACAAGCAATTCACACAATAGCCCTAGGTTTAAGGCTTGCCTGAGGTATAGGTGTCTACCCTTCACCGGAGTTTAAGTTGGTTCAACCTATCCTATAATAGTAATCGGGTTCTAGGAATCTCAAATCATTGATCTTCTGGCAGGCTTTATTTCAATACGACTACCAAATGGTCGATTGAAACATCCCGAAAGTCGAATCTCAATGAGCGTAGCATCAAGTATCAACCAACCTCAGTCTGCACTGAAGTTGGCTATCTCACTACCTTCTAATGGTCAAGATAGGTCAATTAGGTTTGTTAGTGCTTATGACACCACGCAGACGCCAAATACTTCCTCAACTGAACATGAGGGGCATCAGGGCATCCAAAGTGTCGCACTAACTGTAGCCATCATTTTAACCGTTTCGGTCTATGCCGTACAATTGCGATGATCTATTACTACTTACCTAACGAAACCTGGATCCGGGTGTAGGATATCCCGCAGATATAATACCCAAGCATCCCTTAAAAATAAAGCAGACAAAGCAAAGAGAAAGTAATAAAGTGATCTGATAGCCCTAAGGTAGCCTCTCTTTAGGTAGTATCCCCGGCAAAGTCGCCAGTTCTGTAACACGGTGGGAGAACTGACTTGTTTGTTTTGCGTTTTATCGCAAATGTTGCAGATATCAAGAGTCACCACCGGCTTTTATTTTATCCAATAAAGGGAAGGTGAAAAGAACAGGAAAAGACCTTCGTTAGATTCTGAGTACGGGAGACAATTATGAAAAGGGAAGGTATTAACACCCTTTCCATCCATAGTTATCTACGGGCTCTTAGTTGCTTAGCTCACTTTTGAAAAATTGCTTTCTGTATTTGTGTAGTTTGAAAAGTATTTTTGAAATACATTTCGCTTTGACTTCATAATGATTCTCGTTGGAATGTATATGAAGTATTCGAAAATAATTGTTTGGAAAATGTTTAACTTTGTAATGATTCTCGCTGGAATGTATACAAAGTGTTTAAAAATAGTTTTTGAAAAGGGTGAGGTGTGAAAAAGTATTTTGATTGGAGCAAGCAATAGAGTCTTATTTACCTACTCAGAATGGTCGTTTCCATGTTATTTTTCCTTCTCCTTTAGAATAAGGCTATTTGTACCATTAGTTGGTAGGTAACTTTATTCATTTGGATGTGAAGGGACAATCGAAGGGTCGTCGTATGGTCATAGAAGGCAACATATAAGGATACCTTAGAAATTTTATAGGGACGATCATCACTTATTCCTAGGAAACAACCGAGGGACGAGATCATATATTCGTAGGCAACATCGAGGGTCATCGAGGGACTATGATCTTTGTATCGAAGGGACTATGATGATGTTATTCGTAAGCTTCTTTGCTAATGGTACCCCTACGTTCGAGGAACATGACCATTGTAGTCGAAAGGTAATAAGAGAGGATACCCTAAGGGGGTGCAAGTGTGAAAGAGTGTGTTAAGTTCAGATATTTAGTCTTGAATTAGGGTTATTCTAAGATTGTTTTTAATCTTGCTATACAAACCCTAGTTATTATGCATCTAAGCAGTTAATATGTATAGAAAAGTAAAGTGCAGAATGTAAAGTGCGGATACTAAATGTCCTACGCTATTACATGGCTTTGGGGCAGTTACATAATATAGGTGCGGAAAGTAAAGGCAAAAAGTATAAATCTACGTTATTACAAAATAAATCTTGCGATCTATACATCGATTTCTAGAATTGTAAATGCGAAATAAAGTAAATAATTTGAAAGAAAAATGTCTTTGACGTTAGTAAAAATATTTGAAGTTAGTAAACCTAATTACTATTGAAAGAAAATATTTTTGGGGTTTTTGTGATTAATTTTAATGAAAGGAAATCCTAATTCTAATTAATTTGTATTTAATTAGAAAAATAATTTAAAATGTAAAGAAAAATTAAATGTTTTGTGTTAAAAATTAAATAAAGGTTTTTGAAACCTAAATATAAAATTAAAATATTTTTAGGGTTTTTATGATAGTGAAAATAATTTGTGAAAAGAAATTAAAATAAGAAAAAGAAATTGAAAAATGTTAGAAAAATTGAAGGAGAAAAGTGGTAAAAAAAATTAGGATTTGGTCCCTGGAGGTGTTGAACTCAGGACTCTGAGGTTGTAGGTCCAAAACCTAGCCACTGCGTCATGTGTTTGTGATGTTAATAACACGCCTCCAATTGTTTATGTATGATAACCTGTGAAAATCAGAAAATATGGAAAAAAAAGTTGCAAAAGGCAGGTTTGGACCAACGACCTGATAGAGGGTAAGGGACTAGCGCGCGCATGGGTTGTCACTGGGGTGGCTATAAATCCATTAACAATGACAAAATGATAAATATATATGCAATTTAAGATTCAAAAAAAATCAATTATGAATCTAAACGCGCGCTGGAGCCCAGGAAGTTCAAATGGCCCAATTGCACGCAGCCACGCATGCCCTCGCCTTGGTCTTCACCGGTCAACCGCCCTGGGTGGCGTTTCCGGTCATCTTCTCCGGTAAGGGGGGATTGAAACCTGCAAAATAACGATGATAAATGCACAAAGATAACCCTACCCTCCTAATTCGACCCCTGCAAATTGATTGGTGGTATCGGTTTGCCCTGAAAGTCCCTACATCATGAGTTTCAAAGCTTTCAACAGTTTTTCCCTAACAATGGCAAATCCTTGTTCCTGCGTCAAACCTCAAAAAAAAAGATTCAAAACAATTCCAGACATCAATACAAACACATATGTATGCTTAGAATAAACAGATATGCCATGAAACGAAAAATTTAAATTCAAAAAGACTTGCAAACCGGTGTGATTGGAAGGAGGTGTTCTAGTATGCTTTGATCTTAAGTGAGTGCTTGGTTTGTCTCCTGGGAACCTCAGGATGATGATTGAGTGCTTGAGACGGCTTGAGAATGGCTGGAGAATAGGGTTCGATTTTGCCCTAAAAGCTTGAATTTTTGGACAAATTTTTAGGGTTTGTAAGAGCATGCCATCCTCCTCTTTGGCTTATGATCTTGTAGTATATATAGTAAGGAGTGTATTAGGTCAAGCATTGAGTGAAAATATATTGCCTTGAATACAAATATATTTGATTGAAAATTTTATCAAAACTCTCCAAAATTGGCTCAATCTTGCCTTAATACTTCTTGCACGAATTTGACATCTTGTGATGAGCTATCTTGGACCTCAAGTCATACAAATACCAAGCCTAACTCACCTTATCTTTTATCTTTATATTTTATTTAATTAAGTTTGAATTTTATCCATTTCAAAAATAAATTAAATAAATAAAGGGAGGGCGTGGAAATGAGTGTAGAGGTCATGGATAATCTCAAGAATAAGTTTAGATCTCAAAACCTTAGGCCCATTTAGAAAAAAATTGAATTTGCTAAGTATTTTTCTTCATGCACCTCTTCAAAAATGCCAAACTTTCACAAGTTGTATCTTGCTCAATTTTCAGAATTTTGATGTGTTCTTGGACTTTTTAGAAATCTCAATATGTCATCTAAACATTCCTTTTGGTTTCATCTTCATTGAAGTTTCCATGCTCATATACACTTCTTTGGAAAAAGATGACTTTTGTTGACTTTTAGAAAGACCTATAATGTCTTGATCAATATCTCTCAAATGAAGCATTTTTGGCCAAAGCTTGTGAGACATGAAGTTTTATAGAATTTAATTCTCTTTAAAATGATCTTTGGTGGAAAAATTTCTGATAAAGTATGTGAAAGTTATGCCTGGTCAAAGTTCTGTTGACTTTTTGTCCAAAAACCCTAATTTGGAAACTTTGACTTTTGATCAAATCTTGAGTTTTGCTTATGAATCATGATCAACCCTTGATCAAATGATGAATATGACTTCAAAATATTGATGTTGACCAAAAATAAGGAAGTTTGGCTGTATGTTGACCACAGTTGACTTTTTGTCCAATACAACTTATTTTCAACCATCAAAGCAATTGATTGAGCAAACTTGAGCTGTGAGGCTTGAAATTTGACATAGTAATCCCTTGAGACATATGAGGATGTATGATGACCACTTGAGGTATTAGAACTCATCTTTTACTTGAAAGAACCAAAACCCTAATTGTGAGTTGATTGCTTAGGAGAGGGTTCATCTGGTCAACCCTTGAGAAGTTTCTTGAGTATAGAGATGTGGATTATTTTAGGAAATAGGAGGGCAAATTTTGGGGTATAACACATAGTCACCTCCATCGTCCATTTTAATAATTTTAAGCTTGTGATCGCTTTTCCACTCAACCATGCACTTAAACTTTTCAAACACATCAAATACCTCATATTTTCTCTTGATTAGGTATGTCCATAGATATCTACTAAAATCATCAATAAGAGTGAGAAAATACTTATTGCCACCATACGAATCAACTTGCATCGGCCCATACACATCGGAGTACACCACCTCAAGGTGATGCTTGGTCATATGACATGCATCCTTGCTGAATTTGTTCTTATATTGCTTCCCTTTAATACACTCTTCACAAATCTCAGTTGGAATTTTGATGAATGGCAGCCCGGTTACCATATCGTTTCTTTGTAACGCGTCGAGGTCTCTAAAGTTGAGATGTCCAAGACAGTAATGCCACAACCACTCATCTCGAATTTATGTTGTAGCAATACTTCTATGTTCTATCACTTTCAACTCTATCTTTAAAGTCCTATTGGCATTCATAGGCGCTTTAAGGACCAAAACCCTATTTGCATCCAAAACGTGCAAAATCTTGTCATCCATGTGAATCATGTACTTCTCAAGTAATTGACCAATGATTAGAAGATTACATTTAATTCCTGGAATGTATAGCACATCTTTGATCAAGAAATGACCATCATCCATTCTCATGATCAAAACATAACTGACCCCGTCAGCCACTAAAATGGTGCCATCTGTGAATTTTACTTTATTCTTTGTGGCTTGATTGATTTTGACAAACCAATCCTTCCTACCCTTCATATGCGTTGAACAACTGGAGTCTAAGTACCACTCCTCATTGCATTGAAATTCATCTCACATAGTCACCATAACATTTTCTTCTAAACGCATTTTTACAGCGTTCTTGAAACTGTTGTAGTTGTTGTCCAGCAACTTTCTGCTACTGCAGTTACTGTCCAACAAATTGCTACTATTGTAATCATCTTTCGTGATCATCACTAAGAGTGTATTCTCATCATCCACATCTTGTCTTGGAACATTGACTTCATCTCCTTGAGATTCTTCTTGTTCACATTGCAATCTCTTGCAAAATGACCAAATTTTTTACAATTATAACATTGCACCTACTCGTGCCAACTTTTCCTCTTTCACCTTTAGAGTTACTTTGACCCATGTTTGTTGCAACTGTTCTCACCCCTTTGAAAAATCAATTTTTTTGAATTTTATGATTCTCTTCTACTAAAATTATGAAAACAAATTTTAAAAAATTATAACCTCCAATTAACTTTGTTTCATAAGCTTATTACATACATTTGAATTATTATTTACATCCAATAAACCTATGTCCATTTTATTGTTTTATGCAAATGTAATGCAACTTTAAGTGGAGATTTTGCTCATGTTTACTCAATTTTAATACAAGTTGTCAATCCTTAAATTGCTTCCACAATATATAAAAAGGAGTTTCTCATTAAAAAAATTGTGTAAACTCTTATTAATTTAAAAGATGTGTGACCTTTAAATTTTATAATTTGGGCTGTCTGAATTCAATTAATGTAGCAAATTTTAAAGATATTGCCATGGTTGTAAGCTTGTAGCATACAAGTAGAACATAACAATTTTCTTTGTTGATTAACACTTGGTGAGAAATTTGAGTTCATACCCACCGCTAATTAATGCTTTTAAAGAAAATAAATGTTTAAAATAATATTTTATCTCTTGATTTCTCCATAGAAATTGACAAAGATTTACAAATAAAATAGAAATTTAGAGATAAAGAAATGGGAATTGAATGCAATAATTGACTATATGGTTAGCAAGTAAGAGAGTTTATCAAGCAATGGGCATGAGCATTCACATTGTCAGTTGGCAGCTGCCTGCCGACTCCATATCTCGTTTATTAATTACTCGTTTACAACTTGCGTCTACCGTTTATATGTATTTAGTAGTGATATTTCCACGTCAATTTCATATATCAATATTTATATTTAATATTATTTACTTTATTTTTACTGTAAATAGTATTATACTGTAAATAGTATTTTTCAAATAAAAAATTTATTTATAAATAATAAAATATTATTAGAATAATAGGTACTTTTTATTACTTTATTTAGATTAAAAATATCGATATAAAATCATGTCATTAATCAATTTTATAATTTAATTAATAAATATTTTATATTTTATTAGTCAATTTTATTTTAGTACTATTAATTTTAAAATTTGAATTTTTATTAAACAACTTCATAATTTCATTAATTAATATTTTATATTTGATTAATCAATTTTATTTTATTATTAAAAATTATCTTTAATATTTAAATATTTATTAATCAATTTCATAATTTTATATTTTACATTTTATTAACCAATTTTTTGCTACTAAAAATCATGTTTAATGTCTTAACGTCTATTAACTAACTTCAATATTTTATTAATCAATTTATATATACAATTTATAATAATAATATTTTTATTATTTATAAATATTTTTTTATTTAAAAAATATTATTTACTATATAAATAAATAAGGTGAATAGTATTTAATAAATATTAACGTGAAAATTTAATGTAAGAATAGCATTGTTCATATGTATTCCATATTAAGCCTTCATTTATTTTGGGCTAAAACAAAATGAGAAATATTACCATCTTAATCTTCTAAAGAAATTAAACCAATTTGTGGCTATGTTTTCTCTCCTTCGTACATTTTCAACTAAAATTTTACAATGATTTTACAATGACGAGAAACATAATATATAAAAATCTCAAAAGGATTTTAGGTCCAATTATTTGTTATGGGTGGACCACTAACAGTGTAGGAGCAGTAGGCTTCGTGATACGGTTCATGGTTACTATTGTAACCGGACTATAATATTTATATATTGTTTGTAATATTGTAATCTTAATTATTAGATAGAAATCAATGAAACTTTAGATGTTTTATAGTCGCGAGGTATGTATCAATGGATTAATTGTGTTGATTATTTTTTACTTTGGTTTTTATTTAATTTTCTATATTGGTTGCTACTCTAATAATTGGTATCAAATGGTAATTAATTTTGGCGTAAAATTTGATGTGACAAGATTCCAAAAGACAAGTTATTATTATGGCTAAGGAGGGTTAAATATTTGTTGGGTCAACAAAGTTTATAGAATACGATGGCGTTGTGTGAGAAGCAACTGACCTACATGGAGAATGTTAATCGAGCATATGTGTTTTAGAAGAGGTGAGGTATCATATCTTGGACTTAACAACTTCGAAGGAGTTTTTGGGACAAATTAGAGAGTCATTATATATCAAAGACATTGAGGAACAAATTGTTTGCATAGCAATGACTATACAATCTGAAGATACATGAAGAATCTTATTTGTAACATGTGAATGTCTTCAACAGTATAATCATTGATCTGGTGAGGATTGGGGGGATTGATGACGAAGTTAAGGCAAATACATTATTATGCTCGTTACCGAGTTCTTATGATCACTTGGTGACTACTCTTACCTACAGAAAAGACATTATCAGTCTTGATGTGATTATTGATACACTTTTGCATCATTATCATATGAGACAAAGTGTAGAATAAGGAACTCAAAGTGACTGTCTATATGTGATGAGGGTCAATATCGTGGGCGGAACAAGGGTAACAGGTTCTAGAAAGAAGATGTCTAAATCCAAGAATAAGAAAGCAATTGAGTATCATTGTTGCAAACATACGGGACACTGGAAAATAGATTGTCCAAACAAAAAGTAGGGCTCATCCAGTTTTGCAAATAGTTTCAAACTAATGATTCTAGTAGTAAAACAAATATATTGTGTGTTTCATCCAGCAAATGCACAGTTGTGTAGACTCTTGACTTTAGTTGTTCTTATCATATTATGCCACATCGGGAATGGTTCACTACATTCGATAAAGGTAATTTTGAATTTATTTATCTCAATGATGATAAAGCATGTACTATTATTATTATGGGACAAATTAAAATTGAAACGGAAGATGGTGGCGTGTGAACATTGAACGATGGTTGATATGCTCCAAAAATGAGGAAGAACTTGATTTCCCTAGATACTCTACATGAAAATGGTTTCTCTTACATGTATGATAGAGATAAGGATATTATGAAGGTTACCAAGGTTGCATTGAAAGTGATGAGATCAAGGAATAATACAAGTAACATCTATAAACTATTGGGTAATATTATTGTAGGTGATGTTACATCAATTGAGTTTGATAATGATGCAACCAAACTCTCGCATATGTGTCTAGGTCATCTAAATAAGTGTGGGATGAAAGAAATTAATAAGAGAAATCTATTGAAGGGTGTTTGCAGTTTCAACATAAATTTGTGCAAATATTATGTACTTGGGAAATATTTTCATGTTCGGTTCAACAACATAAAGCACAAAATCAAGGGAATTCTAGAAAATGTCCATTATAATGTGTGGTGACCTACCAAATAAGCTTCCATGGACGGTTCTAGATATTTTGTGACTTTCACATATGATTTTTCTCGCAAGGCTAGGGTGTATTTATTGAAGCATAAATCTGAACTCTTTACCAAATTCAAGTTATGGAAGGCAAAGGTAGAGAACCAAACAGGTAGAAAAATCAAGTATTTGCAGTTAGAAAATGGGACAAAGTACACTGATTCAATTTTCTAGATTTTATGTGTAGAACATGATATTCAAAGAAATTTCTCAGCAAAATTGTGCGTTAAAGAGAATGAATAGGTCTCTGACTGAAAGGGAAAGGCGTCTCTTGTTAAATGATGGATTATTAAAATGTTTATGAGCATAGGAATTCAACATGGCATGCTTTCTTATCAATAAGTCATAACAAACTTCTTTAGAGGGAAAGGCTTTACAGGAGGCATGGATAGGTAATCCTATTGAACTTGACAATTTAAGAATTTGTGCATGTCTAGCTTATGTGCATATATCTAGTGAATAATGATCCAAAATAAATCCAAAGTCAAATAAATGTGTCTTATTCAATTACACAAAAGGTGTGAAGGGGTTCAAGTTATGGGATTCGATTAAAAAGAAGATGGTAATCAGCAGAGATTGTTTTTGAGAAATTAATGTTGAAGCGTTCACTTGCAACATATGTGTCAGCATATAAAGGAGAAACTTCTAACAAATAGGCAATTTCGATGGATATTGTCTGCCACCAGTGAACAACATGTAGGTAGTGCCTAACCACAAGAGAAACTAGGCTCTAGTATTGAAGTTGAACATGGAACTGAATTTTTAGGTGGAGTACAAGATTATATTCATATACTTGATAGAGAATATTGTTAAACTAAGCCAACTGAAAAAAATGGGTATAAAGACTTATCAGTCTATGCACTTTTTACTAGTTATAGAGACCATTACACCTTTCAAGATGTTATAACTAGCTAGAAGAAAGATATATAGATAAGTGGAATGGTGGAGGAGATAGATTCCTTAAAGAAAAATAATACATACGAGCTTGTTTAGCTTCCTAAAGGGAAAAAGGGTCACCTGTTATAACTGGGTATTCAAGAAAAAACTAATAGTAAAAGAAAAAGAGGGGGAAACTTTCAAGGGTGGTCTTGTAGAAAAGTTGTACTCATAGTATAAAGAGAGTGGCTATGGTGAGATTTTATCTCTGGTGATCAAGTGTACTCCTATTAGGTCAGTGTTTGGTTTGGTATCCAATCATGACATGCATTTAGATTAGATAGATGTGAAGAAATGTTTTATTCACTGCAATCTAGATGAGTAAATTTACACGGAGCAGCTAGAGAGGTTCAGCGACATTGAGTGTGGCAGATTAGTTTGTAAATTGAAGAGGTCTTTGTATGATTTAAAGTAGTATTCAATGCAATGGTACAAGCGTTTTGATTCATGCATGCTTTATATTGGCTACCGATTGTGTGAGTATGAATGTTGTGTTTATTTTAGGAGTTTTAATGATTTCTCTTTTATGGTTACTAAATGTTGAGGATATGTTGATTGGTGGTAATCATTTGCATGACGTAAATGAAATGAAAATCAAGTTGGGAAAGTATTTTGACATGAATGACTTAGGTGCTTCTAAGAAGATTCTTGATATGGAAATTCACAAGAAATATGAGATCTAGAAAATTATGGCTCTTAGAAAAGCTATGTTGAAAATATATTATACAGGTTTGACATGAATAGTTTGAAAGCTATGATTACTCTATTAGAGAATTATTTTAAGCTCACATTGGATGAATGTCCAAAGATGGAAGCAGAAGTGAAGTATATGTCAAAGGTTCCTTATGCTAGTTATGATGATTGTTTAATGTATATTATGGTCTACAATAGCCTAGATTTGGCACATGTTGTAACTCAAGTTTGAAAGTTTATGTTCAAACCACACAAGCGTCATTGAAAAGCAGTCAATTGAATTTTTAGGTACTTAAAGGGTACAACGCATCAACGTATCTTATTTAGCAGTTAAAATGATCATTTGGTTGTAGGATATGTTGATTTAGACTATGTTGGTGATATGGATGATAGAAGGTCAACAACTATGTTTTTACTTTAGTCTAGGGGATTTATTTGTTGGAAATCATCAGTTTAATTCATAGTGTTAATGTCGAAAGACGAAGTAGAGTACACGCCTGGTGGATTATAAGATTGGTGAAAGAATTGGGGGTTGAGAAAAGTTGATTTTGGTTGCGTTGTGATAGTCAAAGTGTCATTTATTTAGTGATCAATTAGGTGTATCATACCAGGATCAAGCATATTGATGTGAGGTTTCACAAAATCAGAGAGTTGCTTGCATCTGGACCAATATTACTTGAAAAGGTTTATACTTCAGATAATGCAACCAATATGTTAACCAAGTCAGTCGTCAGTGACAAGTTCAAGCATGTCTTGAACTGTTACATGTTTCTGAAACAAGAGGTGTACCTCCCTAATTGCCAATATATGATTGTCGTGCTGGAAGTCTACATATGAGTTTGATATTCACCAAGCTAAAGATTGTTGAGTATGATTCATATTAATAAAAAGAAGAACATCGTAAGTGAAATTACAAATGGATCTTAAGCTCAATCGTTTGTTATGGGTAAGTAACTGGGGGATATAGAGGCAGTAGGCTCCACAATACGCTTCAAGGTAATATTGTAAATTTAATCAAACTATTGTATATATTACTTGTAACATTGTAACTCTAATTACTAAACAGCACTTAAGAAAATCATAGTTGTTCTATATTTACAGCACCATTGACTGAATCACATTAATGAAAAATTATCGTGTTTATTGTTGTTTACTTTTGTTTCTCTATAATCTTCTTTATTGATTGCTTCTTTAACAATATCTAAATATCTTTGATGTTAAATGATTTTATATTAAATATGTTTATTAATTATTTTATATTATTTTATATATTATAAAAAAAAGTTAATTATAATATTTATAGATTATTTTATATTAGTTGTAAAATACGTATTAATTAATTAATTAATTAATAATAATAATACGGCTAAATTACAGTTTTGGTCCCCATATTTTAGTGTTTTCACGATTTTAGTCCCCTTATTTTATTTTTAAACACTTTTGGTCCCTCATCCCCACTTTGGCTAAAAATAAAACGCATATCTGTTACTTCTGAAAATCGTTAACTTTCTTAAATAATGTATTGATGGCCTCATTTGAACATTCTGTCAGTTGAAAAAGTGTTTAAAAAGTGATTCATTGGCGTTTTTGTAGTCAAAGTACGGATGGGGATAAAAAATGTTTAAAAACAAAATAGAGGAACTAAAATCATGAAAATGGCAAAATAGGGGGACCAAAACTGTAATTTAGCCTAATAATAATAATAATAATAATAATAATAATAATAATAATAATAATAATAATAATAATAATAATAATAATAATAATAATAACAATAATAATAACAATAATAATAATAATAATATTAATATTAATAATAATAATATTATTATTATTAATAATAATAATAATAATAATAATAATAATAATAATAATAATAATAATATTAATAATATACCTTACAAAATCTTGCTATTTGTGTTGTCGTGGTTGGTTATGCGGCACCTCGCAATTTGTTTTTGTGACTTATTTTTATCTCAACTTGAATCCAATAGATCCAATAATCTGCAAAATGTGGACATCACTGATAAATATTTTATACCACTTTAGTTTATTTGGAGGCTTTATGCATTGAATTTATAACATGTTTCTAAATAATTGAAATGCACCAAAGAGACTAAATCATCATGCTTAAATTTGACTATCGCCGAGATATATCGGAATAACCAAGGTGTTTGATAGAAGCAACATAAAATGAAGGTGCATATGTTATGATTATAATTTTTTAATTTTTTAATATCATATATAAATAAATAAGAAGGAAGAAGAAAAAAAGTTAGCATGAGCTAGCCATCTGAAATGGCATGCCTCTTCATGGGATTTTTTTTGTCCTCTAATAGCCAAAAATAGGGTAATGTAAGAAAAACTTTGAAAATATTATATGTTTAAAATTAAAAATTAAAAACAAATTGTAAACCAATAATATATTTAATTCAATATAATCTATATAATGAATTTTTCCATGAACCTAATAAAAACTGTAGAACCGATTAAAATGTTTAAGGGTCATTGCTAACAAATGTTCCTGAAACACTAATTAAAATTTCAAATAAAAATTATTCTTTTTAAAAATTAAATGATACTTAATTCATTAAGAAATTAAATCTCAGACAGTGCAGTTAGTAGTATGGATTGTTCTTCCCTATTTAAGAAATTAAATTATTTTAACCTTGTAAGTTAGTTAAAACATTAATTTATATTTTACAAAAATCACCGCTAAAAACAAAAACAAAAAATTATGAACATAACATATTCGTCAACAATATTTGCGGCTTTCATATTTAATACAAACTTCCCTATTTCCAAGTGCCATCACTATTTAAGACATATACAAAGCTTCCTTTGTGAAACCCAAATTCAACATAATTAAGGTTTGTGCTCTTGCTACAATGGAGGATCAAGGTAAGGCTATCTTTGCCGGTATAGAAGGGAAAAAACCTCCTAAGAGTAGTGCTTCTTGTGAATTGATTCTTAGGCTTCTAGCCTTTGTTCTCACACTTGCTGCTGCTATAGTTATTGGATTGGATAAGCAAACCAAAGTTGTTCCTATCAAGGTTGTTGATTCTTTGCCTCCTTTGAATGTTCCTGTTTCTGCTAAGTGGCATTACCTCTCAGCTTTTGTGTAAGTTCTTATTATTCTCTTCCTAATGATAGTTTAATGATAGTTTATAGCAGGTCGTCTTTAAGGGTGTACAAGCCAAATTATTTTATGGGACTCAAATATTTGTCTGGTGTTGTCACACTTAAATTGTGGTTAACCTAACTATGATCTCAGAAAATTTATCTTATTTACCCTATTTTAAAATGTTACTAATCCTTTTTGTTTTCATGTTGAAGCTACTTTATGGTGGCAAATGCAATAGCATGTGCATATGGAGCCATCTCTATGTTACTCACCTTCTTAAACAGAGGCAATAGCAAAGTGTTATTGGGAACATTGATCACTATTCTTGACACGTTGATGGTGGCTCTGCTATTTTCCGGCAACGGTGCCGCCGCCGCAGTTGGTCTTCTTGGCTACAACGGAAACTCTCATGTAAGATGGAACAAAGTGTGTGATGTGTTTGATAAGTATTGTCATCAAGTGGCTGCTTCAATTATTTTGTCTCTGCTTGGATCACTAGCATTTCTATTGCTAATAGTGATTCTTCCCGTCTTGAGGTTTCATAGGAGAACATAGTCAATAATTTAATCATGATGTTATATTTCATTACTTTATAGTAGTTTGTTATATTTTTTATGTTTCTTTTGGCACTTATATTTTATTTATGTAATCTATTTGATGGAATCTATTTTGTGTCATTTTAAAATTTTCTCTTAATTCAAGTTGCTTTAAATTTAGTGTAAATTTACATTCAACACATTTATATTTTCATCTTTGATTTTGCGTCATGTTTTACCTTTATATGCTGGGTATGTTTATTTAAACATAAAACAGATGTCTTCTCTTTTAAATCACAAATGCTAACTAATCATTCACAAACAATAAAGTCACCTAAGTTACAATTGTCCATGATCTCAAAATCACACTAATTAAAAAATAATTTGTGTTGGGATAACTTGTTTCACACATTAATTTCAATTAAAGAGGATAGATAAAATTAGAGTGAAAAGAGTGTTTTTTTCAACTTATATTAGTGAATTACATTGGATGAATAGAAAGAGTATACATAGTATGAAAATTACTTAGTTGACTAAAATTCAGAACCATCCAATTGTGACATTTGTTTGTGTTGTTACTCACTTACTTGCAGCATAATCAAACTAACGATATAGTTGGATTATATTATTAATACCCATCCTAATTCATACAACTAATCTTCTCATTCTCTTTATTTGTTTGCACCTTCCATGAATTATTGGATATTTTTTAGATTAATTATTGATTTGTTGTCAACTAACAACTTGATCTTTAAAACTTTACTAACTTTAAGCATTTTCAAAAACATTTCAATCCACAATATTTGGTAGGCTGCATAAGAGGCTACTACATATTGTGTTTCACAAGATGATAGAGAAATTATCTCTTATTTCTTTGAGATCTATGAGATTGTAGTTTCTCCAATCATGACTAGATAATCAGTTTTATTTTTCATATCATCCTCCTAATTTAGATCTGAATAAACATATGCATGTGCCTCCCATATATTGAATTATTTTTATTTGGCATGAGTATTTTTTAGTTACAAGTAAATCGCATGATCTTGGTACTTTCATGTATTTACTTATCAAGCCCGCACTATAGAAAATTTAAGGTCTAGTGTTGCATAGGTTTCTTAATGAGCTAGTGGTCTACTTGTACAAGGTTTCATCTACCAACTCATCATTCGAGTTCTTCTTCAAATGGAATTTTTTCCATTTGAGTAATTGCACTAATTGTTCATTTTGAACTTCTTCAAGATATCTTCTGCATATTTTTGTTGGTACAAAAAAAAACTTCATGTTTTGTGTTTACAAACTCTATACTTAAAAAATAAGTTTAGTCTCCTAGGTCTTACCTATCAAACTCATTCTTCATGTTGTTCTTCAATTTTGTCACTTCAGTTTCATTTGATCTTGTGATCAATGTCATCCACATATAAGCATATGATTGTTTGATCTCATCCACTTAAGTCTTTCATGTACACTTCATGCTCTGTTGTGCATTTTTTGAATCCTAATTTCGTTAAAAGGTTGTCAATTCTCTTGTTTCATGTTTTATGTGTCTGCTTCAATCTATGCAGTGTCTTTCTCATCTTGTGCACCTTCTTTTCTTTCCATTTGATCTCAAAACATAACGGTCGTTTGACATGGACCTCATCCTCTAGTGGCCTATTGAAAAAACTTGACTTCACATCCAACTAAGCATCTTCCATCATGTGTATGTTGTTATGGTCACCATAAGTGTTATTATTTCAAGTATGAAACTAGTGCATAGACTTCATTGAAATGAATTAGAAACCTTTAAAGAAACTCATTTACAACTAACTTTTCCTTGTACTTAGCTATGCCATTAATTGGCTTGAGCTTTATCTTATAAATTTATTTTACATCTTTGACTCTCTTACTTAATTGATCGATCAATTCCAATGTTTATTTTTTTCTCAATTCCCTTGAGTTTTTCTTCACAACTTCTTGCCAGATTTCATCCTTCATGGCTTGATTGAGTTTAGTTGAATCACATTCAAGTGTAATGGCTTCTTCAATCAGATCACCATTCTCCATCATGTGTATGTTGATATGGCCACCATAATTGTTATGGTTTCAAGTATGAAAACTAGTGAATACTTCATTGAAATAAATTACAAACCTTTACAGAAACTCGTTTACAACTAACCTTGTCTTGTACTTAGTTATCTCGCCATTTGGCCCTAATTTCATCTTATAAATTTGTTTTATATCTTTGACTCTCTTGCTTGAATGATTTACCATCTTCAATGTTTGATTTTTCTCAATTACCTTGAGTTCTTTCTTCACAACGGCGATATAAGTATGTGTAATGTGGAGAAATAGTATCACATTAGATAGGAATATGGTGACTTGAGCATTTATAAGTGGAAGAATCCACTCACATATCACCTTAAGGTTTTAGGTGGACAAGTAGTGTTGATTAAAACGGAAAGTTCTGAAAACAATAATGCTCCTTGCTCGATCCTCCCCGATTGTTGCGCTAACATAGTTATGGTGTTTTATTTTGTAAACGATATTGGAATATTGTAGGTCAAGATGTCTTCAAGACAATGATGTAGTTTGTTAACAATAGTTGTTTGATTGCTAATTGGAATGCTAATAATGTGGTTCAAAATTACCATACATGCATGCCTAACGTATCTCTAACAACCAGAGATGTTTTACCAAAGTGAGACAAATTGTTGGTTGTATTTGTCTTACCTTGTAAGCTATAAACTCTTAATGTTGAAGAAAAAAGTTTTTGAAGGTAATTTTCTCTTAAAATTGATATTTACTAGCCACTTTGAAATTATATCCTTAAATACCTTTATAGTCTAATAACAACTAAACATCTAGCGTCAAACTCTTAATGTTGTGATTCAAATAGTGGATTTGTACAACCTTCTTGAGCTCTTACTATGATGACAACACAAATTATTGGTTCATAAATCTTACCATTTTCTTTCTTATCATTTTCATCCAAGTCATTCCTTATTTGGGTGAAAGATGTGAGTAAAAATGGAAGTGTATGTTTGGTGTTGACTTTTGTCTATACGTGCAGAAGAGGATGCAGAAAAATTAAAATTAAAAATGTATTTGTTTTTTTTTTTAAATCTAGTACTCCCTCCATTTTTATAAGTCACTTTAGAAAAAAAATTGTAGCACAATATAGGTTACTTTACAATATCGATGAATAATTATTTTTTTTTTTTATTTTATCCTTAAAAATTTATTATTCTCTCTCCTTTCAATTATGTAAATGTATCTTTCATGTGTCATTAATGAAGGACAATTATATAAAAGAATTTTTCATTTTTCATTTTCATATAACAATTATTACTTTTCTTAATACGTGTGAAAAGTCTAAAGCGACTTATAATAAAAAACGGAGGTACTAATATGTATAAAGACTAAAAATTAACAAATTTGCTTGACAAAAAAAAAATTGTCTCTAAATTGATTGTTAATATGAGATATTATTTAGAGACTAGTATTTCAGTTGTTAAAATACATGCTTCTAAAATATTTATATAATCAATTTAAAGTTTAATTTGTGTTTAGTCAATAATTTGAATGATCAATAAATATTTGAGATCCAGTAAAAAAGGAGTTTCTATTTGGGATAAATCATTCTCATGCTATCCGAATTTAATTTTTGATGAAGATAAAATTTGATTAGTAATAAGTTGTTCTTCTGAACCATGAAATCATATTAGTCGGTATTGAAATTGATTGATTTAATTTTAAAAAAATTAAGGGTCAAATGTAGTATTGCTCCATGTCATTTAGGTGAGGATCGGCTTTCTTTTTGTATTTTTTTTTTTCTTTTCAATTTCCTCTTGTAATATAGTTTTGCGAAAATAAGATGGCGTGGCGAAGTAGAACTTGTTTCGTTTGGCATAAATGGCAGTTGGCAATATTGGACCCATAATGTAATAAACTGAAAATATTATATTATAAAGTTGAAATTGTAAGAAAAAATTATGGGAATAATCAAACTCATAGAAATGGTAGGGGCAAAAGTATGTTTAACCCTAATTTTAATCGGTCTCTAAAGTTACAAGTTTATTTAATCTCTAAATTAATCAATAAATAGCATATTTCTATTACATACATAAGTCAAAATTAAGTCAACTAACACATACATGAGTTAAAATTGTGACAACATATGAAAAAATAAAGCGAACATCCACACAAGATTTTAATAAACACTAGGATAATATAAAGAAAAATTATTTGACACTTAAATTAATATAGTCGACAAGTAAAAATTCGTGAACAATTTTGAGTGATTGACCCTTAAGTGTAAACGTTGATGTAGTAATTTATTGTTATTATTAACATGGTTCTCGCGTAGTCGATAATTATTTGATTTTACTAGAGTAATATAAATAAGATTGAATATTTACTTTTTAAAACATATTATGGACATGTAGCAATGTTAAATCTTTTGAAAGAGAGTTGGTTCGTCTTAATAATCTTACAAAATTTGAAGAATTAGTTTCTGTATTTGCGCGAAAAGGATATCCAATCTATAAATAAATAAATAAATTTAAGATTCAAAAATATGAGTTTTTCAATATTTTTTAGTTTCTTTAAAAAAATTAAAACTTTCCCTTTTTATTCAAAATATTAGGGTTTCTTAGTAATTTAGTTTTTATTTAACTTAGATTCAAGCCTTTTTATTTTCAAACATTTACATTTCAAATTCTTTATCTCTTTTGTATCATTATATTTGAGAATTTATTTTTCTATCTAGTGGGTTTCTTCTAGATCCTTGGTGAAAAACTTAAAATATCTTCAGACTTTGCAAGTTTCGCAAGTGCACTTGCGAATTAACTCATAATTTGTTAAAAATAGGATGCTTTCACAAGTGCACTTGTGAATTCACCCATAAATACTCATTTCGCAAGTGCACTTGAAAAGTCTGTGTTTTGTTTTAACAAAATGTACAGAATAACCCCTAACTCATTTTATATCAAAACTCTTTACTCCAAACCAATTTTCAAACTCTCTACTACAAATCCTAACATTTCTACTACTCAAACTCACTAATTTCAAGTTTATCTCTCCATTTCAACTTATTTCTAGTCCTCCCAAATCAACCCTAAGCTCAAATTTTTGTAAGTTTTCTACAATTTTTTATTCAGAATGCAAATTTCTATAAGATTATTAGGTTAGTTTGTAGAAATTATATTGTGTATGTTGAGGTTAGAATAGGTAAATGCAGTTGTTTAGGTGACAAAAAATGGAGTTTTGAGTGTTTAGGGCAAGATATTTCTGGTTTTAGAAGTTGTTGTGCGCAGGGGTTTCGCAAGTGCACTTGTGAAGTCACCCTGAAAGGGTGAATTCGCAAGTGCACTTATGAAGTCGTCCGGGATGGGTGAATTCGTAAGTGCACTTGCGAAGCCACCCTGAATGGGTGAATTCACAAGTGCACTTACGAATTGTTGACTGACTTATTTTATTTTTAAAACCTAACTGTTATAATTTTTTATTACAAGAACATGGCTGAAAATTAGGACCAAAGCAGGCGTTTGAGACAAAGAATGTCATCCCATACTGCCTCGGCACGTCGAGAGAGGCATGAGTAACAGGTTAACATGCCTCGTGGATGAGGTCGGGTACAAAGGGAGTAACTGGAAACACTACACTATCATGAAGAAGTTGTCAGCATCAGATGTCTACCTCTCGTGCACATAAGCAGGTACCTACCGAGCTAGAGGAGGTCGAGGATGTTCAGATCCCTACGGATGTCGAGGCAGAGGACGCCGAGAATGTTGAGGTACGGGACAATATTGAGGAACCTGCGGAGACGGAGCAGGGTTATCTATTAATACTGAAACGCATTGCGTATTTGACTCGTATTGCACGTGATAACTATAGTTTTAGTCTTTTTCTCGCTTTATGCTTTCTTTTTCTTTCATTTACAGATGCCCAGCTATTTCAGAGCCTTCTTGCATGAAACGAAACAAATCGGCCAAGAATTCAAGATTTTCAACTATTTGTGCACATGGCGGACGCCATGAGGTGTCAAGGATTCAACTGGGAGTCAACTGCCTTCAACTCACGTTTTCGTGACCCTGTTCACATGGCGGGCACCATGGTGTGGTGGCGGACGCCATCTTCGATTCATTTTTCCCTCCCAAGAAGGAGTTGAGGGGCATTTTCGTAATTTCTTAGTTTTCTAATTTTCTATAAATAGGAGTTTTCAGTTTAGTTTTTCTTCATCCAACTTAGTCTACAACACTAAGCCTATATTATACATCTGTAAAAGCGATAATTCGTCACATCGAGGGGTTATCGCAACATAGTGGTGATTAGGTTTATTTAAAAGTCTTTTTTCATCTGCCTTTACTAGCTTGGTTATTTCTTGCACTTTTATTTAATTTTCAACAAAAGTTTTTAATGCAAATTAAGTTTAACATGTTTAATTTAACTTCCATGTCTATCTAAATTTCCAAAGGTTAGAATGTGAGGATCAAAGTCAAGATGACTTTCCTATTTTATCTATATAAAAACTTAAAGGATTGTTGTAACTTTAACACAAGTTTTCCATACTTAAATGTTTTGGTTGGGTAAGATCGAAAGTCATATAACTATCAAAAGATAAAATTGGTTAGTTTCAACCGATCAAAGAAGAGCTAAAGCGCTTTGCTCAGTTGATTAGGAATTTTTTAAAGCTTTTAGGAAACTGATTTTGAAACTAGTCTTGGACGCGTTTATGGGTTTGAAATATAGTTCTTGAGCGAAAGCCGTGAACCTCTTTTAGTAAAATATTCCAAATTAAAATCACTTTTCAACTGAGTCAAGATGTCATATTTCTTAAAAATAGGTTTATTACTTTAACTCTTTGAGCACCTTCTATATGTGACAATAGAAGGCACTAATTAAAGAGTAAACTCGGTTCTGATTACGTGAAAGCGACAGTTCCTTTTAAATTGATTCTTTTCAAAAGTAGAAAATACTGCCCTATAAGTGAGTCATTTAGAAGCAACTTGAAATAGTTTGACCATTGTGAATTGCATTTGAGCTTGTCTTTTTATCTGAATGTCTTTATTTGTAATCATTTATTTTCTCTGCAAACTCTCAACAACTGATTTGATCTGCCTTAGATATACATTGTGAGGATAGACTATGATAGATTGACACTTGGTCTCTGTGGATTCGATAATCTCTTAAATTACTCTGACGTGATTCGTACACTTGTGAAACAACGCATCACTATCCAAGAGGTCCATATGACACATCTCTCCTAATTTATTATCAAGATCATACCACTCGCTATGTCTGAGATGGACAGGTATTTTTTGGTTCCACTTTTTCATTTTATAATTTTTACTCAAAAATACGGTTCCTCTTGATTTATGTTCGTTGAATTCTTTTGTTTCAGGAACGAAAGCCTTTAAAGCATGTGAACCACTCTCTGAAGATTTTTGATAGGTTCATGCCAAAGGCTCAGTGGTTCCACATGGATGTGATTGAATCCGGTCTTTCGTGATTATGTTGTACATGTTATAATACTATAAGCATCGGCATGCAGGGGGCTTTTGCTGAGAGGTGGCACAAAGAGATCTCATATTTCCACTTTTTTGTTGGGGAGTTGACCATCACTCTTGATGATGTAGCTTTCTTGCTCCAACTACCTATCAGAGGTAGGTTACTTAACCATAACAAGATAACAAGAGTTGAGGCGGTTGGTTGGATGATTGAGTATCTCGGAGTCGATCCGTTGAGGGATGCATCAGACTGCAACTCCACAAATTGGGCGCATGTGAGGTTCTCCTACCTAAAGGAGATATATGAGGAGCAGCTCGTTGCAGCAGTTGCTCAAAGAATTGTATGTTTAGCTGAGAAGCCTGTGTAGGACGATGTTTTTGTTCAGTTTCACTGGTCTTGTGTTGTCTGGTGTTACTTGATGTACTTGGTCGGTACGTCCGTCTTTGTGGACACGAGAGGCCACTACGCTGATGTTACCTATTTGTGCTATTTTATGGACTTGACTATAGTTCATGAGTGGAACTGGGGGCTGCTATTTTGATATACCTATACCAGAAGCTGAATGAAGCTTCAAATTAGAGGGCAAGGGCACTCACTGGATCTTGCACACTCCTCACTGTACTTTTCTTTAACTATTAATTTTAATTAGTTTTAATTAATTTGTACTTACATATTATGTTATTGTTGATGCAAAGCGGGATAATATCTTATTTTTACTGCATTCATGGTTTCAAGGAAGATCCAACCTAAGCTAACAACATGCCAAAGGTTGTCAAGTATACTCTCAATAGATGGAACCAACATGTGTTGTTGTACCGGGTGTATCTTGACCGTACTACTCATGATGACATCAAATGGACGTCGTTTGGGGACTACATGGAGGTTGTCTCATTCGATGCCATCTCTTTATACTCGGGGTGACTAGCTTGTGGGACGAATATGTTGGTCAGGCAGATATCATTTGGAGCATTGTATCCACCAGTTTGGTTATGTGCAGATGATACTTAGATCTCTTTTTCAGGCTGCTCTCGAAACCATGACACAGCGGGATCTCAATGACGTCTTCCAAGATTGGGAGAATCATATGGTGCCACGGGAGTATCGGATGATGCAGGCATCCCAGAATTAGCACTAGGTAGAGGGTTACGTGACATGGTTCTTTAATGTGTCACGTCCTCTCATGACACTGGATGGTCCTGGACGTCCACCTAGACCAGCTCATGAGGAGCTCATAGAGAACGAGCAGGCCGAGGATGACCATGCAATTGATATAATGTCCATCTGTCAGCGGATCCGCCTACTTGGACAGGAGGCGTTGGATACATGGATTATCGATATGGGCGGTCCTGAGGCAGTTGTCGTGATGGAGACAATTGACAGTAAGACATCCGGTGCATCGCAGTACCGCAGGCAGAGGAGGGCGCAGGGGGTTAGGATTAGGCATACATAATAGTGTTATGTTTTGTCCTTTATTATTGTTGTAATAATTTGATCATACTTACTTTCCGAATATTTATGTATATTGATATTTATGACCATATTTTTCCATCACATCGTAATATATTTGTTCGTTTGTGAAAATAGAATGCGAAATATTTGAATTTGTGAAAACGAATTTGTGAAAACAAATATAGTGAAAACTATGTAGTTTTAAATATCTTTTTACACATTCAGATAAGGTTTCGCAAATGCACTTGCGAAGTGCACTTGCAAATTCACCTGATTTTTTCAAATTCAACGTCTAAAATAATAAAACATACAAAATTATATAAATTCGCAAGTGCACTTACAAAACACTTTAAAAGATGAATTCGCAAGTGCATTTCCAAAAAATATTTTAAAATTTTCGATAGTGTAAGTCAACACCCGAGATGTCAAAAGAAATTCTCTTATATTTTCTTCTGTGTTTGCATTTCATGTTGTGCCACATTTACCCTCTCTTCTTTACTTTATTTTTCTCTTTCCCTTTGCAACTATCCCTAACGTATCCCATTAATTCCAAAACAAAGTCACCTTTTTCTTCCACTCTTTTTGTTGCTGATTATGTGGGGTCCAGCTATGTATTCCTTGTGCAACAAACAACTCGGTTATTTTCATCGCACCTCTTTTTTTTCCTCACAAATATGGTTATTATTATGTAATCATGTCTAAGAATAACAAATTGAAAATGTTAAAAATATATCCGCATATAATTGGTCAGAGGAATAATATCGATTTTGACCCAAACAAACCTCACTAACTTTTTTTCTCCTTTCACAATTCAGAAAATGCAAAACCGTTTTTGTATATAAACCATGAGTTTGTTATTCATCCATCGTTTTCAGTAGTCACGTTCTTCAACAACCATTGTTTCATAAATGGATAACAGAAAACGTGCTCGAGAATTGGGTGTTGCTACTACAAAACCCGAAGAAGTTCTTCAAGTTGAACGTGAACGAAGGAAGAAAATGGCTCAAATGTTCACTCTCCTTGCTTCCACTGTCCCTTCTCTTCATCCTACAGTTAAGATCGATCACTCATTCATTCGTTCCTTCCTTTTCTTCGTAGTTGAATTTTTCAATGTTGAATTCTGAAATGGGTTTTTGTTTTTGTTTTTTTTTAAGGCTACTAGAGAAATGATTATTAATGAAACAATTGGGTACATTAAAGAACTCGAGAGCAAGAAGAAAATGTTAGAGGAGATTAAGGAATCCAAGAAGTTTCCGATGGTTGAAGGGAGTTTCAATTTGTTGGTTCCGTGTCGGAACAGAGATTGCTCTGTTTCTGTTACTGTTTGTTCTAACAATGTGGCTTTCTTTGGGATTGAATCGGAGGCGAAACGTGGTTTGGTTACTGTGATTTTGGAGGTGTTTTTTAAGAACCAAACGGAGATTTTAGCGGCGAATGTTTCTGTTAGTGATGGGAATTTGAGATTGGCGATTACTGCGATGGTTCAAAATGGTCATGATCATGGAAACAGTTGGCGTATTGAGAAGATTAAGAGAGAGATTATGGATTTGTAGTTTCACATTTTTTTTATTAAGTAATCATCATGTATGTGATTGATATTGGGAATTTTGGGAATTTTGGGAATTTTGGATCATGAATCGTGTGATGGTTTTACACCAATGGCTATAGGATTTATATATTGGTGTTTGTTATACATGTATGCATATTGATAGTGATGAATGTTTTGAGCAAAGAAAGTAATTGGTGTTGAAATGGGTTTTATTGTTCTTGGTCGAGAATTAGGAGACCAACTTTGATTGTTTTTGAGTATAGAAAGAAAGGATTAAAGTTAGTTAGACAAAGACGAGAGACGCTTCATTTCCCAATCATTGCATGCAGTGGGATGGGATGGGGTGGATGGACCACTTAGATTAGACATAACAACCTCTCATATTGTTGTTCATTTTTTATTCTAATTATGTTTAATCACCATTGCACAGATTTTTCATAAAATGCAGCAAATTCTGGAAATGGAATATGTATTCAAGTTTTACGTGTGGAAATTTTAGTCATACAATAGTAAAGTGTTACTTCTTTCTATCTATTATATTCTTGCATTCTTTTTATGGAATTTTATCGCATTTGAGACTCTTTCATATCAATATAGTTGGGTATCGATATTTTTAAATAAAATAAAATATAAATAAGTTTTTAATTTTTGTAAGATAAATTATTATATATATATATATATATATATATATATATATATATATATATATATATATATGAGATTCGTTGTAAGAGCACAAAACAATAAAGTTTGACATTCTTTTTCATTGGGTATCCCTTGGGTGCAAAGTGTAATGTCGTCAAGTCTGCGTAACAATTTTTTCATGAAGTGTATAATATATGATAGTTTATTTATCAAAAAAAATTTCATGAAGTGTATAATATATGATAGTTTATTTATCAAAAAGAAATTAAGCAAATATTAAATAAAGATAAACTCTAAAAGTTTTATTTTACAACTTATAGAATTTAATTATCATGCACGCACTATCAATGAAAAAAGATTTACAGTATAATCAAAGTCAATCATCTCCTATGATTTAGAGTAACAATGACTTGATGTAAAAATTAAGTATATCGGCAGTATATATGAATTAAATCCTAACTTAAATTGTGAAGTTCATGAAAATAAATTAATAGCAACAATTTATGTGAGTGTTACATAAAACCAACGAGGGTACAAGGAAAAGATTCCATCCTTACTTGCATTGATAGAAATGAATTGCATGCACCTTAGAGTAAAAGGCTAGCAGCACATGCCACATTATTTTTTGTTCACACATACTGACATCTAGATTTCGGTTCTTGAAAAACATGCTAAATGCCACCAAAATGCTACCAAAACCTTGAGCACTTGGGGAGAAGAATGGAAGCAAAAAAGTAATAATCATATTCCATCTAGTAATCATACTAACCAACATTTGCTATAATATGATCAGAGACAATGTATCTAACTAAGGATGTGAAGCATCTTTATAAAGAGACTCCTCAAACAACCATATTCCAAAACCTCAATTCATCAAATCTTGAACCCATGCTACTGTGGAATGCTTTCTCTTCGGTTTAGGTCTTCCAAACTTATGTTCGCCTCAAGTCCCGTATCCAAATTATTAACCATGTCAAGGATATCAGATTTCAAAGAGGCTGCTATCGTCTGTAGGTAAAGCAGAAAAAACATGTTACTGTCTTTAGAGAGATGCAATGAACTAAAATGGGAAAACAGATATTTCTTTGCAACTAAGATAGTGTACCTTTCTTTCCTCTTCGTTTTTGTGCTTAAGAACTTCCAAAGGCCACTCAGATACAAGTTTCTGAAGTTCATCCTTCATGCCTGACTTTTTGGCCTCGGACAAAGTCTAGCGACAATGAAATCAATAAAACGAAGAGTTAAACAAAGACATATATGACCTTCCACTCAGTTTACTAACACTCATTCATATCATATCATTACCAAAAAAAAAGTGTTCTTACAAATGCAATTAATGATATAACTATAATTTCATCCTTAGCAATCAATACAAAGAGCTATAACTTTTGCCACAATACTATTCTTATATAAACTGATTTGTACTTTGACCAATCATTCCAGTGTAATAACATTACAATTTCATCTAGTGCTGTTCTATTTCTATTTGAGAAGCATTTCTTTTGTTCCGCTCATTGGTGAGAAATTTATCACATCAGAAGTAAACAACATACACTACATACCTGATTTAGAACTTGAATGATGGCAATGGCATCACTAGGCTTACGTTCCAAAAGAAGGCCCTGCAAATCATAAAAACAGGCTTAGACTTGCTATCAAAGTGGAACTCAGCTATAACACAATCAAGCACTGAGAAGTCGAAACACATACCAGCATTGAGAACATATGTGATGCAAAATCATATTATGTAAGGATTCTCAAATTGGGGAAACTAAAAAGATTTTTCTTTTATGCTTCTTTCAAAAAAACAATTGATCTCTTTTTAAAAAACAAATTGATGAATACAAACATGTCTTAAAAGCAAAATAATTATGTATTAAGCAAAACTGGAAGATATCACACAATAAGCTACACACACAGGTGTGAATGGATTTGCTACCTTGGCACAAGAAAACCCAGTTGCCAAAGTGTGCTGCTTCATTGAATCAGATCTCAACTTTTCTATTTTCCACAATGACTCGGTGTCTCCTACAAATATGAAAATGAAAGGCATAAGCTTAGTTCATGATAAGCAGAAAATATTTTAAAAAGCCCAAAAATCATTTATAGCATTGTCTTGAAATCACATGATACGGCTAATGTACTATATGTATTCATTGCCATCAAATTAGTCAAGAGGCTGTGAATATAGTTGAACTAACTTATTTCAAAAATGATATAGACGGAGCAAGTCAAGACACATTAGTCACGGTAATCTTTTCCTAGCATCCTCAGCCCAAAGTGCAAGAGTGCAAAACGATCAACAGTATAACCGAATGCACAAATCTGGTTTTATTGTTTTATGTGAAGTTATACGCAAAACATTGTGTATGTGATTATAGTCTTCCTTTTGGGTTTCTTTCAATTTCCTAAAAACTGAGAAAACACAGCTTGCCAACATTTGGGAAGATGCAAATTCTGAGAGAAAGAAAAAACAAAAGCCAGCCCGGTATACTAGCAAATTATAATCTCCATAGTTTTATGGATAGTTTAGTGTTCAATTTAGGAATGGAAATCCTCTTTAACAAACTTCTTTTGAAGTTCAATAGAAGCTTATAGAATTAGGCAGACAAAAGACATCAAGTATATGCACCTCTTTTGGCAGCAAATCCCATCCATGTTTCAAATGAGGTTTGTCGTAGTTTTACACCAGCCTTGACAAACCTTTTTGCGTACTTATTAATCAAATCCCATTCATCTGTATTGTAACAAATGCTGCAAATTATTGACCCATGTAACAGGTCAGAAAAACATACTAAAGAGAACAAAAGCAGCATAACAAGAACACATGAGATTCATAATACGTTTAGTGTTAGACTATACTAAAATAAACCTTTAGATGCATCAAAAAAAGGCTAGATTCTTCAGTCTTTTTAATCCTGATTTGCTTAACTTTTTTTTTTGAATAATCAATAATTTTGATTAAGCATTTTGCTTGCTAAGAAAAACAAGCAAACTAACTGCATTGCAGGTGTAGCTTAACGCACAAAGAGGCAACAACTTGCCTACATGCAATCAAATAGAGTTTCGGGTGGGACTATCAAGAAAGCATCATTTCAAAATGAGTGCATGCCAGACAATGACAAAAGGAACAACAATTAAATCAACAAAAAGTTCAGCAGCTGCTTTTTTTAGAGGTAAACACCATATTCAAATTTTATTTACAGAAGACCCTTTGAACTGCAAAACAAAATAATGAAAATGCAAAAATCATTATATGGTGTAACGGTAAATCATTATACCTGAGAACTATATCTGCTGTGCCCGGTTGCAATGGTAAATCATTCCTCTTCAAAAGTTTCATTACTTCCACCAATAGATTCGTATCATTGTGATTCATAGCATACTTCTGCAATAAATTAACAGTAACTTACCAATTGCAAACAGAAGACAAAATCAAAGAAATTAAAACATTAGAATGCCAAACAATACCAATATATGGTGTGCCGATGCAACACTTGGTGCCAATCCATATACATTATGCTTCCACAAAGCCTTCTTCCCTGCTCACACATCAAAATCAAATAGCCTTAAAATGTCATTTCATAGCTTCAAAATTCACAAATCAAACAGCAACAACAACAACCAAGCCTTATCCCACTATTACTAATTGGAGTCAGCTACATGGATCAACTTCTGCCGTTATGTTCTATCCAGATCGTTCTTCTATTCAAACCATTAATCTCGAAATCTTTCTTAATAACTTCTCTTATAATTTTTCAAAGTTTTCCTCTACCTCTAGTTGTTTGACTCCTCTCCGTCTGTTATACTATCCTTACTACAGAATCTATAGATCTTCTCTCTACATGCTCAAACCACCTAAGTCTATTTATTTTTCACCGATTAAAAATAACAAAATGCAAACACAAATAAAGCATACCAAAATCAAGTGCTCCGGCATGAACGCATGCTTTAGTAACTTCCCGACAAAGACTGCAGTTAAAATCATCGTGTATGCGAAGATTCGACAACCTCTGTCACATAAAATAACAATTAAACTCATCACAATAGCAAAGAAACTGAATCAATATATAGATTAAGATTCTGCAAAAGAATATAAACTAACGAATCTGCGGAGGATCTGCAAAACATCAAACAGAAGACTAATATCGTGCTGGTGTTTACAATTCGCAATCATCGACCACAACCAAGCATTTGGAGGCATGGATCGTTTAACATTCACAGACTGAATCATTTTATCATAAAGATCCTTCACAGCTTCTACATTCAAAAATTCAAAATTTCAACAATTCAAATCAATGAACATCGCAAAATTGAAATTCGAAAAAGGAGTTTACAGTTAACAAATGAATGAAAAACCTGTTGGATTTTCTTCAACGTTATCGACTCCGGAACTGAAATTGCGTTGTGCGAGACCGGAGAAAAACGGTTGTTCGGTGGTTCGAAGATGAAGTGAAAGGAAAATCGGAGATTGCAAGAGCCGAGAGACGCGGCGAGCATTTGATACTGCTTGCATGGTTTAATCTGAGAAGTACCGAGTTAGAACTCAGTGTCGCCGCCGCGTGAACTCGGTAGATTTGATGAGGAAGAAGGAGGAGCTTAAGCCTCGTCTCAGGGTTTACGACACATGGAGAGTGAGAGGGAGGGGTTTGGTGCAACACACTACGTTTGTTAGAGTGGACTTCACTTTCGACGGCTTGGATTCTCCTTTAGCAATTTATTATTTAATTAATTAAATTTAAATGTATTACTTTCTTATTTAAGGTTTTTATTATATTATTTAACTATATTATTATATTATTTGAATGATTCGAGGGATAGTGATTTTAGGTTTGGGACAAACAATTTTTA
Source organism: Vicia sativa (assembly GCA_021764765.1). NCBI lineage: Eukaryota > Viridiplantae > Streptophyta > Magnoliopsida > Fabales > Fabaceae > Vicia > Vicia sativa. The sequence continues at coordinate 231,405,754 of CM038796.1, forward strand.
AAACTCCTTTTAGTAAAGTGGATAAATATGAGAAATTGTGTTCTAAAAATTAATATGTTTTTATATTATTTATTTTTTATATTTTTTATTTCTTAGCACTAGAAAAAATTGATCTTTTAAAGATAATTCAAATGTTTATAAATATTAATGTTGTATCTCATAAATCTATTGATGTAATTTTTAAGAATATTGATTTTGCGATTAAAAAAAGTTGTGGCGTAACTTATTGGCCGGTTGTCTTCTATTTACGTATTGAACTCATTTTTTACTATGTTTTAATTGAATTGAAAAGGTCATACAATAAAAAGTCTTTTGAGAGTATATATTGTAAAAGACAAAATATGAGATATACAAATAGTATAAAATAATTTTACATTGTCAACTAATAAATATTGTGTATTATGTTAGTTTTGTTTGATAAAACTAGCTAGGAGTTGATAGCTTATGATTGGTGACTGGTAGTTGATAAGCTAACATAATTTGTTTGATAAATTAACTATTTTATTAGCTGTTAGATATAAAATGACATTTTAATTAATAAGAGTAATAACCAATGTTTTAAAAATTGGGTTGAAGTGGTCGGTTGAACTGATTCAACCTTAAACTGTTGCCTAATCAGGTTCAGTTTAGACCAATAAATAGTTAAGTCTATAAAATTAAGATAAAATTGCTTTAATCGCTAAAAAACAAAATAATCGTAGAATTGAAAGCGGTTTTGGTGAACCAAATGGTGAAGTGGCAAACGACCATCAGTAAGTCATTTGAAGGTGTTTGGCTTAATATGTTACAAGCATATTTCTGATGCGAGAAGAAGGAAGCTTGATGACAAAAGTGAACCTATGATTCTGGTTGGATATCATAAAACTGATGCATACAAACTATTCAATTCAATTAATAAGAAATTTGTGTTGAGTAGAGATATTGTGATTGATGAAAATTCTGCATGGGATTGGAATTCTAATGATGCAATTAACAAGCCATTTATGAGCTATGGTTTCGACGAAGAAATTGATGAAGTTGAAGTCGAAGAAATTGCTAATATTCTAGTCGAAGACGAAGAAATTGCTGACATTCCTGACAATGTCGAGGTCAAAAAAGGTGTGGCTAGCACAAGTCATAGACCTCAACGAAATAGAGTTCTTCCAACAAGACTTCGGGATTATGAAGTGACTGGTGATGATGAGGTAACACCAAATGGAGAATTAGTTTATTTTGCTTTACTTGCAAGTGTTGAACCAATCAACTATAGCGAAGATTTGAAGATTAACAAGTGGAAGTTAGCTATGGTCGAAGAGTTACAGGCAATTGAAAGAAACAACACATGGGAGTTAGTCGAATTGCCAGAACATACAAAATCTATCGAAGTAAAGTGGGGATTCAAGTTGAAACACAATGTAGATGGGTCGATAGTAAGACATAAAGCAAGATTAGTAGCTCGAAGTTTTCTTCAAAGAGAAGGACTTGACTACTCCAAAGTATTTGCTCCAGTAGCAAGATTGGACATTGTTCAACCAGTGGTAGCATTGGCATGTAACCAAGGTTGGTCGACATTTCATCTAGATGTGAAATCAGCATTTCTGAATGGTCCTTTAGAAGAAGAAGTTTATGTCACACAACCTCATGGGTTTGTGATTCAGAAGAAAGCGAGTAAAGTATGTAGGTTGCACAAAGCGCTCTATGGTCTCAAGCAGGCACCTAGGGCATGGAACAAGAAGATCGACTCATACTTAGTCGAATTGAGATTTGTCAAATGCAAACTAGAGTATGGTGTCTATGTTCAGGTTGTAGCACAAGATATAACAATCATCTGCTTATATGTTGATGACTTTCTAGTAACTGGAAATAGTTTGAAGAACTTGTCGAAGTTCAAAGAGTTGATGACAAAAGAATTTGAAATGTCGGATCTGGGAAAATTGTCTTATTTCTTAGGCATGGGAATTTGAAATGTCACAATTTCTTCTCAAAAGAACATGCATTTAGTCACAACTATACCAATACATAACACTTAGATCAAAGATGAACTTATAACAGTACTTTTCAATTAAATCAACTAATCAACTAACCACAAAATCATAATTCTTCAATAGTAACAACAATACATCCTTTATTCAACCTCAAAATATTTAACAATATTATTAATATTATTTAACTTCACTTAGCATAATTATTCAACTAAACCAACTTCAATAATCAACATGATCAAATATTCACATTATTCAAAACTTCAACAATTTAAGCAACTATAACAAATTAAGCAACGTTTGTAACACCCAAAGTCTACCCAATGTTTTATATAAAAATCAGAGTGCCAAAAATTTCAACAATATGAGGCATTACATTCATAATTCAAATCGTCATCATAAAAAGCATATCATAATGGATACATAGCACATATTAATTCAAAGAATTAATAACAATTAATTAGTCTTCAAAAATACTTCATATTTATTCAAAGACTAACGCAGCGGATTCATAATATTTCAAAACTTCAAACGGAATATAGCATCTTTTAAACAACTTAACTCAAGGAAACAAATTCTCAAAGTGTTAACGTCAACAATGCAACGGAAAATAATATAAAATCAATAAGCGTTCATTTTTTCCCCGAGTGCTACGTATCAGAGTGACGATGCCATAAGCAACTAAATTCTTTACTCCTCGTTACCTGCACGTTACCAATATAAAAGTAACGGCCAACAAAATAGAAAGGGTGAGATATCTACCAATATAAACAGGTGTATGATAAATAATATATTAGGATTAAATCCTATAAAATTATCACATCACAATTAACACGTCACAATAAATTCTCAATCAACAACAACACAACAACACTTCATTCGTTAGCAACAACATATAATTTACTTCACAATTAACAACGACGTGATTTCAATGAGACACAACAATGCATATGCATCTGGTACTAACAAAGCTTCAGCTCCCTTCACTATTGTCAGTTAATAGAGGCACAAGGCATAAGCCTTCTTCATAATTCCGTCAATACAGGCCTTCACAAATGCAAATGAAATGTGATGCAACAACATACAACAACGACATAAATTCACTTCACGAGGCATACACCTATATCACTATTATTACCAATAATCAGAGGTAATTATCGCCACTGAAACACCCTGCAACTTCACATAAACAACCATATACAACAGCCAATTCATCGCTAATAATTCACAAACAATTTCACAGCACGATGCATCCACACAATTGCAACAAAATAAAATAATTGTAATCACCTACTAAAATTTACGAATTATTTTGATAATTTCTAATTAATTCCGGACAACTGATTATATCGCTTAAGTCACTAACTCGGTTAATTCGGTACTGCCTTTAAGTACTATTGTTACTATTAATTATTACAGTGCTCTTGTCAAATTTTACCGCTGATATAAATATTTTCCCAGTATCTAATTTACACTGCTGCCAAAACCTGCTATCAATTACACTGCTCCTGTCAAATGTTACTATCTGCTAATATTATCACACGATTGGTTCTGCTAATTATACATGCACTGCTATTTTCTTGACCCTGCTACAGTACCACCTTACTAACCACTCTTACTGCTATTTCCATTGGAATATTGTTATCCAAATGCTATCTGCTTATTCTATTATCATTCATATATGTATATATTAAGTACCTAAAACAAGTATACTGAGAGTACTACATCCTAACATACTACACGTGCCAATAACCACACTTTTTGCTTGAGGCGCCCACCTCAAGACAGGGACGAACGTCCCCCTTTCCTCACCCACACAAGGGCGCCCGTCCCACCCTTCTCTTGCACATGGGGGCGCCCGCCTCCACTATTTCCCTTTTTTTTCTTTGTTTTCCCTGAGGCGTCCTCCTCTTCTTCCTATGGTGTATGGGACGCCCGTCCCACCCATGTAACTAAGCCTTCTTCCAATTGACCAGTATAACTCTAATTCTTTACATCACCATTGTTTCTATCCTTCGATTAACAGAAGCAACCACAAATATAATAATCAACCATTTAATTCACATATGATCTACACAAACACGGGTAATTTCATATAATTCGTCCCCACATACGATTTATCATAATCCCGTTTAGAGAGTTAGAATCCCACCCCTTACCTTAAATCTGACGGTGGTTATAACTCCGATCGAATTCCTATTTTCCGGTTCCGATTGTGCGCTCTTTGTATCCTCTCCTAGTCTTTGTGCCTCCACTTTCGTTTTGATTTTCCTTCTCTCACGTAAAAACCTAACTTCCTAATACTACTTCATTTATATACTACCTAATATTTTACTCTATTAATAATTAATTAATTATTCTACTCTTTTAATAATTCAAATATTATTCTATCATATATTTTATTTGGTCAATTAAATAATATTTCCTCATTCTATTTCTCACATTATAATAAAACTCACTAAATATTCTAGTTAATTAATTTTATACTCATAATAATAATTCTCTGACTAGACTGATTATTCACTTAGTCCCTTATAATTATTCCGACAATTTCTTCTTCGACTAAATTCCAACTAATAATTCGTTTAAATAATTAAGTGATTTTCCCGGTGTTACAACGTTCATCCCCCGAGTGGTACGTATCAGAGCAATGACATCATTTCGAACTAACAGCAACTAACGACTTCATAATTCTACTTCGAACTTCCACGACTATTCTTGAGTATCTGCCCATTTCCCATGGTAGGCGAAATATCAGCAGAAGGGGTGAGATATCCAGCAATATAAACAAGTGTATGATAAATAATATGCTAGGATTAAATCATACAAAATTATCACATCGCAGTTAGCACATCACAACAACTTCCCAATTAACAACAACATGAAATCACTTCACCGTTAATCAACAACATAATTCACTTCACAGTTAATCAACAACATAATTCACTTCACAGTTAATCAACAACATAATTCACTTCACAGTTAATAACAACATAATTCACTTCACAGTTAACAACAACATAATTCACTTCACAGTTAACAACAACATAATTTAAATGAGACACAACAATGCATATGAATGTGGTACCAACAGAGCTTCAGCTCCCTTCACTATTGCTAATTAATAGAGGCACAAGACATAAGCCTCCTTCACAATTTCGCCAAATACAGACCTTCACAAATGCAAATGAAATGCATGCTAACAACATACAACAACAACGTAAATTCACTTCACGAGGCACACGCCTATATCACTGTTATTACCCATAAATAGAGATAAACATCGTCACTGAACCATCTTGCAACTTCGCATAAAACAACAACAACATAATTGCAATATACACATCGCTAATAATTCACACAGAAAATCACAACACGACGTACTCAACATAATTTCATAAAACAAACCAATCACGATTACTTACTAACAAACACGAACTACCACGACAATTTTCGGTTAATTCCGAGCAACTAATTATACCGCTTATATCTACTAATCGGTATTGCTTCTGTCAAATTTTCATTATGCTACTAAATTCTAGGTGTATATTACTCTATTAAATATGTATAGATATACTAACTTAATTCAATTAATTAATTCAACTAAGTATATAGTGTTATTTTCTTCCAACAACTGAGTTATCGAACTTGTCATTTAATTATTCCCGCAATTCATCTACTAACCTTCTTATTATATCCTATTGTTACCAATTATCACCCTGTTATTAAATATGTTACTCTTCTATATCATCACTTCCTGCTACACACCAATGGACTAACATACTGTTACTAGAAATTCATATATTTTCATCTACTAGTCTATTACTATTATTATTATTTCACGTTAATAATTATTCATTCTTTACTACATGCCAAACCCAAAAGACAAATTTACAGCAAAAAACACACAGGAAAAGGGAAGACATACAAAAGCAAGAAACTGGTGGGGCCTACCCCTAGTGAGGCGTTCGCCTCCCTTACTCCATGGCGCCCGCCCTTCAATAATCACACCATGAGGCACCCGCCTCCACCCCATGTGGCCCCTGTCTCCAAAAGTTTTCTCTTTTTCCTTCATCGTATCCTGCGTCGTGTTCTTTTCCCCGATAACGCCAATCACACCGTTTAAATAATTCAACCCAACACACTTTATTCCCATAATCACTTCATTCACGATATTCAATTTAATCAACAAAACCCAATTTAACAATTCATAACTCACATCACAAATTCAATCGGTTACAGAACAACAACAAATCATGGTGAGAATTTATATAACCTTAACCCCACATACAATTCATCATAAACCCGTTTAGAGAGTTAAAACCCCACCCTTACCTTGGATTGATAGTCTCTCTATAATTTCCGGTCGAATTCCGATTTGGTTTTCCGGTCTACAATTCCTATTCCGGCGGTAGTTTCCTCCAAACCCTTGTTCCTTTTTTCTTTCTCCCACGTACAACTTTTTCCCAAAAATATTCACTAAACCCTTATAATTCTCCTTTTATATCTCTTATAATTAAATCCAACTAATAATAATAATAATAATAATAATAATAATAATAATAATAATTATTATTATTATTATTATTATTATTCTATTATTTCTATTTGACTTAATCTTCACACCTCCTTTCTACTACTTCTAACACCAATTAAATAACTCAATTAATCCACACTTATTTCTAATATTATTTCTAATAATATTCTATAATAAAATTAATTCATCACTAATTAATCTCAACTTCCGATAATTCACTTAATCATCTTAAATCAACTTATAAATCTATTAACGCTCTTTATAATTCTACTGATAAATCCAAATTCGACTAAATTCCAACAAATAAATCCTAAATAATTTAATTAAGTAATTAATTAAATTCAGGGCGTTACAAAGTTGATGTAACTATGTTCAAGCAAATTGTGGAATCTATGTGGTATTTATGCAACAGTCAACCTGATATAGGTTTCGTTGTCAGATTAGCAAGCAGATATATGAGTGAACCAAGAGTGTCACATACGAAGGTTGCAAGAAGAATCCTGAGATATCTGAAGGGTTCGATAAACTGTGGAATACTATTTCAAAGAAATTCTGAAGATAAAGAATCAATAGTTAATTGTTTTTCAGATGCTGATTGGTGTGGAGATAAGGAAGGTTGAAGAAGCATAGTTGGATATTTCCTTCAAGTATTCGGTGCCCTAATCTCATGGTGTTCGAAGAAGGAACCTGTGGTGGCATTGTCATCTTGCGAAGCTGAATATATAGCAGGATCTTATGTTGTATGTCAAGCAATTTGGATCAGATCAGTACTTGAATAAATAGTTGTTGAAGTGAAGAAACCTCTAGTGTTGCAAATTAACAACAAGTCATCCATAAATCTGGTGAAGAATCCAGTTCAGCATGGAAAAAGTAAGCATATTGAAGCTAGATTTCACTTCCTGAGGGAAATGGTAAATCGAGGTGAATTTGAAGTCAGACATTGCTCAAGTGAAGCACAGTTGGCCGACATCTGCACCAAAGGATTTAAGATTGACATATTCTTGAATTTAAGAAAGAAATTAGGAATAGTTCAAGTTGACTATTTTCTAGGATGTTTGACAACTTGGATTATGGGGGTTTGTTGAAATATTAAATTAGATTTGTTAAAATATTAGATTAGATTTGATTTGATTTAATATTTAAATATAATTCAAGTTGTGTAAACCCAAGCCCAATTAGGGTTGTATATAAATAATCCTAGTTTGTATCATTATTTGTACAATTGAATAATACAAATCCTTATTTCCTTTATTATTATCTCTTTCTCTCCTCACTAAAAGCGCCTCACAGACTAACAAATATAACTTCTTTATTGGTGCATTATCGTTAGATGAGCTCATATGCATTTGTAAGGATTAAAATTCAAAAGGGAAGATAAAAATCCTAGAAAAATGTGGAATAAATCCTAGCAAAATGTGGAAGGGAATAATATATACAATTTCATAAACAAAGGAATACAACATTTATTTTTTGAGGTGTGTAACCTTTAGTTTTGTTTTCTCATTTTAAACCATGTGGCATGGTTTAGGGTGGTTGATATGAGTCTATTTGTAAAATTTAGTAAACAACTACTAGTCTTCCAAATTCTAATCATTCTGGATACTTACAAGATTGACTAGATTGATCCTAAGATGATAATATATATTTTGTTTTCTCTAATTTTTCTAAACAGTATTCTCTTCAACGTAGAAGTATATCGAAAGAAAACGATAAAAAGGTTTATGAAAATAACAGGAATGTAAAAGAGTTTTGATTGAATCTTAAAAGGAATGTAAATGATTTGAATAAAAGTAAATAAATACTTAAAATGTATATGGTGTTTCATATGTACATTACTCAAAACTCGTTTCTCAATTGACTTGATACTTTGAGTATATAGAGTGATTTGTACAATAATTGAAGACACCTAAATCTAAACTAAAGACTCTTATTTATACTAATTCCAAACGAACGATTTCTTATTAGAGGAGGACACATTTTTGCATGCATGTGTTTGATCCTTCAAAGGCCTCCACGAGACTTTTTTCAAGAAGAACAAGTAAGCGCCACAATTCGAATGTTTCAGCCTTATTTTAATTCTCTTCGTCGAACCTGCCTTAAACATCTTTTGAATATAAGATTTTGAATTCACCTTGTTTTAGTGAATTTTTGTTCGAAAATTGTTGAAGCATTTTCCTAACATTCTTGATTCCTTTTCAAAGAAAACCTTAATATCTTCATGAAACCTTAAGCGTCGAATTTTCCAGCTAACAGATTGCCCCCCAAAAATGTCTTTTCGATCTTAATGAGAAAAGAGCATTTTTTAAATCACTTTGAAGCGTCGAAAATTAATGTTATGACGTCATGGTCATAATAACCACTTTTCTGAAACGTCTCATCGAGATGTGCATTGTTGCTTTTAATCATTACCCCTAAAAAATATGAGTATGAGGTAAGTTGTTATGTCAACCGCCTATACATCCTGTAAAATTCTTCCATGTGCCCCACTAACTTTCATTCATCACTCACAATAAAAAATGAAATGTTTTTCTTTTTTTGTCTATAACTACCATCATTTTTCATATTTCACACTTTTCACTCTCTCTGCATTCTAAACTTGTATCCTTGAGCTCTTTTCCATAATCCCTCATCAAAAACTTTGTTTTCTAACTTATTTTCTTCAACAATGGCTCCCAAGGTCAAAACATCCAAGCCACAACCCAAAGAAGCTTATGCTCCAATTATGAAGATGCCAACTCCGATGCTAGTAGGTAGTGTGACACCCCGATTTAGTTCGAATATTAAATAAATGGGAAATTAATTATTTATTTAATTAAAGTCGTAAGTATTTATATTTTTGGAATTAATTGGATCAATTGAAGGAAGAAGGTTAGAGGTGTGCAGAGTAAACAGTGGGTGTGAGGAGTAAATCACTCTACTTTTACTAAGTATTAATTATTTATTTCATTTGGAATATTAAAAGGAATATTAAAAGGAATATAAAAAGGAAAAGAAGGAAAAGAGGAGTCTTTTTGGAGAAAACTATTTCACGTAGAATTGGAGAAGAGAAGAGAAGAGAAGAGAGGAAAGTCGACGCCGAAGGAATCGAGAATCATCGCGAGGTAAGGGGTGATTTCGTTCGGTTAACATGTTTTATGGGTTTTGGGAATCATAGGGATAATTGGGTATGTTAGAGAGTTTGAATGTTGATGATTATAAGTTATGGAAATAAACCCTATTTTGTGTCGGTGTTTGGAATTAGGATCATTTGTATGTCAAATAATTGATAGGAATGAATAAACCATGTTGTGTGATGTTATAATGGTGTGAAATGATCATGAAATAGTGTTCCTAATGTCCCAATTCGTACTTGAAAGTTTGGAGATGATAATGGGTGCAAAATGCTGTCAAAAGTAGCAGAAAATGCTGTCATAGGTCGTGGGAATCGGTTCCCTGTGGGGAGGAACCGAGTTCCCAGTGTTAAGATTGGCAAAACTGGGATTTTTACACTCAGGAACCGGTTCCTGTATAGGTAGGAACCGGGTTCCCATATAAACCAGGGAGCGAGTATTTTTCTAAAATTTCTAAAACTTTGAAAATTCATATTTTCTAAACCGTAACTCCGATTCGAGTGCCGTTTTCGGCGTTATTTCTTAAATTTAAAATACTACCTTTTTAAAAGAGAAAAACATTATTTTTCTAAAATTATTTTAAAAATAGTCGAGCTCCCGATTTTTGAAAAGAGTGACTAGTTAGGGATAATGGAGAACTATTACCATTGGCCTGAGTTATCGGATGAGTACTAATGCTTACAATGTTATGTTGATTATTCATTATGATTGAATGCGATACATTGGTGATTGGCAATAAGTGAATTATGTTGAGATCGTAATCTATGAATTGGTTTAGATTGTTTGACAATTTGAATGGAGATTGACGTTCATATGATGTTTCTTTCCCTTGTGATTTATTCATGATTGTATTGGTATCATGTGTTATTGTTATTATATACTGGTGATAGTCTTACTGATTGAAGAGTAAGCGTTTGGCATGTTTATGCTTTGTGATAATTTAATTTATGATTATGTTGTTATCATGTGATAGATTGGTATTGGCATTTATGTGGAATTATGTTGTTATCATATTCCGTTGAATTGTTGTGCATGCTTTTATGATGCATGCATGAGCATTTGTTAAATTGGTTCATTCCCATTGTGCGGAGCGAATGGCAGAGCCGAGACTTACAGTGCGAGGTAGTGAGGCTAGATTCTTGACCCGGTGGTTATGGGCGAATCGAGATTGGATTCTTGACTCGTGTTCGGCGAATCATGGATATACTCTTTCCACATGTAAGCGGAGCGGTGGGTGAACTCGGTTCACGTTTGGTACCACATGCATAGAGTCTGCATTGCATATGGGATTGTAACATGCTAGGATGGATTCCAGTGTTGCAATTTCCATTGTTTGTTATATACATGTTCATTGTGTGAACTGCCTTGTGAATCGATTATGATTGTGTTTGGATAATGGATTAACGTATCCGATTATTCTGTTGCATTTTAAAAACGTATAATGCATGTTATATTGAATTGAAATCTCACCCTTACTTTAACAATTTCAGATCCGGTGATTAGGCGCTTGGAGTTGGTGAGGATAGCTCTAGAGTCGAGTCAGTTAATTAGTCCGCGTGTCAGTGTCGTGCTCTGGTAGATGTAACACTGGGGAAACGGTTGTTTGAATCCTTTAACGGATATTTTTAATGGTTTTGAATCATGTTTTGATGTTATGTCCTGGAATAATTATGGATGTTGTATTCGGGATCCGTTATGTTTCATTTCCGCTGTTAAACATAACCTTAAGTATGTTTCATTTAATGAATTTTCTTCAGTGAAAGCATGACAACTGTTTTGAATTATATTAAAAAAATTGTGATGCCTCTTGTTATGTGTTATATACTCTGATTATTATTTATAAAATCGCGGGTAATTAGAAGGGGTGTTACAGGTAGAGCTGTCAAAATGGGCTAGCCCATATAGGTCGGCCCGCCTGACCCAAAAAATCACAGGGCTTGGGCCTTCAAACCAGAGCCCGTATTCTTAAGGGCTTTTTTAGCCCAACCCTAAAAAGCCCGATACCCATTAGGGTTAGCCCATATGGGTCGTGGGTAGCCCATTAAGCTCGTATTGCTATAAATTTTTAAAAAATTATATTAATTCTTATATTATGTCTCTATTCTACTCAATCTTTCTCTTTTAAATATTATACATTAATATAACCAACACTTTTTCCTCGTATTCTATTAATTCTCTTATGTTAAATATTTTGAGTATTATTTTCTACAATCTAGACATACATTATATTTAAAAACATATTATAATATTTATAAAAGATAATATAGTACTTAAAAATGTATTATATTTAAAATAATATAATTTTTTATTTTATTTATAGTAAATATATGGATTTTTTATTTTATTTTATTTATTAAAAAAAGTCAGTTTAGGGTCGGGTAGCCCGAAGCCCATAGGGCTGGACTCCGGTAATAATTTTAAGGCCCATATTACAATAGGGATTTTTTGGCCCAGCCCTAAAAAGCTCAGGCCCACAAGGGTCAGCCCTAAATGGATCGGGTAGCCCATTTTGACAGCTCTACCTTTACTTGACCTTGAAGTAGACATGGAAACTCAAAGAGTTCTTCCATGTGTACCATCGGGCAAAACCTTTAGCTAACAAACCAAAATCTGATGAAAAATATAGCAAAAAAATTGAAACCCTGAAATTTGCAAATAATCAAGCGAATTCTTCGACTAATGCTTCAAAAGTACAAAACAAAATTAATCTTGACTACATGAGCAACACTCTCAAGGTGTTTCACTTTTGTCCCTTAATGAAGGATCCCAAAATTTTCTTTCTTGGCTAGCTATAGTCGAAAGTCATAAAAGCATTTTCTGGAAGGACGTGGAAATTTATGACATAATTCAATTGTTGAAATTTGGTTCTAGCTATAGTCAAAGCATGCTAGTGGCTTCCCTATATTTTTGGGATTATACCCATAAAAATTTCCACTTCCCTTGTGGATTGATGAACCCCTACTTTGTTTGACATCGCTGCTAATATCACTAGTCTTCGACCGATTAGAGAAACCTTTGATCCTTATGAATTGGAGGAAGATACCATTGGCTTTGGAAAGGGCAAGCCCACTTTCACATAATACATCACTAATCACCACGACAAAGTCAATGACAAAGTTTCAGACGAAGAACATATTGCCTTTTTTTGGCATTATGGTTATCACGCCACGTCTTTTGTTCAAGCTCTCTTCAAGTGACGAAGAGCTACCTCATTTTGTCAAACCAAATTCATGTTGGGCATAAATTATGGTTGAGCCAGATTATCTTAGGTTCCCTTTATGAATCACTAGGGGAATTAGTAGATCTCTTAATGAATTACCAATTAGGACACAATCTCTTGTTCGCTGGTCCCTTTTGGCTACTTCAATTGTGGTTGGATGCCACTTTTGAACCTTCGCTCAACAAGTAATCTTATAAACGAGGAAGATGGTGAAATGAAGAATAAGAGGGTTGAAGGGACGAGACTTGTTCGACTAACTCCAAGTGATGATGACACGGTAGTACAAGATACCTTTACTGGGTTCATTCTGATGTTTTCCAAACGTCACAATTTTACTTCTTCGTTGGCTCTCTTTGCTCAATGGAAGTGTGGACCTGAATGGTTTACACCTGAATTTCATGCTTCATCAAAGGACCATGAGGCTGAATTTATGAAAATTTATGAGTCTTTCATTACCCCTCGATTATTAGGCACCGAATTAAGACATTCGAAGAACCAAATCGTTTTGATGAGGTGTCAACCTAATTTGGTTTCCCGATAATTTGGTCTCATCCAACCAATGTTTAACCTTTTTTACAAGAAGAAAGATGTTTTTTGCCTCCCTGGCATGTGGTTCTCTGAACCTAAGTGCATAAAACAACTTGCTTGTTATGTCAATCTTACCACACTTCTTCCCTTTTACTTTCAACCACCAACCCCCCTGCACACAAGAGTATGACACTTGGTGGAGGGAGTACTACATCAATGTCATCTTTGATGTAGTATATTTTTTTCCATCATCTAACTCATGCTTTCGATTCCATACATGAGCGTTTCAAGAAAGGTAAAACTACTTATGTCAAATAAATACAAGCATTCCAAAAGTACTTTGAAACATTGTACATACTTGATGATCTTAGTCAAACCATTCGCGAAGCCGCTGTAGTTTTAAAAGAAAAGTTCACGAAGAAAATCCGTTCTTTAAAAATTCATTCGCGCGTAAAGCCTGAAAATAGGTATGAGTTAGTTTTTAAACTCAAACCACCTAAGTTCCCACCATTTCCAAGTGTTGATTTTGGCTTGGCATTCAGAACTTCATTCCCAAAATGGTTTTCTTGTGGGTACTTTATGAAAATCCTTCAACAAAACTCCAAAAAAGTATCTGAACGAGTGGTTTTGACTAAGCATTCTCTTTACAATTTCAAAGGCCATCTTGACCTTGATATGGAACATGTTCGAATACTATCTCCAATGAATGAAGGTGTGAAATGGAAAGCTTCTTCGACACTTTTCTTTTGACAAAACTCTACTTTTTCTTCCAAACCCTTAATTCTTCTTTTGTTGAGCTGTTGAAAAGAAGCAAAGCATCGAGAATAAAGTTGCAGTTGTGGTTGCAGAGAAAGTTCTTGCTTCATCGAAGTATGAAACTCAAGTAGAAGAAACCATCTTATTGAAGGTAACATCAAAGGTATTTTACTCTATAACTTTAACTTTGACATGCATCAAATATCTTGCTAACCATTTTGCTTTTATTTTTATAAATTGCTCAAAAACCTCCACCAACACCAATGAAGTGAAAGGAAGTTAAACATTCTCTTGTTCCCATCAAATCAGACCCTGAAGATCTTTCTCCTGACACCACAAAACCAACCAAGAAGAAGAAGTCAAAATCACATACTTCACTATTGAACAAAAACCTGGTACGTCTAAACCAACCAATCTAGTGCCCATATGACACTAAACATTAATCCCAAGCCAACTGTATTCGTTCCTAAACAAAAACAAAGTGATAACTCTAGACATGGGGCTGAAGGACTCAAGGTTATATTTTTTTTCTTTTTTTGGCTTTCGTTTGTACTTTGTAATTCTTCGTTTAATATAAACCTCTTTTCACAGGGTGATCAAACTACCACTGCCACATCTAGTATTAAGTATGATATCCTTGTAAGCATTGGTTCCCATTTTGTTCACCCCACGTCCCATAAAGGATCAAACAAAGGGTCTAACAATTATGTTAAACTTCTCAACAAAGTTCCAAGAGAACAATACAACTTAGAAGGCGCTCGCCTATTCCAAATCCTAAGGACCCCCTTCAAAACTCTATTTGGTATAAATTCTATAACTCTAGACGAAGCCACTAGGTTGTCACAAGTATAACTAACCTAAATCTAAACATCTTATTGGCCTCGCCTAACAACAACCGAAATAAGGATAATCAAAGTCAGAAGGAACTCCTCCTTCTAGACTAAAAATGTTTATCTCCACCTAAAGCTCCAAACCTAACATCTATTTCCCAAGAACTCAAAGAATCCACCACCCGGTACCACTATTATTAAAACCCCGTTTAACAATAGTTGGAAGATACATATAATGATGCAGGTTCAAACATTGTTGTGTAGAGTATTGTTGTAAATTCATTACTAGAAATCACGGTTTTGGGACCATTGTACTATACTGGAAAATACATGTGATATCACAACGATTATGCTTAACAATCATTGTGATATATTGTATTGGGTTCATAACCCCATCAACAATATACATAATTTATATATCAATTTAAATGATATCATTTCCATTAAAAGGTTAGTGAAAAAAAATAATATACATAGTATATAACAAACAAAACTTCATCTACTGTCAACATGTATAAGAAATTAAAGAACAAAATATTTCTAAGTTACAAGAAGCCATTTTCTTATGACTTTGCAATGTTTTCTTCTTGTTTTTAGAACATTTGTCAACAAAAACATCATTCAGCAACACAATAAAAAACATACATTTTAGCAACAAAACTAACAACATACAATATCATAAAATATATTAAGTTATTCATGGGACGCGCCTTTTATTGAAAATAATCGTGAAATTATGAAGTTCATATAGTTCGTGAAGCAATGAAAAAGAAATGCAAAGTGGATGAAATTTCTACAATGACTTTATTACTTCTTATAATTTTTCCATTGCTACACAAATCATATGTACCTTATCAACTCATATTATATGCTTGCTACCACCGTCATCATCATCATATGAGGTTCATTTAGTTTGTGAAGCAATGAAAAAGAAATATAAGGTGGATGAAGTTTACACAATAACTTCATACTTCTTATCTTTCTTCTCATAATATCTCAAATTATATGAAGTTTGTTGTTGATGTTTATTCATTCACTATTTTTAGTCCTACAAACATCATGGAAATTATCAACATGTGAAACCGCAAACTTATATGTCAACAACACAACATGCAACAACAACATAGAACAACATACAACAATAAAGGAATCATAAACTATCTACCAAGAAGAAAATAATAGGAAAATAATGTGAAACATAACAACATCATACACGAAAATGAGAGAATAAGGAAAAAGAAGAATACATTTATTTAAGAAGAACAAGATTGATGACTATATTGTAGAATATGAATCATAATGACGAAGAAGAAGAGAAAAATGGGTTCTAGAGTATTGGTGTGAAAGATGCATCGCTACTATCAAAGAGGGAGAATTAATTCGCTTATATATGAATATTTTCACAATGGTTTACATTACCAACCGTGTTGATATATAAATGTGTCACAACGAATGAACAAAGCAACTAAAGTCAGAACTCTTTATTTTATATTTAAAAACAAACAAATAAAAAAGGTGGGCCTTAACGTTAAATGTACTTGTGTTGGAAGAATCGTGGTGACTTGGGCATTGTTGTATCCGCATTTTGTAATAATGTATTTCTCCTCCAAAATAAGAAATAAATTCTCGAAGAAAACACACGCGGAATCCTACTTAGATATCATGTCAAGACCAAGTCTTCTGCCCATTTCTCTCATTAAGTTCTCTCAAATTTATGTAGGTCATGTACATGTTAGCCGAAGTTTAACAATGAAAAAATAAACAGAACCCTCATTTACCATAACTTAACTGTGACAATATTTTATAAGACTTTGTTAATTATAGTTTAGCCGTGATATATTTTTGGTCGTGTGTTACCATACACTCCCTCAAAGACAGTCATTTTATCACACAAGAATAAACAAATCAACTAAACTCCTATTTTGTAGGAGTCCCAAGGAAAAATATTTGTCCACCAATAAGACACTCTCCTAGACAATAGTCTTTGCCTTTATTTATTGTTATATATTTTAAAATAATATTTTAAATTTTTTCCATTATAAGTTTACACACACACACACACACACACACACATATATATATATATATATATATATATATATATATATATATATATATATATATATATATATATATATATATATATATATATGGTTTTGCTAGGATACACCCACTTGTATTCATGAAGATGTGTTTTAGTAAGTGCTAGTTCTATGGATTGACAACAATTTTGGTAAAACATTCTGCTCAGAAAATTCCTTGAAATTTACTAAAGATGCAGATGTCACAGCAGATGTTCTGACATGTGAAACTGACAGAAGTGCAGAATTTTTAGGAAGTCAGTTTGTTTTTTATTTGTATGCTTCGACTAAGGAAGCTTGAGAACGCCTTCAGCAATATATTTGGAGATTTAATATCATGTTTTCAAGGAGAGAAGACATGAGGCGCTGAAGACTTGTGAGTAAAGCAACCCTAGTTGTTGTTACTCTATTTAAGGTTGCAAACTGTTAAGGACCAAATTTTAGTTATTTTGTACATAATTTTGTGGTCCTTAACAATGTCTTTTTAATTAATTAGTATTATTTATTCTAGTATTTTGGTTTAATTAGGTTTTTATTTAGTTTGTGTTTAATATATATTATTTAACTTATCTCACTCTTAATTGTAGGAATTTATTGACTAATTCTCCCAAGCTTGGATTCAAGAATTTTGAAGAGCTTTAGGGATGATTTTTTTTGAAGATAATTTTGGATGAAGGAAGCATGCTTCAGGTCGTGCTCAGCGCGGTGCCAGCATGAGCGCGCTCAGCGCGACTTACCCGCGCTCAGCGCGATCTGCGAAATTCAGAAAAAAGGACAGCCCATGCTTTCACCTTTTGAGCCACCAACCCATCACTTCAACTGACTTTTTGGCTTGTAAAGGAAGGAAGAAACACTTCATCATCATTATCTTTTCATCTTTGTAAAAATCTAGGGCAAGAATTGTAAGAAAATATAGCTTTTCTCTTGATTTTTCTTATGTTCATCATCTCTACCAACAATCTTGAGAGCAAGGCAACCATGGAAATGAGTGGCTAAGCTCTTTTTGTGTCAAGATTAGAGGTAGTTGATCTTTATAGTATGTATTTCTTTTAATTCATTTGTGTATGAACATGGTTGATGATTAATATAGTTGAATATCTTTGTTCTTCATCTTTATGCTTTGAGTTTTGCTTGGAAAAGAATACTTCAAAGTAGACCTAGGATATTCATCCTCTAATGAACAAATGCTAGGAATAGATTTGTGTGTTAGTGTTTACAAAATATTGAACTTAATGATTATCATGTTAATAGTTGTAGTGAGGAATCATGCAAGGATTAACATGGTAACATTCACAATCTTGGTGGGAAATCTACAAGATTGAGAGGATATATATTTATAAAAATCATCTACTATGTTCATCACTTGATTAATTAAATATGTATGAAACTAGATCAATGAAACTAATCTTGACATGCCTCCTTAATTTGAAAACAATCTCAAACTCTCTTTAATCCAAACCATAACTCTCTTTGAAAGAATTAATTTAGTTATTGTTTGGAAACTCATGGTTCTAGTAGAGTAGATAACAAACCCTTTGGTTACAATATCTTAAAATACACTTTCCTATTGAAAGACTATAACATACACCAATCCCTGTGGAATCGATAATTAAAAATACTTGTTTGCGGAAATATCCTACAACAAAATGGCGCCGTTGCCGGGGATTGGCGTTTGATGTTGTTAGTATAGCAATAGTTGTGTCTTTTAAGACTTTTTCTACTAATCTCTCTTTGTTTCTTTTGTGTGGCTAGACTTTTTCAGGAATTAGTTTATGCGGGGAAGTATTCCGGTCGACCAACTCCTTTTCGATCCCGAAATTGAAAGGACGGCTAGAAGACTTAATAGTAGTGCTAAAAGACGGAAAAGACTAGCTCGACAAAGGCAAGAAAGAGGAGAAAGAGGAGAAGCATCTACTTCTTCAACACCACCCGTGTTTGGAGAAGTCACCACTATGGCGGAGAATCAACCACAACCACCACCACCACCACCACCACGGGGGCCGTGTGTCAATAGTCCTCATCACAATGCTCAATTTGCTCGACAAGCAAATGCAAGGGTCGCATAAATGAAAACGGGCTTGCTTCAACTTCTCTATGCATGTCCATTTCATGGCCATGACCATGAAGATCCTTATACTCACCTTACTAAATTTTATGAGATCGCGGGAGCGGCCGGGGCTCCGGAAGACCAAGAAGAACAATACTTCCAAAGGCTTTTCCCTCATTCTCTAGTGGGGAAGGCAAAAGATTGGTATCTTGATCAATTTCAAGAGACGATGACTAATTGGAATGTTTTGGAGGAAAAGTTCCTTGAACGATTTTTTCCTCAATCATGTTTCATGGAGGCAAAGACCGCTATCTCAGTATTTTCACAAGGAGTAAACGAGCCTTTGAATCGGGCTTGGGAAAGGTACAAGTCTATGCTTAGGAAGTGTCCTAGCCACGGTTTTGACGAGCTTACACAAATTCACATTTTCCGAAATGGTCTCCAACCTCAACACAAATTGTTGTTGGATGCCACGGCGGGAGGTTCTTTGATGGCAAAAACACCATATGAAGCAATCCAAATAATTGAGAAGATGGGTAGGAATGATCATCAAACTCATCATGATCAAGGAGGTGTACAAGTGAAAACGGGAGATCTAGAAATTGGTTCAAGTCACGAAGCACTTGTGGCGCAAAACAAATTGTTTGTGAAACAAGTTGAAGAATTGACAAAACAAATGGCTAAACTCCCTCAACAAATCATGGAGTTACAAGGAACATCAAGTAAGCAAGCTCACCAAATAGCTTGTTGTGAATTGTGCAAAGGAGATCATAAAACCGGATTTTGTCCTCCGGAAAATGAGGAAGCTAACTATATGGCCAACCAAGGGCAAGGGTACCAACAACGAGCTCCTTACCCTTATCAAAATCAAAACCAAGGTTACCAACAAAGGGGTAACCAAGGTTATCAAGGAGGGTGGAGACAAGACAATAATCAAGGAAGGCAAAATCCATATCAAACTCAAAATCAAAATCAAGCTCAACCGCAAAATCAACCTCAAAATCAAGTGAGATCTTCCAACATTCAAGACACTCTAGCTCAATTTATGCAAGCTTCTATGGCTAATCAAAAGAGCACGGAGGCATCCATCAAGAACTTGGAAACACAAGTGGGGCAACTAGCTAAGCAACTTTCCGAACAAAGTGCTTCGATATCATTTTCCCTAACTACGCAAACAAATCCTAAGGAGCATTGCAAAGCCATAACAATAAGAAGTGGTAGAGTTTGTGATGAGAAAAGGAAAGTGGTTGAAAGAAAAAAGAAAGTAGTGGATAAGGATGAAGAAGTAATAGTGGAGGAAGAGGTAGTTGAAAAAGATGAGGAGGTTCTAGTTGAAAAAAATGATAATGTTGATGTGGAGGATGATTTAATTGAAAATGAGGAGTTAGTTGAAAATGAAAAAGCGAATGGTGTAGTTGAAAAGGAGAAAGTAGAGGAGAAAAAGAAGAAAATGAAAAAGGGAAAAGAGAAGGAAGTAACTTATCCATTGAGAAGCTTACCATATCCTCACCTTCCTTCTAAAAAGGATGATGCAAAGCACTATGCTAGGTTTATGGATATTTTTAAGCAATTGCAAATAAATATTCCATTTACCGAAGCATTAGAGCAAATGCCCAAATATGCAAAATTCATGAAGGATATCTTGACGAAAAAGAAGAGGTACACGGATCAAGAAACCATAATGGTGGATGCGAGTTGTAGTGCAATAATTCAACGCACTATTCCGAAGAAAGAGAGTGATCCGGGGCGTGTAACTTTTCCCTTTACCATTGGGGATGTATATGTCGGAAAGGGATTAATTTATTTGGGATCAAGTATCAATTTGATTCCATTATCCATTGTGAAGAGATTGGGTGAGATTGAATTAAAGTCTACAAAAATGACATTGCAATTGGCGGACAAGTCTATTACTCGCCCGCACGGTGTAGCCTTAGACTTGTTGGTAAAAGTGGACAAATTCTTTTTCCCGATTGACTTTGTTGTTATAGACATGGAAGAAGATGTGGACGCACCTTTAATTCTTGGAAGACCATTCATGAAGACGGCTAGGATGATGATTGATATAGATGATGGCTTGATGAAGGTGAGAGTTCAAGATGAAGAGATTTGCTTTAATCTTTTTGAAGCAATGAAGCACCCAATTGATAAGAGAGATTGTTTCAAGATTGATGTTATTGAGGAAGTAACACAAGAAGTGAATGATGATGATGATAGTCGAGAAATTGAAGAGTGTTTGGAAGGAATGGAGATTTCCAAGGAAATGCATCCATGGGAGGAAGAAGTGGAAGTTTTGAAAAATGATCCAAAAGATGAAGAGTCAAAACTTGAGTTGAAAGAGCTACCATCTCATTTGAAGTATGTATTTCTTGAGGAGGGAGGTAAAAAGCCCGTAATCATTAGTAATACATTGTCGGAGAAGGAGGAGGAAAGCTTAATTGAAGTTTTGAAATCTAACAAAAATGTGATTGGTTGGGTTATAGCCGATTTGAAAGGCATAAGCCCGACTTATTGTATGCATAACATAATGATGGAGGAGGAGTACAAACCGGTAGCCCAACCTCAGAGGCGTTTGAATCCGGTGATGAAGGAGGTAGTTCGAAAGGAAGTAGTGAAGATGCTTGAAGCGGGAATGATTTACCCAATTTCGGATAGTACTTGGGTGAGCCCGGTGCATGTGGTTCCGAAGAAAGGAGGGTTGACGGTTGTGTCTAATGATAAGGATGAGTTGGTGCCCACAAGAAAAGTGACGGGGTGGAGAATGTGCATTGATTACCGTAGGCTTAACAAAGCAACAAGAAAAGATTATTTTCCTCTTCCGTTCATGGACCAAATGTTAGAAAGGCTTGCAGGACAACAATACTATTGTTTCTTGGATGGTTATTCGGGGTACAATCAAATATCGGTGAATCCGGAAGATCATGAGAAAACGGCTTTCACATGTCCTTTTGGAATATTTGCGTATAGGCGTATGCCTTTCGGCTTATGCAATGCGCCGACAACATTCTAAAGGTGCATGCAAGCTATATTCGCCGATTTGAATGAGAAAACAATTGAAGTTTTTATGGATGACTGTTCGGTTTTTGGAGCTTCATTTGATTTATGTTTGGAAAATTTGGACACCGTCTTGAAGAGGTGTGTGGAGACCAATTTGGTCTTGAATTGGGAAAAAATGCAACTTTATGGTGACCGAGGGGATTGTCCTTGGCCACAAGATATCTTCAAGAGGAATTGAGGTCGACAAAGCAAAAATTGATGTTATCGAGACGCTTCCCCCACCTACCAATGTCAGAGGCATTCGGAGCTTTTTGGGTCACGCGGGATTCTATCGAAGATTCATCAAGGACTTCTCCAAAATAGCCAAACCTTTGAGCAACTTGCTCAACAAAGATAAGTCTTTCTTGTTTGATAATGATTGTTTGTTGGCTTTTGAAAAGTTGAAGGAGAATTTGATAAACGCACCCATAATCACTGCGCCAAATTGGAAACTTGATTTCGAACTAATGTGCGATGCTAGTGATTATGCGGTGGGAGCCGTGTTAGGCCAAAGGAAGAACAAAATTTTTCATGCTATACATTATGCGAGCAAAGTTTTGAATGATGCTCAAATCAATTATGCAACAACCGAAAAAGAGTTGCTCGCAATTGTATATGCATTGGAAAAGTTTCGTCCTTACCTAATTGGTTCAAAAGTTGTGGTTTTCACGGATCATTCGGCGATAAAATATCTGCTTACCAAACCGCACTCTAAACAAAGGCTAATCCGATGGATTCTCCTTTTACAAGAATTTGATTTAGAGGTCCGTGATAAAAAGGGTTCGGAAAATTTGGTAGCGGATCATTTGTCTCGCTTAGTGAACGTGCAAATTACGGACAAGGAAAAAGAAGTGAAGGAGGAATTCCCGGATGAAAAGTTATTTGCAATCCAAGAGCGACCGTGGTTTGCCGACATGGCAAATTACAAGGCCGCGGGATTAATGCCGGAAAATTTGACTTGGAATGAGAAGCGGAAATTCTTAGCCGATACGAAGTATTATGTGTGGGATGAACCTTACATTTTTCGGTTGAGTAGCGATGGGTTGCTAAGAAGGTGTGTGAGTGATGAAGAGGCCAAAAACATTCTTTGGCATTGTCACAATTCCCCTTGTGGAGGACACTATAATGGAATGTGGACGGCCACCAAAGTCCTACAATCGGGATTTTATTGGCCTTCGCTATTCAAAGATGCGTATGCTCACGCTAAGTCTTGTGACAAATGTCAAAGAAGTGGCGGGATAGGAAAAAGAGATGAAATGTCGTTGATTAATATGTTGGAAGTGGAGGTATTTGATTGTTGGGGGATTGATTTTGTCGGTCCTTTTCCATCTTCGTTTTCAAATGAATATATTCTTGTAGTTGTGGATTACGTATCAAAGTGGGTAGAGGCCATTGCTTCGCCTAAGGCCGACGTCAAAACTGTTATCAAATTTTTGAAAAGAAACATTTTTTCTCGATTTGGTGTGCCTAGGATGCTCATTAGTGATGGTGGGTCGCACATTTGTAATGCATTGTTACAAAAACTTTTAAAACAATTTGGTGTAAAACATAAAGTGACGACCCCCTATCACCCTCAAGCGAATGGCCAAGCCGAGGTGTCCAATAGAGAAATCAAAAAGATTTTGGAAAAAACTGTTTCGGGTTCTAGAAAAGATTGGTCACAAAAATTAGATGAAGCTTTATGGGCGTATCGAACCGCCTATAAAGCTCCTATCGGACTAACCCCGTTTCAGGTTGTGTATGGCAAAACTTGTGACCTCCCGGTAGAGATGGAGCACAAAGCATTATGGGCCCTCCGATTCTTGAATTTCGATCCATCCTTGGCGGGTGAAAAGCGAAAAATACAACTCGTTCAATTGGAAGAAATGCGAGAGGGAGCATACCATTCAAACCGGAGGTACAAAGCAAAAGTTAAAGTTTCTCATGATAAGAAGATAAAGATCAAGGAATTTAGGCCGGGGCAAAAGGTTCTCTTGTTCAATTCTCGGATGAGGCTTTTTCTGAGAAAACTCAAAACAAAGTGGTCCGATCCGTTTTTAGTCAAAGAAGTAAAAGAGTATGGTGCAATTGTCTTGCAAGATCTTGAAAGAACAAAAGAATGGACAGTGAATGGGCAGCGGTTGAAACGGTACGTTGGCGGAGAGGTGAGCCGCAACATAGCCGAATCCTTCTTCGATGATCAATGATCATCATGAACCGTCGAGCTCTACCGACGTTAAACAAAGCGCTTGTTGGGAGGCACCCCAACATTGTAAGTATTCTTCCTTGAACTCATTTACACATGCCCGAACTGTCAATTTGTTGTTTTCTCTAAAATTTCAAAATTCTGCAGACCGCGCTTAGCGTGCTCAGCACGCACTTTGACCCATCTGGCAGAAACTTTCGCGCTGAGTGCGGTAGGGGTCGCGCTCAGCGCGGTCTGGGATTTTTTTAAAAAAAATATTTTCAAAAAAATCAGATTTTGGAGGCCCAATTCGTGGCCTGGTTAGTTTTAAAAGGGGTTAGGGTTATTTCAAACCCTTTTTCCCTATTTTCATCATCATTCTTCACTCTCTCAAAATTCCAAAAATCCCCAACCAAAAATCTTCAAATTCGTTCAAATTTCTTTGTCAAATCATCCTTCCAAGGCATCATAGTAAGTATTCTATGCTTTTCTTCTCTCAATTTTGTGTAAATAGCATGTTTAGGTTAGATTTTGAAAACCTAGGTTTAGGAATTTTCGAATTTTCTCTTAGGATTAGGTTGTTTAGATGATAGAGAACCCTTAGAATGTTATTTTCGCTGCCATTGGATGTGTTTTTGTTGAGAAAAATTCTGTTTTGCAGAAGAATTTTTCGAAATCAGAGCGTCTGCAATTCGAAAATTCTTCTGCTGTGTTTTTGTGTTTTCCGATTAGTCGTAATGCTTTGGTTGGTTGATTTGCTCTGCTGTTTGCATGATTATTTGCTAATGGACACCTCGGTGTCACTTTTCTGTTGATTTTTGTGTTGAATTTTCAGATGGCACCGAAAAGGCAACGGGGCTGGGTCCTCTAGGCCAGCTGCTTTCGACCCTGTTCGTTTCATGGGACATGCTCAGGAGGCTCGATACAAAGAGCTTGAGGAACGCAACATCTGGACTGAGCGCGCCATCCGCCTCCGCGAGCATGGTCACTATTCAGAGATCGATGCTATTCTTTCCAACTACAAGTTGGATGTTCTTTGTGAGCCTCAGTCGAAGGTCAATGTGGAGCTTGTGAGGGAATTTTATGCAAATGCTATTCCGGCCGAGGGGAGTAAATTTAGGTTTGCTTCTGTTGTTCGAGGCAAATCCGTATTTTCTCTCGCGCAATCAGCAATTCGGGCATCAACCGGATGCCCAGGACCACGGATGTTTACCATGAGCACTGCTCGTGGTAATTGGGACTTCAATATGCTGAGGAGTAAACTCTGTTTGTCTGGGCATTCCTTTGAGTTAAACCGTGCTGGACAACCCTTGAAATTCAACAGGTCCAGTATGAAGACAAGTGCCAGAGTTATGATGTGTGTGGCTCTATACAATCTGAAACCTCGGAGCCACACATCTTCGATACCCATGGAGACGGCCGGTTTGATTGCTTACATGCTCGATGAGGAGCAGATTGATTTTGGTCGTCTGATTGCGAATGAGCTGAAAAGGGTTGCACTTAGTTATACCTCCAGGGGCGAGCGTATAAAGTGTGCCCTCACCTATCCTGGGCTGATCATGGGTTTGCTGAAAAAGGTGAAGGTTGTCTTTCCTACTGTGGGACACCTCACCATTGATGGAGTTATAGATGATCACTACTGTGATCGATTTTGTAGGGCCCTTGGTGATATCTGCTGCCCAGTGTACTTGCACTTCCTCAGGCTAGTCCATCAGAAGAATGGAACAGGCAGATGCATCTCGCTCATCAGAGAGCATTCATGTTTATGCAAGAGAGCATGGAGCACCTTGCTCTACAGATTAGAGAGCTCGGAGTGAACCATTTCACTCACACGGGAGAGCAGCTCAGTGCATATGCTGGTTGGCCCGGGGTCGGGCCAAATGTTGAGAAGGAGGTGGGAGATGAGGATGATGGAGAAGATAGTTTTGGTTCCGGTTCTGACTCGGGGTCCATTGGAGATTCGATTCTCGAGGACACTGATTGATGATCTCTTTTATTTTCCTGCTTTTATTTTACTTTCAGCATTTTCTAGTTTTTAGTTTTTATTTTTGCATTTTACTTTAAAACTTCTGAATTTTGTTGGTTGCCATCCATTTTTGGGGATTGGCTTGTAATTCCAATTAATATTTTGTAGGCATGGAGCCTAAGTACTTCTTTTTAAGTTTTAAACACCATTTTGGGGTGTCTTTTTATTTTAGTTCATTTTCTTTTATTTTGTTCTATTTTATTTCATTTTTATTTTTAGATTATAGTTATTTAGTTTGAATTTACTTCTTGTGATTTGTTTGAATTTTTCAACGGTTCTTCAAAGCTAGTAAGTGTGTTTCACCAAAGTGATGGTGATGATAAAATTCTCGATTCATTCCACAAAGAAGGTACGCATTTAATCGTTTTGTAGAATAATAACATGTCTATGAAATTTGTTCTTTATGCAAAACATCTTGGCATGTACAAAAATTTTGTGTTCACATTCGAATCATTAGGACATAAACCACATATTTGAGAAGCTTCCACATTTTACCAAATATAGAATGTCTAATAGTTGTGTTAACTCGTTTGATTCATGTTTAATCTTTACTTGTTTATGATAACTTGGAAACTTAGAGATGATCAAGGCAATTTTTTGTGCATTACGAGAAAAACCACCAATTCTAAAAGGGCTTCAATTACCCGTGAGTGAGTGAATCCTTGTGAACCCTTTTGAGCTTAAATAGTATTTGTAGGATGAATGTATCAAATCAACTAATTGTTAAGAAGGCCACTTAATAGTTGTTGATGATCTTTGAAAAATTCAATGATAATTCATTCTATAAATTTTCTTATATGTGAATACCAACCCTTTTGTTAATTAACCCTTGAAGAGCATGTTCTTGAATAAAAAAGGATTGATATAAATGAAGTTGGGGAGGTGGATCAAAAAGAACCTAGAATTGATGGCACAATGATCCTAAAGAAAGAAAAAGTATAGAAAAAAAAATACAAAAAGAAAAATTTGTATATGAAAAGAAAACAAAAAGAAAAGAAAAGAAAGAAAAGGATCATTGTGTAAAAAAGAAAAGAGGTTGTGAAAAATAAGAGTGGAATGGGAATTAGTTGTGAAATGCTCTTCATATCCTTTGACCCAATTCGTTTCAATGGCTTTGTACTTAAATATCCCTTGTTTCTAACCTAAGCCAAGTTACAACCTTGAAAGTCCTTAATGATCTTTGTTTCCATTTTGTCATTTAACTTGTTTCGATGAACGCATGAATTATTCTGGATGTGCATAATTATTAGTGAGAGTGTTTAGTCCTTTGTGAATATGCATTTTGTTCTTCATGAACTATGAAGAAATGATTAGGTGATTCAAGTGTGAACATGTCCTTTATTTTGTTACATGTTTTGATATATTGTGTTTAGAACTTAATTCATAGCCATGTTGTGTTTCGAAGAAGCGATCGATGTGTGCTTTTGCCTGGTATGTCGAGTTTGAACCATTATTCTTGTGTGAGTTTGCATGCTTGCATTTTGTTTCTTCTAGCTTTGTAAGATTATTGACTTTTGTTTGGGGACAAACAAAGAAGTAAGTTGGGGAGAGTTGTTAAGGACCAAACTTTAGTTATTTTGTACATAATTTTGTGGTCCTTAACAATGTCTTTTTAATTAATTAGTATTATTTATTCTAGTATTTTGGTTTAATTAGGTTTTTATTTAGTTTGTGTTTAATATATATCATTTAACTTATCTCACTCTTAATTGTAGGAATTTATTGACTAATTCTCCCAAGCTTGGATTCAAGAATTTTGAAGAGCTTTAGGGATGATTTTTTTTGAAGATAATTTTGGATGAAGGAAGCATGCTTCAGGTCGTGCTCAGCGCGGTGCCAGCATGAGCGCGCTCAGCGCGACTTACCCGCGCTCAGCGCGATCTGCGAAATTCAGAAAAAAGGACAGCCCATGCTTTCACCTTTTGAGCCACCAACCCATCACTTCAACTGACTTTTTGGCTTGTAAAGGAAGGAAGAAACACTTCATCATCATTATCTTTTCATCTTTGTAAAAATCTAGGGCAAGAATTGTAAGAAAATATAGCTTTTCTCTTGATTTTTCTTATGTTCATCATCTCTACCAACAATCTTGAGAGCAAGGCAACCATGGAAATGAGTGGCTAAGCTCTTTTTGTGTCAAGATTAGAGGTAGTTGATCTTTATAGTATGTATTTCTTTTAATTCATTTGTGTATGAACATGGTTGATGATTAATATAGTTGAATATCTTTGTTCTTCATCTTTATGCTTTGAGTTTTGCTTGGAAAAGAATACTTCAAAGTAGACCTAGGATATTCATCCTCTAATGAACAAATGCTAGGAATAGATTTGTGTGTTAGTGTTTACAAAATATTGAACTTAATGATTATCATGTTAATAGTTGTAGTGAGGAATCATGCAAGGATTAACATGGTAACATTCACAATCTTGGTGGGAAATCTACAAGATTGAGAGGATATATATTTATAAAAATCATCTACTATGTTCATCACTTGATTAATTAAATATGTATGAAACTAGATCAATGAAACTAATCTTGACATGCCTCCTTAATTTGAAAACAATCTCAAACTCTCTTTAATCCAAACCATAACTCTCTTTGAAAGAATTAATTTAGTTATTGTTTGGAAACTCATGGTTCTAGTAGAGTAGATAACAAACCCTTTGGTTACAATATCTTAAAATACACTTTCCTATTGAAAGACTATAACATACACCAATCCCTGTGGAATCGATAATTAAAAATACTTGTTTGCGGAAATATCCTACAACACAAACCTTGTTTTGCAGTTTGGCCATTCCAGTTTTAGAAGTATAGATTTTAATTATTGGTTGTTAATTATTTTTGGTTGTTAATTGTTCATTGTGAGCCTCTCTCATATTTCTACTTGAGTAGGACATTCTCTTTTGAGTTGTAAGTTTTCAATCACCATAAAATTTGAAGCGAGTGTGATTGTGTGTCTTTGAAGAGTGTCTTCAGTTTTAGTTTTGTTGAGTATCCCGGTGTGTGATACTGAAGGAGTGAGCGGAGGTTCTCATATCTAAGTGTGGTATCTTAGGAAGAAGGGTCATTGGGTAGTTTGATTAAGTGAGTAGGTGTAGACAAGGAAGGTTTAACTCAGAATTAATACTGCTGATAGTGAACTTCATCAATGGCTTGGAAACCCCCAAACGTAGGTTGGTTAGAACCGAATTGAGTTAACAACTCTCTGTGTTTTTATTGTTTTCTGCACTATTTTACTTTGTTCTATTTAGTTGTGTTCAAAGCAGATATAAATATCGTGACATTATCTTCGACATCTCATATCTGATACTAGAATTTCAGCAAGCATTAACTTAAAAATGATTAAATGCACCATAAGATTTATGTTGCTAGAACACTCCTTCTACAAATTAGGTTGGTGTAAATTAGCATCTCCTATCGACATTTTCTAAAATACACATATTTCATTTTTGAAAAGAGTGTATTATTAAATTATGACTAATAATACATTAAATACACTAAAAAATGTATGTTGCTAAAACACACCTTCATATAAAATCTTCATATAAAATAGGTTTTTCTAACCTATACAATATTGAGTATTGAATAGTGCATTGTTTGTCTTCATCATTGGTGTAAATCACTAAATCAAACTTACTTTCATTGTAATTAAATACTGTATTTATTAACATCATGATCAAGGTTGTCGTTTGTTATATCTATCTCTTGAAACTTTATTGCTGCTTAGGAGTAACATTTCTTCACATTCTGTGACTCTTATTTTTGAGAATGCAAATTCATAGAAATATAAATATTGTGTTGATATTATTAGTAATAATTATTTAAATAGCAAATTCGATATTATTAGTAATAATTATGATTTTTCAGAATTTTTGGAAATTAATTTGAAAAGCAATTATATAGACCAATTTTGTAAATAATTTTTTTTTTATATTTTCCATAATTAAAATTTTGATCAATTGCTATTAAATTATTCCAAAATAGGTATTTTTAAATTTATTGTTATTATACTGTAGTATATAATTTGACTGTTATATTTCTTCCATGGTTTACCTAAAAAACCATTAGAATATGTTAATAGTAAGTACCAAATTCATAGTATTCACTTTTGCAATTCGGACATTTGACTAATTCTTTGACCATTCAGTATATATTTATTTTGGTTCTAGAAAAAGTTGGTGTATTCTGGATGTATATCCACATTTTAAATATTTATTTTTTGGTAATAAAATTTTAAATATTTTGTTTTAAAAGATATAAGTATTAGTATTATTATTTTCAGCTCATAAAAAATCGTAGTACTACATCAGTACTTTTATTAATTAATTAATTAACATCCACTTTATTTGTAACGACAAAAGTACAACCAACCGTCCATAGAAAAAAACATAATAGTTTAGTATAAAACAAACAATATTTTGTCTATTTATTACTATTGCTTTGGAATTTCGATGATCACAACTATACAACAAAACAACGTAAAAGACGCACTTTTGGTTTTCATTCCACCCGTGTCCAGTTGCAGGCCTTACCTCTACCGCTAAAACCATAACAACGTAAACCATTCCTCTCCTCTCTCATTCATATATTCCACTCTCCACATTCCGTCCTTCAATTCAATCTCTCTCTCTCAATCTCTTTCTCTTCCATCTGTGCGCGTGTTTTTTTATTATTAATTCATTCATATACAAACACGCGCACACATGGGGTGTGGAAAATCTAAGCTCGATGTTGCTTCCCCAAGCGCCGTCCCCAAGAGCCAGAAACAAAGTTTCGATGATTCCGAGGCTGTTCAGGAAAATGGTGCTGAAACAGGAACCATTCAGAAGAAAGCCGAAGACAACAACAAGGTTGACAATGAAAAATCCGTAGAGGTTGTTGCTGATAAATCCGATGCTGTTGTTGTGGATTCTAAGGAAACTACAAATGTTCAGCAAGAGAATGCATTAGAGAAAAAGGAGGATGAAGCTGTTGTTGTCGAGAATAAGACACGGGAAATCGTTGCTGCAGAAGAGAAAGATGAAGAAAAAACTACCACAGAAAACCAAAAAGGTGAGAATTTACTCTCTTTTTTTGGTTGTGGTGATGTTCCTTGTTAATCGTTCATTTTAAAGATTATTTTGATATTTGTTTGTGTACAGAGGTAGAGACTTTGGTGAATAAAGTTGATGAAGAAACAAAAGTTACAAAACAGGAGGAAACATTGGTCAAGGAAAATGAAGAAGAACCAAAAGCTACAAAGCAGGAAGAACCATTGGTTAAGGAAGTTGAAGAAGAAACCAAAGATGCAAATCAGGAAGATAATTTGACCAAGGAAGAAGAAACCAGGAAACTGTTCCGGAAAAGACTGTGGCCAACGAAGAAAAACCAATGAGACAAATGTTTCCACCTCTGAAGTTGAACACAAAGATGCCAAAGTTGATGAGATTAAGGTATGTTAGGGTTTAACATATATATTCAATAAATAAATGTTTCACGTTAAATAATATTAGTTATGAGTCAGGTTCTGAATAAGTTCAATGGAAACATGTTTATGGTGCAGGAACAGTGAAGAAATTGAAACCGGATGAAGATGATACGGAATTGTATTGTAACAAGTTCACAAGTTGAGGATGTTTTTCTGTTTGATAATGTTTATTTTGGTGATTAATATGCACCGAGTATTCCTTATTCTTTGTGTCCTCTTACATGAGTTATTCAACTTAAATATATAATAATCAACTTTTATTCATCTAAGGTTCTGAAAACTCTTCAATCTTGTTACTCTTATGCAAATTGAATGCTTTGCTGATGAAACCTTACTTTTATGCTGATTGAGAGCTTCGCTGATGAAACCATAGTTTTAATTGCGAACGATGCGGTGACAAGTTCGGAGTGGGAAAAAACTTAAGTACACATTAACATAATAAAAATAACCAATTATATTTTTTTATTAATTAAAAATAAAAATATAATAGTCTCTCTCTTTATTAATCACAACCAATTCCATGATACTAATTTTAAAAAATAAATAAATATTTTATACATTTTTATTGGTTATTTGTAATAATAAGGAGTTATGTTCGTATGCATGTAAGTTTTTCTTATTGAGAAAGTAGAAATTCCATGGTTTATCACAGTGGAGAAGAAAAAGAGAGTAAAGTTTATTGAATCATTGTTTAATTGGGTGATATAATGGTGATACAGTTCTTTATATACAAGCTAACAGGGAGTATCCTAAGCTACTGTGTGCTAGCAGGTATAGGAGTATACAAGAGAAATCAGTTAGTTAGTTACAACCAAAGGTTAACTAACTTAACCAACTCTAACAAAAAATGAAAATACTACAAGCATTAAGAGCCAACTTCTTCTATCACTTTATTGTCATTTAACACCCTCCCACAAGCTTGACTATGATATATATCAATCATACCAAACTTGGACACGAATTCTCTGAACTTTGGTGGAGTCAATGCCTTTGTTAAGAAGTTTGTCAGTTGCTCTTGAGTAGGAATTGACAGAAGCTTAAAAACATTCCTTTGGACCTTCTCTCGAACAAAATGACAATCTATTTCTAGATGTTTTGCTCTTTCATGAAAAACAGGATTAGAAGCTATGTGGATGGCACTTTGTGAATCACAATGCAAAGTTGGTTGTTTATCACAAACAATGTCCAAGTCTTTCAAGAGGTAAAGAAGCCATTGCGGTTCACGAGCTACTTTGGACAATGCTCTGTACTCCGCTTCAGATGAGGATCTGAAGATGGTTGCTTGTTTCTTTGCGCGCCAAGATACAAGATAATCTTCCAAGAAAAAATGAAGATCTTCGAGAATCACGATAGCCTGCCCAACCAGCACCTATATAACCTCGAATATGGTTGTTGGAATTTCTTAGAAACAAAATGCCTTTTCCAGGACTTTGTTTTAAGTATCGAATCACCCTACAAGATGCTTTGAAATGACTGATTGTTGGCGAATTCAAAAATTGGTTGAGTTGTTGTGTTGCCAAAGAAATATCAGGTCTAGTTGTATTCAGATATAATAGTTTCCCAGGATACGTCTGTACATGGACACATCTTCAAAAGGAGGATTGTCATCTTGATGCAATTTTATGGATGTATCAAGAGAAGTGCTGGCAGGCTTGGATCCTAGTAGCCCTGATGATTTAAGAAGGTCCAAATAATACTTTCTTTGTGACACACAAATACCATGTTTAGAGTGAGCTACTTCTAATCCAAGGAAGTACTTTAGCAAGCCAAGGTCCTTAATCTTAAAATTGAGGTCTAAAACAGATTTAATTTGAGAGAATTAACTAAGAGAATTGCCAGCAATGATGATATCGTCTACATAAACAAGGAGAGCTGTAAAATTACCTTCCTTTTTGAGAGTGAAAAGGGAGTAATCTAATGCAGATTGAGGGTAACCTTGTTGTAGAAGAAGATTTGTCAATTTTTCATACCATTTTCTGCTGGCCTGTTTCAACCTGTATAAGCTCTTTTGGAGTTTGCAGACTTGGTCAAGAGCAACTTCAACACCATCAGGGATAAACATGTAGACTTTTTCTTGCAAGTCACCATGTAAAAAGGCATTGTTTACATCCATTTGGTGGACATGTCAATTTTTCATGGAAGCAAGCGCAATTAATAATCTCACTGTAGTTAACTTGGCCACAGGAGAAAAAGTATCAAAGTAGTCCAAGCCTTCTATTTGATTGTAACCCTTGGCTACAAGTCTAGCCTTGTATCGTTCAATTGATCCATCAGCTTTGTGCTTGATTTTGTAGACCCATCTGCTACCAATAGGTTTGATGTGACGAGGCTTTTGCATAATTTACCATGTGTTGTTATAGTTTAAAGCTGTTAATTCATCTCTCATAGCCTGCAACCAACATTCATGATGACAAGCTTCTTTGTATGTTTGAGGCTCAATACTCTTTGTTATATTTAGAGCAAATTTCTTGTGAGTAGCTGACAAATGATCAAAAGAGTGAAAATAGGAGATAGGATAGAGAGGACCTGAAGATGAGGATTCTAAATGATTAGTGGAAGAATTGCAAACATAGTCTTGTAAATAAGAATGTGTGTTTTTGTTTCTAACAGGTCTCATTGGTTGTGCTTGGTTAAGTGTGTGGTCATCATTATTTTGATCAGGTGATAGCATAGGGTCATGGGGTTTTGGTTTTGGTTATCAAAGCACTGATCAGAAGCAATTTGTAATTCAGGAGAGTGTGATGTAGGTACAGAGTCAAGGACTTCGGGTTTATTGAGATTGGAATAATAATTCCATTTTGGTTTAGTTTTGTTTGAGTAGTATGGTAGGACATGCTCATAGTGAATGACATTTCGGGATACACACACTTCTCTGGTGTTCACATCAAGAAGAATAGTTCCCTTTATACCAGGTTTGTATCTAAGGAAAATGCATTTTCTGGCACAAGGTGACAGTTTGCTTATGCGTGCTTGGAGAGTAGAGGAAAAAGCTAGAGATCCAAACACTTTGAGGTCACGCATATTTGGAGGTTGGTTTTGTATAATACTATGAGGGGATTTATTGTTTAGGATAGGGATAGGTAATCAGTTCATTATAAAAGTTGCATGTAAAACAACATAAGACCAAAAAGGTTTTGATAGGTTGGATTGAAAAAGTAAGGCACGAGCAATGTTTAAAATTTGTTGATGTTTTCTTTCCACACGAACATTTTGTTATGGAGACTCAACACAACTTGTTTGGTGTAATATGCCATGATAATTATAAAAGGAAGGAATCTTAAATTCTGGGCCATTATTAGTACGAATGACTTTGACTTTATGGTTGTGTTGGGTTAGAATGAGGTTGATGAAGTCTATGATATGTTGTCTAGCTTCACCTTTGGTTCTAATTAAGGTAAGCCATGTAAATCTGCTACAGTCACCGACAACAGTAAAAAAATAACAATGGCCATGTATGGAAGGTGTGGCTAGGGGTCCCCATATGTCAAAATGAATAAGATTAAAAGGGTGTAGAGCTTTGCTTATACTATTAGGGAATGGTAATTTTCTCTGTTTGGCAAGATGGAAGATATCACATACAGAATTACAATCAACATCAATGAAAGGAAAACTGGAATATAATGTATTCATAGTTTTAACAGATACACGTCCTAAGCGAAAATACTGAATGGCATGGTTGGGTAGGGTCATGGTATTAGAAACAGAATTACACACTGCCTTATTTTGCACAACTAGGAAATACAAATCTTGCACTTTATCACCAGAACCAATCATCTTCTGCATGCTCTTTTCCTATATACAACAACTAAGACTGTTAAAAACAACTATGCAATCAAGAGATTGACACAGTTTGGAGACAAATATCAAATTGAGGGAAAAGGATGGCACATATAAGACATTTGTCAAAATGAGCTTAGAAGAAAATTAGATTGTGCCTGAATGTTTTGCAATGGCAAATTGTCCCGTAGGCATCTTAACACTAATGAGAGTTATTTATTTGTACGATTGAAACCATTTGAGTGAACCACACATGTGGTCACTGGCACCAAAATCAATAATCCATGAATCAAAAAGAGAATTTTGACATGAAAAGGAATAAGAAAGGGTGGAATGGTGTTTACCATTAAAAGGATCAGCTACTGGCATAGAGTGTACTTGGTTGGATGAAGTGGCATTTTGATTGAGATTAGCTTGTTGAAGAAGAGTCAAAAGTTGATCATACTGTTCAGGTGTGAATGATGGTGCAACAGATCTGGAATCATGGCTCTGAGATGCAGAATCACCATCTTGATTAGTTGTAGAGGATTGGTTGGCAAATTTCTTTGGCAAATGTGGAGGAAAGCCATGTTTGGCATAACAGTTATCAATAGTGTGATTGATTTTGCCACAATGAGTGCAAACCCTATTATTACTTTTGCCATAGTTATGAGATTTCCCTTTGGATCTTTGAGAATCAGCAGCATTGGCAAGGGAAGTAGATTCTTCAGAAAGGTGAAAATTTCCTTGCCTTTCTTGTTGCAGCACCATGAAGAAATTTTTTGTCATGGGTGGGAGTGGATCCATCAACAAAATCTGGGACTTTTCTACAGAAAAATTCTGATTCAAACTAGTCAAGAACCTGATGGTACACAAAGTAATGTGGTTCTTGCGCGCAGTACGCATAGCTTGGCAAGAGCATTGAACGCGACATGTGCAAGAAGGCATAGGGAGATAAATCTCAAGTTCTTCCCATAGAACCTTGAGTTCAGAATAAAATTCGGTAACAGACTTAGAATCTTGTTGCATAGCATAAATTTCTTGCATCAGTTCAGAGATACGTACCAAATCGCCTTGTGAAAATCGTTCCTTGAGGTCTATCCATACATCCATGGCATTTTCCACAAAGACAATGGATTGAGCGATGGATTCTGAAACAGAATTGATGATCCAAGAATGCACAAGCATGTTGCATCGATTTCATGCTTTGTACAACGGATCGAAGGAATCTGTGATGGGAGCTAGGGTTCCATCAATGAACTCGAGCTTGAGCTTTCCACCCAGAGATCGACGCATAGAATGTGTCCATGAATGATAGTTGGTTCCATTGAGCTTTGGAGACATCGTGACGGAGGAAGGTCCATCGCCTGGGTGGACGAAGAATGGACTTGATTGGTCGAGTTGAGGATCCAACGGGGTATTGCGCGGAGGATCCATGAACAAGCGAAAAAGATAAAGGCTCTCTCAAATCAAGAGACTCTTGATACCATATTGAGAAAGTAGAAACTCCATGGTTTATCACAATGGAGAAGAAAAAGAGAAAGTAAAGTTTATTAAATCACTGTTTGATTGGGTGATACAATGGTGGTACAGTTCTCTATATACAAGCTAACAGGGAGTATCCTTAGCTACTGTGTGCTAGCAGGTATAGGAGTATACAACATAAATTTACAACCAAAGGTTAACTAACTTAACCAACTCTAACAGAAAATGAAAATACTACAAGCATTAAGAGTCAACTTCTTTTATCACTTTGTTGTCATTTAATATTTCTCGTTGAAAATGTTACAATTGTAGTCCTGAATATTGTAATGGTTGTTTTTAAGAATATTGCGGGTATTACATCTTAAATATTTATCGAAAAATTTTAAACAGACAATCAAAAAATAATTAGACTTAAGATTTTAATAAGAATTGATCTAAAATTTTATTTTAGTTTAGTAGAATTGAACCAACATAAACGAAATTGTTTGATATAATTCTTGATGCAGTATATGTTATTTTAATGATGAGGTCTAGTCTAACGCTTTATAAAAAATTAATGGTAATTTAAAATATCAAGTTTTAAAATATTAATTTTGAAAATAATTATCATATCGCTCGACTTAAAAGAAAAATAGTTTAATAAGATTTTTTTCTTTGAAAAATTAACCATATTGCTCAAAGGTAAAATGAACATATTGATATGGATGTTCAATACAATATATAACTTCAACCAAAAATTGCAACAACTTTTTAAATAGTAAAATAATTATAGTATATGCAAAATTTCAATTTTAAGTAAAATAAATCTCAACAAATATCATAAGACTGTCTTTAATTTACAACATAAAAAAAATTATAAAACTTATTCAAACCCAACGGATCTAATCATCAAACTCAAGACTCTACTTATTTAGAAGCAAACTTCAATAAGTCATCCCCGTTTTATATTTTCTCTATTTGACTATTCAGATAATCTCCATCATAAAAATGTTGTTGGTGCTTATTCTCCTATTGCAATACCACATTTGGTCTGCCGCATAATAGTTCAGTCTCGAGAGTGTTAGTTTGAGATTTTTGACTTACTCTTTTCTATTACCTTCATTTTATTTATTATAAATCGTTTTTTATTTTCCACGTGTATTAAAAAAAATTATTATATAAAATTGAAAAATTATAATTTTTATAAAAATATCTTTTAGTGACATTAAAAGATACATTTACATAATTAAAAAAAGAGAAAATAATAAATATTTAAAGATATAATAGAAAAAATTATATTAATTATTCATTGTAAAGTGATTTATATTGAGATACTATTTTTTTTTTTAAAATGACTTATAATAAAATACAGAGGGAGCATATGAATGAGAGATATACGAGATAAATATAAATATTAAGTGTGGGTAGCGTTTGATTAATTATTTTAATTGATATATTATAGATCAATAATAATCAATTATTAGAATTATTATTGATATTTATTATGATTTATTATTATTAAACACATTTAATATATTAATATGTGGGAGGTTAGTAATATCCTTATTAGTGTTTTATGTTTCAACATTATTCGAGATTAGACAAATTTAATATTATATTCAATATATACTTTTTGATTATTATGCATGTTAAATTAATAAATATATTTATCATATTCTATTCAGCATGATTATTTTAATTTGTGGTGACGTGACTTCACCTATCGCATATGTAATTGTGTAAATTTTTAAAAGTTAAATATAATTTAATTGTAATTAACATAAATTATATATATGAGATTTGTATTTATTTGATGATTAATTAAAGTGAAAACCGCATATCATTCTAATTATGATTGGAAAGTTATTTTAGTTTTAATTTTGTTGATTCTTGCACCAAATATTATACTTATAGATATATGATTATTATCAAATATCACCCTACTTATAATTATTAAAGTAGAGTATCATGTATATGATATAATAATTTATTGTTAATTTATGAGTTTTTGTGATGATACTACAATACTCTATAAGTTGTCAGATTCAATGACTCTCTTTGCAAGGATGAATATCACATCTATGAGATTAGTCTTATATTTTTCTAATATCTTATGACTAATTATATACAATTGCATATAAGAATAGATTTGTTTCTAATATTACACACTCCTTTGAAAATTAAAAAAAAAATGCGTTTATTAAAAAGTAATTATTTAACCAGAATATTTTAAGATCAAAACTCCCTATGTATTACTATAAATTGATTTTTTGTTATACACTAAATTAAAAATAAATGATAATCTCATGAAAATATTTAAAATTTTATTATTTTGAGAATTTTATTCTGGATAATTAAGTAGTCACTATTAATTTATATAATTGTTATCTCACATATCGTGGATGCAATTTTGGAAAAATTTTATTGTGAATAAAGTGTAATCATTAGTAATTTGTATGATCATAGCCTATTGTAACACCTTATTTCTACTCGATAATTATAACCAATGTCAGAGTGATAAAATTTCAACCAGACATGAGATATCACATTTTCAACTTTAAATCAACCGCGTAAAAACTTATCATAACATATACATAACACATATAAACAGGGAGAAACTCATAACAAGTAATTAGTCTTCAAAACAAATCAACTTTAATAAAACCATGCAGCGAAATTCACAACTTTAAACTTCAACTTATAGCATCTTTGTGTAACTTGAAACAACAAAAATTAAACTTCTCCAATAACAATTAAAATTCAACTTAAACAACAAAGAACAAAACAAATATTCATTCGCCCCCGAGTGTTACGTATTAGAGCAAATGACACCAACTCGAACTAATAATGGTAACAACTATTCTCCTTGGTTACCTGTACGTTACCCACGTAGAGGCAACATCACAATAGAAGGGATGATGATATAAATAAAAATATGATAATCAATATATTAGACGAGAATCATATAATTTTTCACCGCTTCATAACAATCACCATATAACATTCAACAAGCAACGTAATACAACAATAACTCAAGATGCAACTCAAATGCGACTCGACTGCGCATATGCATGTGGTACCATCGGAGTAGAACTCCCAACTTAAAATCTGTCAGTTTATCGAGGCATTCAACAAGGCATAAGCTTTCAACTTTCAACGTGGTGTCATCAAGGCCAACTTAATCATGCAATGTATGCAACATTTATGAATGTCATACAACAATAGCAACAACAACAACAACTTAAAATATGAATCAATTGCATCAACTTAATTCAACACTGGTCATTGGAACTACAACTCAAACATGTCCATAAATCAGAACAATTCAACCCATTCAACTGTACATGTAAATTAATGTATTCAACAACATTTCGACAAAACAACACAACCATAATTACCTATCAATCTACACAAATTACCTCGACAATTTTCGATCAATTCGGAACAACTAATTTTTACCGCTTAATTCACTAATTCGACACTGTTTTCATTTCCTGCTATTACCATCAATTATTAACTATCTTCTGCTACTTTTATTGTATTGAGATAATTAATTTCTGCTACTAAGTTTCACTGTCATCAAGACTAGCCTCTGCTGCAGAATACCAGCATCTAGTAAAAACCTGTTATTCAGTCAATTCTTTTTCTGTTCCTGCTAAATTGTTGCATACCTTACTGATTTATACCTTGCTTGTTAAAGTACACTAATCTATTGACCCAATGCATATTATGTTTCATTTTCTCCATCAAGTATACAACTATAGAGCAATTATTCACTACATAACAAAAACTAGAAAAAAAAATCCAAACGGCCACTTGCAAGGCACACAGGGAAGGGAAAAAGAGGCTGGGTGGGACGCCCATCCCCTGCTATGGGGCGTCCTCCCCTTCATGTGTGTGTGTGTGTGTATATATATATAAATTCCTTCTTCTCAGGGTGCCCGTCCCACTTTGTTTCTTCATTCATACTGCCTGAGATCCAAACTTGCCAAAATACAAATAAGCTTAGACTAATACACACACAGAGTGGCACAAGGGCGACAAGGTGGGGCGCTCACCTCACCTCCTGGGCGTCCGCCCTTAGCTAATATATATGTTTTTTCTTCCTAACGTGGGGTGCCCGTCCCTCACTTTTGGGGCAGCGAATTTGGCGAATCTAACCGGACCCTAATTTTGCAACAGATAGACCAATATGAATTTTTCTGCTTTTTAATTCAATTTACCAAAATTAATTCAACACTACATGGTATATGCAGGAGACTGGTTTTTCTACCCCTTTGGTGATCAACTTGCAAGCTTTGGTTTTTCTTTCTCTCACGTAGCAGGATTATTTTTCTAACTTCTAACCCTAGCCACTTAGTAAGACCATTGTATATATATCACTTGTTTATACTACTTGTTTGTTTTTAATTCAAGTCAGTCACGTTCAATCTCCTAATGAGCCTATAACTAACACTTCTATTTTGTTGTTTGCCATACACAACTCAACCCAACTATTTTAATTATTGTTCTAATAAAACTAATATTATTCTCTAATATTAATTTCTCCCGGATAAATCGATCATTTACCCGATTATCAACTTATCAGCTCAAACAACTTATTCAACGAATATTCGAAAAAATACTCAAAATATTTAATTAAAACATTTAATTAAATACGGGTGTTACACATATCGCGAGTATAGTTATACAAATTTTATTTGGTAAAATATTTAAATTATTTAAGTTATAGCAAATATTATATTGATAGTAGTTATATCTTATCGGTATATTATTATTAATATAGTTTGTTTTATTCAGTGTACTTAGAAATTGTGATTATGTAAATTAGATTAAAAGTCTCTTTTGTTTCCGCTGCGTACTTATTAAAAGTCTCTTTAGAAATTGTGATTATGTAAATTATTACTTAGAATTTCATTTTTTTGTAAAGTAGATTGTTATATTTTTTGCTTATTATTTTTTTGAGACCTTTATTTCGGGATTTACAATAAATAAGAAAATCTTTTAAAGACATATAATAATTTATATTTATTTTATGCAATCTAATAATTTATTTTAAAATCTTATTTCAAATGAATTGTGATTCTCCTTGTATTGTGCAATTGACGGACAAACTCTATCGGTGTGACGTTACTTGACATGATCATTGTGTGATAGAGAATATAGTTGAATATTTGTTTGATTATTTTAAAACTACTAATCGGTAAATCAACTATCTTTCTCTATCAAGTGGGAGAATCTAACATGTCAATTTTATAAATAAATAAAAAATTATTTGTTTAATAAATATTTTTTATTATAGAGACTTATATTGAAGATAATATAGTCTTATGTATATATGAAATTCTATGACTATTTTGTTGCATCTTCAATAAAATAAAAATTAAAGTCTCTTTTGTTTCCGTTGTGTGTAACCTAATTATTTCTCAAGTGTGTGTATGACTTTAATTGTAATACTTGAGTTTTGAGTGAGCTATTAAAATAGTCCATATAATCTCATGTTGTAATTACACTAGGGATTTAATCTCACCCATATGATGATAATTGTATTTTATATAATCATCATACTCTTTTATGTGAAGGTTATTTTGTTTATGAAAATGATTTTAAAAATCATATTTGTTATAAGGAGATTTTGTATTATAAATTGTAAGTGAAAATTAACAATCTCCTTAATTCTAAATGCAAATTATGTGGTTAACTATGAAACTCAAATTTAGATAAAAATATTTCTTCGGTAAATATTGAGTTTCATATTATTATTCTGTAACGACTTGGGTTAATCAATCTGCTATATTCATGTGCAAAATAAGTGGTTAAGTTTTTTTAAATTTTTTTTTTAAATATTGATAAATTATACAACCACTTCTCTCAGTGTAGTTTTACTTACACTAAAAAAAAATTAGTATCTCATTGTATAACCAGAGTATTTAATACTAGTGGACTCTGATAAATCTTTGTCATAATGGATTAGTGGGAGTACATGTGTACACAATCATATAATCTGAAAAACTTTAGATTATTATTCTCATATATTCCTGCTGCACTATAATATGACATGTTATAAAGAGGCTTCAAAATATACAATACTTTAAGAATTCTTATTATATTATACTGAGATATATACTATTCTCTTAATCTCAGAAAGCATCACAATTTGATGTTTAGGTCAATATTGAAAAGACAAAATAATTCTTTGACATGCAATAATATTGTGTTATTCTATCTTCAATAGTCCACTCAGTCATGTCATAATATGAAAGTACAAGAAAATATCAATACTCCTATCAAGTATATTGTGTTATGAAAGTACTTATGATTAAATGTAATTACTCTTGTAATAAGGTAACTCCTATATGTAATTATTATTATTATTAGACCTACGTGGATATGATATGACCTTTAATGTAAAAACTTATTAGTAAATCATTAACCGCAGACTTATACACATGAGTAAGTCTTATGATATATTGGATTAGTGGGAGTTTGTCAATAGCATTTTCATATGCTTGGGCCATTGTTTAAATAACATATTTTCCTCATATGAAATATGTTTCTATAAATTCATTTTTTTAATAAAAATGTATTTATTTGACTTGTATGATATGTTTTCCCTATCAGATTCATTTATGCAAAATTAACATTATTTTTGTTTTGTGAACAAATGTTTTGACCATAATTGAAATTCTAGTATTAAAAATCATATAATTTTAATAATTGGTTATTCTACCAATAAAAATGACGGTTAAAGGTGCAAGCACTTCAACACCCATTGGAGTAACAATTCATATCGTGAGTCAGACATAAAT
Organism: Vicia sativa; assembly: GCA_021764765.1. Lineage (NCBI taxonomy): Eukaryota > Viridiplantae > Streptophyta > Magnoliopsida > Fabales > Fabaceae > Vicia > Vicia sativa. The sequence goes on from CM038796.1 coordinate 231,449,546, forward strand.
TTCGACTACGACATCAGAAATGGTGATACCACCATTACAATAAACTAGTGGTTACAACAACCACTATATGAGGTTATGCCCTTGTTCCTTATGAGTTTTGCATTTATCCTTAGTGGTAGGGAGTATCCATGTGGCCTTCAAATTACAATGATGACAGATCTACTGACTAATGCTTTGATGTAAGTAGATAATTCCCATTTTGTTGCATCTCCTTTCAATCCATACATAGCATCAGAGTCACAAACAACTTTGGTCGAATTGGTCAGTCTTAGGGAGAAATGGGATACATGCCTTCTTTAGCTGACAATTCTCGTTTGGTAGTAAGGCAACATATGGATGACAATAACTTTGACATGATAAACATGCTTACCCAACATATTGGTACAATGCCCAATCCTTTAATACAAAATAACAACTATAGTTACCAATAATTAGCACATCAAATTATAAGAGAGAAAGAAAAGACCTTTTTTTTTGTCCCAAAATAAGACAGAAAAATTCAATCTTAACCGTTTAAATTTACTTTTCCAAAAATACCCTTAATAATTACACTAATTTTGTTTTTAAAATATTTTCATTACCATAGCATTTAAATAGGCAATGATGGACAACACATTAATATTTTGACACGTTTCTCTGCATTTTACATTATATTATTTGGTAATGGTTATTGACATTTAATGCAGAACTGTAAAAGTTAGATAATCTGTAATTTTGGTATAAATGGATTTCTCTTCCATATCTTTCTCCCTCAATTTGTTTTCTTCTTTTCTATCACTATCTACACAAATTATAGCGACATCCAATGATCCAAACAACTTACCATTTCCCACGCTAAAAAGTTAATTTCAAACCATAAAATGTTAAATATTATAGTGATTAAAATTTAAATCATCTAGTGGAACAAAACACATGTGCATAAGCAATAATAATATAAATGTAACTCTTTTGTCCTCTCAATTTTTGCTCCTGAAAGTTCTTTCTTATTTTCACTGAAAGTTGCGAAAGTTGCGATGATAGCTCTTGAAGACTTTGTGAAGGAGGAAAAAATTAACATACTTTATCACTTTGCAACAAGAGAATAATAGAATATAATAATTAGTTCATACTTTAATCAACGTTGTGTAAGTATTCAAAAGTTGCATGGACAAATTATGAATCACATTTGAGTTGAATGAGAAGTTTGTCTTGATTACGAAAAAAACTTATAATTTATCTCTTAAACTTGAACCTTGATGCTAAATGGTGTTTGAATACTGATATTTGATGAAGTTTGATTCTTGTTTGATGAAGATTAATTATGTTTTGTACAATGGGATTAATTATGTTTTGAGGAAATAGTTTAAAAAAAAGTATGAGTAGGCGAGGAAGGGGCGCTGGCGCATATTGAGACAATAACGTCTGCATACATCTACATAAGTATGTGGGAGATGTATCTTTGGAATAATTTTGCGTAACATTAAGCCTTGTGCAATATATGTATTGAAGTTAAGTGCGTCCGGAGATGCATCTACGAAATATTTACGTATATGCTTCTCTAGTAAATTTTTTCCATTGATTTAGGTTCTTGTTTAGAAATGTGTAGAATTTTGATGCATCCGAAGATATATCTCCGAAACTCAAAAGCATAAATATATTTTCACACGGTGTGCTATAAAAACATGAGGTGCATTAATAAATTTCCTCTTAAATTTAATAGTAAGAATGAGATTTTTTAGCAATAATAAGGTATTGAAAAAACACAAATAATCATATTTTGAAAAAAAATCACGCAAATAATCATGTTTCAGAAAAGATATACACGCATGAGCCATCTCATATGGCACATGCATTGATAATTAGAAAGGAGACGCCATCTGAGATGACGCATAAGTGCACAACACTTGAAAAAAGCCATCTCAAATGGTGCCTAAGTGTAAAAGGTGGTAAATGTTTTTTTTCAAATAAAAGTCAAGAACGAGCCACTGTTGTGTAATTAAAGCCGAATTTAAATATTCATAAAAATATTGTGAATAACAATTACATAATTTTTTTACCACCATTTACACTTAGGCGCCATCTGAGATTACATTTTTCAAATGTCATGCACTAATGCGCCATCTCAGATGGCTCCTCCTTTCTAATTATCAATGTATGCGTCATCTGAGATGACTCTTGCGCGTATATCTTTATAAAATATAGTTATTTGCATATTTTTTTCTAAAACATTATTTGTATATTTTTCTTTAATACCTTGTTATTGCTAAAAATAATTCTAAAAATGAGTGGTGTGAGTAAAATTATCCTTCAAAAGAAAGAAGCATGGTCGAGAAGCCCAAAACAGCCCAAATGATTGTAATGCAAGCGGGAAAATATTGGTTCCACTTCAACAGCATGGCGCGAAATACTCGTTTCAGTTCCACGTCAGCAGTACTCTAAACACTAACACCGTTCCATGGAACCGCAAGATCACACGGCTATAAATCCCTAGAATCTAAATCACGTTTATTCCTTTCCACTCTTTCACGCTTTGAAATAAAAACTCGCTCGCGCTCCCTCTTTTGGGCACACTCGCGACGAAACCCTCGATCTGAAAAAAACACCATGGGTAGAACTTCCAAATCTCAGCCTTCAAGCGCCTCCAATTCGGAGGAAGAAGAAGAAGAGGTTGAGAACGTTAACGACCAGATCGACGACGACGAAGACGAACTCGAAGCCGTTGCTCGTTCCGCTAGCTCCGATGACGATGACGATGACAATGTGCCGGATGAAGATGAAGCCGCTGAGTACGCCGAAGAGGATGAGAATCAGGTAAACCTAAAATCAGAGGCAGCATTCAGATCATTTTTCTGTTCTTAATAATTTATGTTTAATTGTTATTATAGGATGAGAGTAATGTTAATCCTGAGACTAGTAAGCGTGAGAAAGCTAGATTGAAGGAATTGGAGAGGTTGAAGAAACAGAAGATTCAGGAGATATTGGATGCGCAAAATGCGTCAATTGATGCTTCTATGGTGCGTGGGTTGTTCATTATAGTAGATGGTTTTTCTATTTGGTTCATTTGATTTTAATTAAGTGTTTGTTACTTTTGTTTTAGAATACTAAAGGAAAAGGAAGATTGAAGTATCTGTTGCAGCAAACTGAGCTGTTTGCTCATTTTGCTAAAAGTGAGGAAGCTTCATCTCAAAAGAAGACTAAGGGAAGGTACTTTTTGAAGATTAATGGACACTGTTGCATTTCAGTCTTCTTTCTTTGTTGTCTTTAATGAGTTTTAATTGTGTTGATGATTATGCTTTTGTGTTTATGCAAGTTATTTCAAGGGTTTGTGAAATTTATACATACCTAATAAAATTGTGAAAGTAAACTAGCTATAACTATTTGATGTTGGGCAGTTTTACTACTTCCTAAGTGTTTTAAATTGAGTTATGTATGAGAATTTTTAGAAATAGAATGGGTAAGCTATGCGTTTCTAATGGGGGGTTGAGTAAAATTCAGATAGGCAACAAACCTAAATAATTGTGATTGAACTGCTTTCTCTAGTGTCATAACTTATATTGAATTCAATGTTGTTCATTTAAGGGGACGTCATGCTTCAAAAATGACTGAGGAAGAGGAAGATGAAGAATACCTTAAAGAAGAAGGCAGTTTAGGAAATACACGGCTGGTTACTCAACCATCATGTAAGCTATTCTTTCTTTTGTGTGTTCACGGGTGCAGTATGAGAGTAGCTTTCTTCATGTTTATAATAACATGTACGTATTCATTTTTCACATTTCCTTGATTTTCTTTGGAAAATATTGGAATATCCGCTTCCTATTATGATATTGGTTGAGGGTGCACTGATATGCATGCCATTTTAGTTATTTTTTTTCTGTGCTGGAAGGATTGCATTTCGACTGGCTAGTTTCTCATTGGGGTTCATGTGTTCTTTGGTTGAATATATCTTGAATGTTTTTATGGCATGTAATGTTGTTATTGCACACCTATCATTGTCTCAGTAGCTGGTGACTATGGAGGGTCTTTTCAGCCTTACATTTCACTTTACTGTTTTGAAAATGTTGGAAAACTTTAAATACCCTTTACATTTTAGGGTTTCAGCAGTATGTTTTCGGGGTATTTTGGGGTTTGTATAAAAAAAGAGGCAGAGAAGATCTACAACTTTAATATTTGTGAAATTGATAAAGAGGAGATTTAAACCATTAAGAGGATGGTTGGTGATTCTGATCTACATCTTTTATTTGTTTTCTTGGCTGTTGTTTTTTTACTGTATGTTTTACCTAAGTCCTATGTCTTGTTAATTATTAACGTTGTCACTTGAGTTTTTGGGGTCTGACAGAATTCACCATTATTCACTATCTTGACTTCTATTTTGAGGGGCACTCATCTAATGTTTGGGTTCTTTCTATTAATATGTTTTTATTTAAATTTTATTTCATTCAAATATGAAATTTATTATTTGTTCAACAGGTATCCAAGGGAAAATGAGGGATTACCAACTTGCTGGGTTAAATTGGCTCATACGATTGTATGAGAACGGAATAAATGGAATATTAGCAGATGAAATGGTATGTGTTAGTTTATAGTCTTATACGTCTCATTTAAATATCAGCACATAAACATAATTTCCCTGCAGCGTACAATGTTGGTTAAGTATATGTTCATTTTTAAAAATTCTGATGAATAAATATATGTTTTTAATCTGCAGGGGCTTGGTAAAACCTTACAAACTATATCTTTGCTGGGCTATTTACATGAGTTCAGAGGAATAACAGGTCCACATATGGTGGTTGCTCCAAAATCTACTCTTGGGAATTGGATGAATGAGATTCGACGCTTTTGTCCTGTTTTACGGGCAATAAAGTTCCTTGGTAGCCCTGATGAAAGGGTAAGGCTAGCTTTGCTGGAGTGAATTATTTTGTCAAGGTTCTGATTGATACATGGTTTTGACACTTTTTGTCTGATTGTTCTAAATAATTACAGAAACATATAAGAGAGGACCTATTAGTTGCTGGAAAGTTTGATGTAGTTGTGACAAGTTTTGAAATGGTAATCAAGGAGAAGACTACATTGCGTCGGTTTAGTTGGCGTTACGTTATTATTGATGAAGCCCACCGGATCAAGAATGAGAACTCTCTACTTTCCAAAACAATGAGGTTATATAATACAAATTACCGACTCCTTATAACTGGCACACCACTACAGGTATAACATATTATTTATCATGTATGTATTGTAATCTTTTAATGAATATTTTCTTTTAATAAACATCTTATTTGATTTATTGGCCTCCTCCTAACAAGGAAATGTTAATGTACCAGATCTTGTGTCTAATTGGATTTATACTGAACTCATTTTTTCTAGGGTTTATAAGTTATATATGTATTTTTGGTCTGTGTTGTTTAGGTTCTAAGCCTGACTAGATTGTCACACGCCTTTGATTAGAAAACACTCTGAATCATTAGATTAATTAATTTTGATATGGTCACAATTAATTGTTTTTACTTCTCACCATAACAAAGTGTTCTTAATAGAGCTTGAGTGGTGCATTTTTGTGGGCATTAAACTATCGACAAACATGGATTCATTGCTTTGAGCTTTTTTCTCTATTAAAAATAAAGTCCAAACCACACCATCGACTTTGATTGAAAGTGAAAGAGAGTTTCATTGATTCTCAACAACTTTTCATTGAACTCAAAGTTAGTTACAAAATGCTAACTACTTTGCTTTTATATTACAAGATAGATGACCTGCTATAGCAGGTTAGGGCTGCTGACACCTTGACAGGTGCCAGTTACAAGATAGCTAAAATATCTACAAGCCTTAACTAGCTACTACTTCTAATAGACTTTAATGATTTGTTCACCACTTTACAATTAGTTGAATAGCATTACTGATTCATTGTTGATTAGACCTGCCAAGGGTCTAATCCACAGTTGAACAAGTTGGTTGACCAGTCCATTATAGGTTTCACAACACTGGGCTGAACATCACTTGCACATTTATAATTTTGAATTAAATGCTTTGAGCCCTTAAGTCTGGGCTATCTCATTTCTTTTGTTCTATATTGTACTAAATGTGCTAAAATAGTTGAGTATCTTTAATGTTGCAGAACAATCTTCATGAACTATGGTCTCTTCTCAACTTTCTTCTGCCTGAAATTTTTAGTTCTGCTGAAACTTTTGATGAATGGTTTCAAATCTCTGGTGAAAATGACCAACAGGAGGTAGTTCAACAACTACACAAGGTATGCCTCAATCAAACCTTTGATTGTTTATTATCTCTTATGAACATATGATAATATGGTATATGGTACACAATAATATTTTTATTATGTCTATATATTTCAGGTCCTCCGTCCATTTCTTCTTCGGAGGTTGAAGTCAGATGTCGAGAAAGGGTTGCCACCGAAAAAGGAAACCATTCTCAAAGTAGGCATGTCCCAGATGCAGAAACAATATTATAAGGCATTACTGCAGAAGGATCTGGAGGTTGTAAATGCTGGTGGAGAAAGGAAACGTCTTCTAAATATAGCAATGCAACTTCGTAAATGTTGCAATCACCCATATCTTTTCCAAGGGGCTGAACCTGGCCCTCCCTACATAACAGGGGATCATCTTGTTACAAGTGCTGGTAAGATTTGTTTCCTTTAAGAAATTCCTAATTGTCCTTTTCAAATTGATCATTAGTAGGAAACTTGTTCTTTTTCTAACAAATATAATTTACAGGCAAAATGGTTCTAATGGATAAATTACTTCCCAAACTAAAAGAGAGGGATTCTAGGGTCCTAATATTTTCACAGGTCAGTTTGATGTAATAATTAGATATTCTCTTTGGCAATGAATGGCTAATTTTATGCAGTTTGGGACCATATCCACTGGTGCTTAGTTTTACTTTTTGGCTCTTCCACAGATGACTAGGCTGCTAGACATACTTGAAGATTATTTGATGTATCGTGGATATCAATATTGTCGCATAGATGGAAATACTGGTGGAGATGACCGTGATGCTTCCATTGAGGCTTTTAACAAACCAGGAAGTGAGAAATTTGTCTTCTTGTTATCTACCCGAGCTGGAGGTCTTGGTATCAATCTTGCTACTGCAGATGTTGTCATTCTTTATGATAGTGACTGGTGAGTTTTTTGACTGGCTGTGTCAGTTCTTATTTGCATCAGTGCTGTAAGTTCACAATTGACTGTTTGTTTAATATTTGGGCTGTAACAGGAACCCACAAGCTGATTTACAAGCTCAAGATCGAGCTCACAGGATTGGTCAAAAGAAAGAAGTTCAAGTTTTCAGATTCTGCACCGAGGTTTGTAACAATCTACTTTATGTGTTTCTATCTAGTAATCATGAATGCAAGCACTCACACATACAACAGGATACGGACCTGTGGATATTGGATACAGCAAATTCTACAATCATGACCAGACAACTAGATATATTATATAAAATTAATATCACTGCAACATAATTAGACATCCTAAATTCAATAATGACTCATGTTCCATAAATCAGCATTGGTCATTGTAGATATAGTAAAATATTTGTATTGATTTAAAAACTCAAATTAATTGAAAACTGTAAGCCCAAACTTTTCAAAGGTATCCAACAAGATGTGTTTGGCAGCCATTCGATAGTTGATGTTTCCTAGTTCTTATTTTCTTCAGTATCTCAATCATTTAATTGTACAGTATACGATTGAGGAAAAAGTCATTGAAAGGGCTTACAAAAAGCTTGCACTTGATGCTCTGGTGATTCAGCAAGGGCGGTTAGCTGAACAGAAGAGTAAGGACTTTCAGTATAATTTTTTTTCATTAAGCAAATCTTTTATATAGGACACATGCATTGTATGATATGGTGTAATTGGTTTATGTATGCAGCTGTTAATAAAGATGATTTGCTTCAAATGGTTAGATTTGGTGCTGAAATGGTTTTTAGTTCCAAGGACAGTACAATTACAGATGAGGATATTGACAGAATTATTGCCAAAGGAGAGGAATCAACAGCCGAGCTTGATGCTAAGATGAAGAAATTTACTGAAGATGCAATCAAATTCAAGATGGATGACAGTAAGCAAGAACCTTAAAATAAGTTTTGCACAATAGTTTAATCTTTTCTGTTAAATACATTGATTCTATACACCCTTTAAAGCTTTTTGTTTTGCTTCTACCTATGCTTGTGCCCTGATCATTTACGAAATAGAAAATAATCTCTTTTTGTTGAAGTAGAGAAGCCGTGTTTGTTACTAATATTACTATTTTTAATTTTGTAGCTGCTGATTTGCTTGATTTTGATGATGAGAAAGTAAGTTGACATTTCATCTTTTCTACTCCTTATGGAATATGTTGTTATTGCTCTTTTGCATCAACTCCATTTTTCCTTTTTAACCAACATCTGTTGATATTTCTTTTAATGAAGGATGAAAACAAAGTTGATTTCAAAAAACTTGTGAGTGATAACTGGGTTGAGCCATCAAGAAGAGAACGGAAGCGAAAGTAATTACTACCCTTTGCACTGTATATTTGATTTAATTATTTATTTATTTTTTTCACTAATTATTTTTTTGGGGGATTGTTGCGGTTTTGATTATAGTTACTCAGAGTCTGAATACTTCAAACAAACAATGCGCCAAAGTGCTCCTACTAAACCCAAAGAACCCCGAATTCCTAGGATGCCACAATTGTAAGCTTCTCTTCAAAGCAAAATTTTTCTTCCTTGTGAAGAATGCTGCTAATTTTCCTGATACTTTTTAATTCTGTTTTCCTTCAGGCACGACTTTCAGTTTTTCAACACACACAGGCTGAGTGAGCTGTATGAAAAGGAAGTTCGTTTCCTAATGGTGGGTAACTTAGGCTGATTCACATTTTTCAGGTTTATCTCAGTAAATTTATGTGTTGATGTTGATATTGTTTAACAAAATTTCAGCAAGCACATCAGAAGAATCAGGTCAAAGACTCCATAGACGTTGATGAACCAGAAGGTACCTAAGCACCCATGGGCTTAGTCTTTCACCTCATTATTTGTATGCAAATGTAAATATTTAGTTAATTTATATCGGCATACTTTTTGAATGTTTAGAGGGGGGTGAGCCATTGACTGCAGAAGAGTCTGAAGAAAAGGAACAGCTGCTAGAGCAGGTGAGCAAATTTGTTATAAACTAGGCTTTAATTCAGATCTGTATATATAGTTAACTCTCGTATTTTGTTGACATAGGGATTTTCATCATGGAGCCGAAAGGATTTTAACACCTTCATTAGGGCATGTGAAAAATATGGCCGAAATGATATTACAAGTATTGCTTCTGAGATGGAAGGAAAGACAGAAGAAGAAGTTGAAAGATATGCAGAAGTTTTCAAAGAGCGATACAAGGAATTGAATGGTAAGTTGCTATGAATATTAAAATGTGAATATTTTGCAGTAGTAGAATATTTTTTTTGCAATACAGTTTACTTTATTTTATTTTTGATGTACAATTGTGGCTATGAGATTTGAAGACTGAGATTGACAGGGTAGACTGTGCAGCTTTTTATTTAGACACCTAAAATGCATACGGATTGGTTCTTTGTTATGTGTGTTAATTTACCAGCTGGAACTTGATATCAGTAGCTGTTTTTGGGATTGCTTTCTGCCATTGGCAACATTGCTTAAAATATAAGGGTGTCCATATTTATGTATTTTGATTTAATGTGTGTAGATTATGATAGAATTATTAAAAACATTGAAAGAGGGGAGTCAAGAATAGCTAGGAAAGATGAGATCATGAAAGCAATTGGGAAGAAGTTGGACCGCTACAAGAATCCTTGGCTAGAGTTGAAGATACAATATGGACAAAACAAAGGGAAATTATACAATGAAGAATGTGATCGATTCATGGTAAAGATTTAATTTGATTTTCATTTTCATAGTCTAGTCTTATTGAAATCATATATCCCCAGTTACTTGTTTTGTCTAGTTTTTTTGACAGAGTTCTTATAATATTTTTACTGTGCAACAAAATTTGCAGATATGCATGATTCACAAACTTGGCTATGGGAATTGGGATGAATTGAAGGGGGCATTTCGGATGTCACCCTTGTTTCGTTTTGATTGGTTTGTAAAGTCCCGCACAACTCAAGAACTAACAAGGAGATGTGATACCCTCATTCGGCTGGTGGAAAAAGAAAATCAGGAATATGATGAAAGGGAGAGACAAGCTCGTAAAGAAAAGAAACTTGCCTCCAAGGTTTGTACTTGAGTTCCCTTGTTTTCCTTACTGAGTTTCTAAATTGATGATATAAACTGTTTCTAAGTTTGCTACAAACCTTTCAGAGTTCCACTCCATCAAAGCGCGTCTTGCCAAGACAGTCAGAGAGTCCATCTCTGAAGAAGCGGAAGCAGTTAACTATGGATTACTACGTTAGTTCGGTATGACTTTTGTATATATTCCATCATCTTGATTATAAATGTTGTTATTTCTCTGAAAGAGATTGGTGTTGTGGCAGGGGAAGAAAAAGAAATAAAATTGGCGTATACATTACAATCTGGTAAATTTGGAGGGCCTTGCCAAGTTCACTGCTAGGGGCTTCTACCTACACCCCAATTTTACTTTTCACGCCTACCCTTTCTGCATTCTTCTGCCTAATGTAACTTTAGCTTTGTTGAGGAAGATTTAGATGAAATTGGACTGTTAGATTTTGAATGGCCGGTTTATTAACCGCAGGCAGTTTATTTCTTTGTAAATCCAACTGTTAGATTTTGAATGCCCGATTCATTAACTGCAGCCGGTTTATTTACTATGTAGTATTATTCGATTCTTTATATACCCTATTATGAATTTCTAATCAACTAAGCTTCGGTAATATACTTCTATGAAGAATCAAACTTGTTTAAAGTTTTTCCCGAATGATTTGTTTTATAGTTTGGAATCTGTAGAGAGCATAAAAGAATTGAGAAAATGGAAAACTGTATTGAATGAATGAGAGTTTGTTCCAATGATATATATAGGCAGTTATATCTATATCACATAGTGACAGTTGTTACATATAGTGATAGCTCATCATTTTAACACTTAGGCTTATGTCTCTAATATTCCCTCTTTATGTTGAGGGTGGTTGACTGACTGTTGATTTGGCAATAACTCTCAATTTGCTCCTTAGTTCAATGAACTTGGAAGTAGAGAGAGGCTTAGTGAGGATGTTTGCACACTGATCTTGAGCTGGGACTTGTGATGCATTTACTAAGCACTTTCTCCTTGACAAAGAAAATATCCAGCTCTGTATGTTTGGTTCTAGCATGGAGTACTAGATTGTGGGCAAGGGCCACTGCACTTTGGTTTTCACATTGGATTCTAGGCACTTTGTATTTAACCCTCAGCTCATGCAGTAATGGTTGAAGCCATAGTATTTCAGCAGTGGCATGAGCCAGACTCCTTTCTGTTTTAGCACTAGATCTAGCAACAAGGGTTTGCTTCTTTGCCCACCAGAAAACTATGTTAGGCCCAAGAAAAATGCAGGCACCAAAGGTAGACCTGCGATCATCTGGATCTGATGCCTAGTCTGCATCACAGAATCCAGTGATGACTATAAGATTAGCAGTGGAGGCATGAGCAAGTAACATGCCATGATTTAGAGTGCCATGCAGATACCTCAAAATTCTCTTGACAACCTTCCAATGGTCTTCAGGAGGATTAGATAAAAACTGACAAACATTGTTGACAACATAGGAGATTTTTGGCCTTGTGATGGTTGCATATTGTAGAGCACTTACAATAGACATGAATTTTGTGGGATCAGTCACAATAGCTGAACAAATTCTAGAGAGCTTGGTGCTGGAAGCCATTGGTGAGGCTATGCCTTTTGCATAAGCCATATTAGACTTAAGGAGAAGATCCTTGAGATACTTAGTTTGAGATAGCAACATGGAGCCATTAGATAGATGTTGGACTTCAATGCCTAAGAAGTAGTCCAGTTGGTCCAAGTCTTTAAGGGAGAATGACATATTAAGTTTAGTAATTAATTGTTGAATAAATGTCTTGGAAGTTCTTGTGATGATAATATCATCAACATAAACCAGAACCAAAGTGTAGTTTATGGAGGTATGCATCATGAATAGATATGGATCACACTTGCTAGCAGTAAATTACAGTGTTAGCAAGACACTCTTCAACCTGTCAAACCATGCCCTAGGGGCTTGTTTAAGCCCATAAAGAGCCTTATGTAACTTGTAGACCAGGGAAGAATCAGAAGCAGTGAAACCTGGGGGCTGCACCATGTAGACCTCCTCAGCGAGAATGCCATTGAGAAAGGCATTGTTGATGTCCAACTGCTGAATGGGCCAGCCATTAGTTATGGCCAGAGTAAGGATAGTTCTGACTGTGATAGGTTTCACAACTGGAGAGAAGGTTTCAGAAAAGTCAAAACCCTCCACTTGGTGAGAGTCCCTAGCAACTAATCTAGCCTCGAATTTGTTCATAGTGCCATCAACATTTTCTTTGGCACGAAATACCCACTTGCAGCCAATTGGCTGTCTGCGTGTAGGGGGAGGAACCAAAGTCCAAGTGTTATTCTTGAGCAAAACATCATATTCAGCCTGCATAGCCTTGAACCACTCAGGGTGAGACAAAGCTTGTTTGTAGGAAGTTGGCTTAATATGAGTAAGGAGTAAAGTGGGTTGTAGTCTGGGTTACACAATACCATTCTTTGCTCTGGTCTGCATAGAATGAGTATTGAGAGGATGAGTTCTGGCAATATGAGGTGATGAAGATGAGGCACTGGTTGGTGCCTGTGAGGAAGTGGCTTAAGTAGAAGAGCTAGAACTATGATTGGAAGCACCATGAGAGCCAAAATTTTGAGATTGATTGTTTGCACTATAATATTGATTGACTGCACTCTGAGATGGACTAGCCACCAGAGGAATAACTATAGATTGAGAAGATCCAGAAGCAGAAGGAGGATTATGACCAGAAGCTGCAGACTGGGAGTGAGAGGCAGAATTGGAGCTGCTTGCTTGAGAATCATGTCCAGGAGTGATGCTTACAAGAGTTAAGGCAATCAGATTTTTCTTGTCAGCAGGAATTGGTACATATGGGTAGTGAGAGGCATTGGAGGGCATAAGCTTAAGAGGAGAATTTATGCCGGGATTGGAGGAAGGAAATAGTTCACCATAAGGAAAACGAGCCTCATTAAACAGAACATCTTTTGAGAACAATTCATCACATAATCAACCCAATTCATCACACAATCATCATATAACAACAACATCGTCTTCAATTATTTCATAACATTCATCATCAATTCAAAAAGGGTGAACAAAAACCCTATTATACCATTCCCTCATATCAATCATAATTGAGAACAATTACCCACCTTAACTTAATATTCTTCTAGAAATTGCTTCTTCAAAGTCTATGGATGAATACCCCTTGGTTCTTCTATGCCCTAACTTCTTTCTCCCTTATCTAAACTTTTCACCTACGATGCAAACCTGATCACTCTTCCCTAACTCCCTTTATTTCTATTAGAAATATCCCCTAATTATGGTTTCCCTTATTTATCCTCCACTTAGCCTCATGTAATCACCTCCACGCCCCTTAAATCTCCACACTCTCCAATTATTTTATTAATAAACGACATAAGCTATCATTTAATTATTCTAAATAATTCTAACTCAAGAACTTATATTCCCACTAATAATCAAACAAGCACAACATCATAAATCACACAATATTCATAAATAATCATACTAACAACATAATTCTAGATTTAGGATGTTACAACTCCCCCCAACTTAAAGAACTTTTATCCCCAAAAATTACTTGAGGAAAATAAAGTCGGATACGACCCCCTCATTTGGTCCTCTCGCTCCCAAGTCATACTCCCACCAGCTGGTCATCCCCACACTACCTTCACCAAGACAACCTCTTTACCCCACATCTGCTTCACTTCATGCATAATCAAGTCTCTAATAGAAAGCCATTCAAATTTCGTAGTCTTTCATTATTTTGACAAAGCTTTACAACATGCATTTTATACAATCAAGAATCTAGATGCTGAATTTAAACAAAATTAACAACTCTAATCCGAATCTTTCATTCTACTATTGTACACAACCCACATTATTGAAATCTCTAAGACATCCCTTCAGTCTTGAACGCCCTCTTACACATATCCAAGGTCCACTTCAAACACCTGTTACACAAAGATCTGCACTTGATCCTACTGGTACCTTGTCTGAGCTATTAGCCTATCTGATGGAGATAGAAACTCCCAAATTCATTCTACAAATACCATCTCTTAGCACTATCAAAGTCTCTGCTAGAGAAAAAATTCTTTCTTTTTGATCCGACTAGATTTATTAGTCCTAACAACACCATACAATACGAATCTTGATATGCAACATAAAAGCTTTACACTAATTATAAATGATTGGACCTCCTATATGAAACATGTCTTACTCTCTAAGAATTTAGAAGCAACAAAAATTGTGATTTAGTGTACTTTCAAAGTTAAAACTAAATTTTGAACAACTTTCGAAGTTATGATATTATGATCATATGTGGGTAAAAATGACACAAACAATTTGTATGTGTTTGAGATAAGAACAAAAAAGAGTAAAAAAAACCCCTTTGATTCAAGTCTAGAGAAGTGGGTATGATTCAATTCGAACGAGCAAAGTGATTAGAAGCTAGAACTTAAAACTCAAAATTTAACAATTTTATTTGATTCAAAGAATCATGTGATTCACATCATGTTTTCATAATCATAATCTTGATTTCGAAATGAATTATTGATTCGAACCATCCTTTAGCTTGATACGAATCAAGCTTGCTTCTGGTTTGAGTCAAAGAAGCTTGTGGTTCAAATCACACTGGTAGAAGATAATTCTAGTTTTCACATTCGTTTATGTATTCAAATCATGCATAACCCTGATTCAAATCACACTCCATAAAATTTCTATTTTAATAAAAAAGAAGTGTTTGCTTGAATATAAAGCTAGTATGAGAAGAACCATTCATTCATGTGTTTCTTAACCTAAATATTCGATTAATTTGACTTGAACCACTTTGCATAGACTTTTATATAAGGGTTTGATTTACTTAATACAAAACACAATTAATTTAATGAAAAACACCTTTTAACACACTTGCATTCAATTCTAAAATATGCGTGGAATCTAACATGGAGAGACTCAAGTAATATTTCGATAAAGGATAATACATGAGACAAGCAACAAAATCAAAACGCTAGAGGGATATACAAATTCACACCCAATATTCTATTTATTACTATATCTTAAGTCTTATAATTGTCTGATAAATGTTTTTCTCAATTTAAACGTTACTTTTATGTAATATAAAACCCTTGATTCAATCCTTTCAACTTCTTAAATTTGATTGTTTATATATATTTTTGGATGAAACTTAGATACAATTCTATATGCGTGGTTCTTATTATTTTTCAATGAAAATATGACAAGTGTATTTAAATATCATTTAAGGAATGAAAATATGAGAAAATTGCACATGTGTAAGAGAAAATTATACACTTATCAGATTTTCATTAGAAAATATACTAAGAACCAGATATAAAAAAGTGTATCTAAGTTTTGTCCTATTTTTTCCAGCTTTGCTATGTTTACATGTTTTTCATACACTACACCGTAAAGTGTACCCACATTACAAAAAACACGCCTTATTGCGGCGGTTATTAAGAAGAGGTTTCCAATAACCCCCACAAATTGAATTAATAAAAGACCTTTCGTGTAATTATTTCTTTATTTTAGGGAGGTTTCGAGACCCCCCAATTCATATGTGAAATTCCATTTATTATGCTTCGTATGTTTAGATTGTTTAAAAAAAAAAAAATATATCCTTTCTCACTCACCTCTCCAACTACTTATTCTTCCCCCCTTTGTTTTTCTTGCCTCACTCTTCTCATCAACAATTACTATCTTGTTCAAATTTAAATTTTATGCACGACTCTAAGATATTGTTCTCATCTGCTGCTATCTACCGCTGCCTTGTATCATCTCCGTCTCCCTTCTAAACTTAAAATGAAGGTAAACCCCTATATATCTCTTCATCGTCTCCCCACGTCCTCATATTGGATTTACTTCAAAGTCTTATTTGAAACCCTAAATTTAATTTGATTTTCTTCAAATTCCTATTTATTACTCACAAATTATTATGTTTTTTTCTAGAAATTTTAGTGTTGCATTTGAGATTCTTCTTCTTTTATTTAATAGGTAAGTTTGATTCTCAGATCAGATGTATTTTTGCATTTTTTGGTTTATCTATAAATTATCAGCATTTAACACTCGATTGATACTGTTAATAATTATTTGTCGTAATTTCTATATATTTATTTGTGCTTATGATAAAATTTGTGAAATCGGATGTCTCGAGAAAGCTAGAGATGATGATTTCTTTATTTCTTCAACTGTCTTCAGAATTGCATAGACTTTAGATCTCGTTCACTATGAAACCAAATTATGGGGTTTCCACATGTAACTATTTGTTCTTCATTGTTTTCTTCGACACCTTGCTTGTTATTCTTTTTTCTCTTATAGTTATGTTTTACTATTACTCTGTACATATTAAGAATTTTATAGAAATTCTACAATAATTTTAATGTTTTAAAAGTACTTATGAAATTTATTAATAATGATTTTATTCATAAATAAGAGTTTTATTCTAGATTTTATGTAGTTTGTGGTACTTAAGGGATTACTATTATGTTTACTAAGAAACAAAATTGTGCATTTCAGTTTAGGTTGGACAATACTTATTGGAGAAATAGATTCACTTCTGGAACAAGTACAAACATGTAAATTCAAGACTATGTTTTTGATGAAATAGAGAAGCTTCTAAAAAGAAGGGAATATAGCTTCAATAAGGCAAAGTTCATCATCTCTAGTTTCATAAATCCTTATACAAATAATTCATGTTGTGAAATTTTTAGAACTTATGAGTCTTTATCACACAATCATGAAACAATTACAACATCTCTACACGTGTTGGTGAGTTAGTGTTTAACTTACAGGAGAAAATGAATTTATAAATAAATTCTCTTTACAGTAAGTTACTAATATGTTAGAATAAATAGACTCCCCTGTACATTGATTTACAATATAGAAGCTCTAAATATTATCTATATTTGAGATTAATTAGAAACGGTAAGTGAATGTAAAAAAGAAGAATAACATACATCTCATGGTGTAAAAATGCTTTTCAATCCCTCCCTATATATCCAATATGAAGGTTCCTTTGAAAGAGGAGTTTATTATTTCATAACAGTGTTAAAAAAGTTAGTGGAGTATCCAAGAGTTTATTACATTTTTTCTAGTATATTTGAGTTAGAAATGACTGATTTTTAGTTATATGGACAACTAGACATAGATCCAATCTAAAATGAAAATATGATAGATATGAGAGAAGCTTTTATGAGGTGATCACTTTTTTGAGTGCCATTTATCTTTAAAATGATTTTTTATTTGCCTTACACTCTCATTAACACATATTTCATCATTACTTATTAGAATTTGTATATAAAAAGGGCCTTGGGAAAAATGGGGATGAATACAACTCCATCCGAGAAATTCACAGTGGAAGGAGCAGACAAGAAAACATAAAGGGAGTCTTATTTATTACGTTTTTTCTGAGCTTTTGATTATATTTTTATTGATTCTCCAAATTTTACATGAAATATTATAATGGTTACATATGTAGCTCGTTATAATTAATATGGTATCTTCCTAGCACAAACCTTTTTTTTCTTCCTTTAGTTAAGATTTTGTCATGGAAGGAAGAAACTACATATGCATGGTATGCTTTTAACCATGTTTCAAATGATGTGGTTACTATATTGTGTTATTTTTGGTTTGCATACTTTCCATAGCTCATGTATTATTTGTGGTTTTGGAAAAAACAATCTATGCCAAAGTGGAATGACCACGAAGTTGTGTTGACAAATATATAATTCAATAATTAGTATTTTCATATTTGATATAAATTGATATTTTACTTTAAGTTGGATACATTTGAATTGAGATAGTATGATCAAATGAGAAAAGTTCATATATTCATAAAATAAGTTTTACAGATATGATTTCTTTTTAATATCTTCAATATTTTACGGGGGTTTCGAACCTCCAGAAACTAGCCTCTGCAGTTTATTCACCTAGATACCAACGGTTGCTTATTATCCCCGCGGATAATTTGTGAGAATCGTATAAGTGATAGATTTTAAAACTCACGCAAATCATTTTGCGGAGGGCAAACACCCCCGCAAATTGAAAAAACAACCCCCTCTATCTGGGTGCATTTTTTGTAGTGCCAAATAAATAATAAAATAATGTATGAGTTATATTTACTTTCTCTTTCTTAATTAAAAAATATATATTTATAAACAGTAATTTGAATAGTATATGAATAGTATCTTGAACAATATTTGTGAATATTGCATGAACAATAACGTAAAATAAAGTTTTTTAATGATATTTATTAGTAAAATAAAGTTGGTTAATAAAATGTTCAAAATTGGTTAATGAAATAATGAAGTTGATTAATGCACACTCAAATATTATAAATAATTTTTAATAGTAAAATAAAATTGATTAATGAAATGTAAAAAATTTGTTAATGAAGTTATGAAACTGGTTAATAGATTGACCATATTTTTAGTAGATTTGAAGTTGTTAATAAAATATAAAATGTTGATTAATGACATAATTTTTTTTCGTACCCCACGATTAATTTTTTTTTTATAAAAAAATTATAATATTTTACTGTTTACTATATTAGTGAACATTAAAATATAGTGTAGATGTTAAAATTTGTATAAAAATAGCATTTTTCAATTTTTTTCTTTCTAAATTGTAAATAATATTTTTTTTACTACAATTCCTATTATACACACAACTTCAATCATATCTTTGTTGGATAATCTGACTGTGAAGGAACATCATTTTTTTTTCAAAGGAAAGTATCTAGTTTCTTGGAATCTTTTAGACATGGTTAAACTCTTAACATGAGAGTGGTTTCGTGTAAAAATTAACAGCTCTTTAAGTCATAAATGTGCTGATTGGTTTGTTGATCCGGATAGATACATAAGTTTTAAACCCTAAGTTTTTGTTGGGTTAGTTTTGTTGTTTCGCTCTTTTTTTCTTGTATCAAGGATTTAGTTCCCTTATTACTCATCTTCAAGATCGGTCATGGGTCTGGATAAGCAAGTCCACAACCCAAAACTTAAAAATGGCGGCCTCAATTTTAGGAGCTCTAATTAAAATATTAGAACACTCAATTAATAAATATATATGTTTTAGCGAAATTCATTAACTATATGTTACTTATGGCTCAATGGCTAAGTGTTTGAAAGGGGATTTGTTGTCATAGGTTGAATTCTATTCTTACAAGTGTATAATTTCTTTTTACATATATGTGTAAATTGTTTAAATTTTCACTCATTAAATAATATTTAAATATACTTATCATATTTTTATTAGAACAAAGTAAAATACCTATAAAATTGTTTGAAACAAAGTAAAACACCTATAGAATTGTAATTAAGTTTTTTCTTCGAATATAATGCATTTGTTTTTTCATTGCGCTCAATTTTTGTTAGCCTAACTCATTGGCATTTACTCAACAATTGAATTTGTTTTCTAACTGCGCTCAATTTTTGTTAGCCTAATTCATAGGAATAGCAAAAATGCTAACACTCAACAATCGAATATAATGCATTTGTTTCATCTTAGCAATAACATTTTAGACAATGCATTTGGTGATATAAGTTATTTTTCAATTTTAATTTAGTCTCTTATAAAAACATTTTAGTTAAATATTATTATATATCTTACTCTATTTTAGCTATATTATTTTTAAAATAAAATAAAAATTAAAAAGATTACACATGTAGCATTAGCTTATTAAATAAATTAAAAAGCAAAGTAAAACTTATAAATAACTTAAAGGACATAAATAAAATTTAGTAAGGATTTAAAAATTTAATAATTTTATAGAAATGAAAAATATATTTAAGTCAAAATATTATATTGAAATTAAAAATAAATTAATTAAATTGAATAAAAATAATATATAAAAAATATAATTTGCTTTCTATAATGGAGTGAACTTCTTTTTTTAATTGCACGTGTTTGAATGAACTAACATTTGTTACATGTTATTTGATTTATTAATTTTTTATCATAGAAATAAATTTCTATAAGTCATGTAAGCTTGTGTAGACCTACTCCTACATATCCTAGCCATATGATTCTACTTTCCAATCGCATCAAAATTGACTACCAATTTCATTTCTTTGAGATGGAAGATGTTGCTTAGAAATTGAAATAATTAGGGTCCTTAAAAGATTTTTCATTATTAATTTAATTAATCATATTGTAATTTTGAGTTTTTTATGATTTATAAATGACTTCTTATTCATATTAAAATTCTTTTTATTTATTGTTAGAAACAACCATGACTTTATATTTTTTTATCTTTTCTCCAAAAATTTTCTTATTTTAGAAACGAGTAAAAAAAAATAATTTTTTTATTAGGAATCTCTTTTTTTCTTGCCGTGGGCCTCTGCTCATCTTTAATCCAATAAACTTGTTTATGAAAAAAAAAATCATATTCCCCTTTCCAGAATTGGATGCGAATCCTAGTTTTGGAAAAAAGAGAGGTCCCCCGTTAAATAAATCCAACTTATATTCCAACGCAGTAGATGCTTAAAGATAGATAAGGCATATATAAATTTCATGAATACTGTATTTTGAAAATAAAAACACTGTATTATGCTATCTATAATGAGCTCGAGGCATTCCATAATATTCTACCGTTCAATATGATTACTTCATTTTTATTCCTCATCTAGAAGTGTATATATGCAGTGCAAATATTCTATCGTAAAAAAAACAAAACGTACGCTTAGGAGTTGTCGTACCAAGGACTTGTCGTGATTTGTTTTGATGCATGCAATCCATGCACGGATAAAGAATATTTTGACCTAGTTGTAAAGAAGAAGACTTAATTGATCAATCAACTTCAATGATTTTGAAAGTGACCCAAATATCTAATCCACGATTCTCCACTTCTTTCCTTGCACAACCTTTTCTTCTCCTCAAACCCCTATATAAAGCATGCCAGTTTTGCTTATCTCAACAACACACCTCATACAAAATCTTCTTCACACATTCCTCAACATTTGTATCACAATGGAAAGAGTAACAAAGATGGTTTCAGAGAGGCCAGTGGTGATATTCAGCAAGAGTTCATGTTGCATGAGTCATACCATAAAGACACTCTTTTGTGACTTTGGTGTGAATCCAGCAGTTTATGAACTTGATGAGATATCAAGAGGGAGAGAAATTGAACAAGCACTTTCAAGACTTGGTTCTTCTCCATCTGTTCCAACTGTTTTCATTGGTGGTGAGCTTATTGGTGGAGCCAATCAAGTAATGAGTCTTCATCTCAACCGCACTTTGATTCCAATGCTTAAAAAAGCAGGAGCTCTTTGGGTTTAGTCTCCTTAACTTATAAGGCACAAACAATCACTGAATAAAGTAATTACCTGTTTTGGTTATGTGGTAATTGTGAGTTTATATATAGAGAGAAAGGGAGAATATATATAGGATGAGTTAATATTAGTGCTTATATATGGCACGAGGTAATATAATAAGTTTAACTTTATTGATAGACTTGGGGTGCTATTTAAGGACAAGTACCTTATATTATATTGGCTTAAGAATTATATTCTCTACATTAATCAATAGCGGATCGAGAGTTTTGATCTTGGTTCTTGGATTGGTTCATGGTCTTGATACAACTTTCAGGAGTCTCTGATGTGTTGATGATGGTTCATGTGAAATGAAATCTAGCTTGTTTCCTAATTGTTATATATTGAGATGTTATTTTTGTTTTTTTGGATTTGATCTTTCGGTTATTTTCTTGTTTTGTTTCAATTTTCAGGAGTGATTTTATTTTTCTTGTGTTGTTTATTTTTAGTTAGATCATTTAAATATTTGTTGTAATTTATTGACTTTCTCTTATTTCACGTGTCTTAACGTATTTTTTTCAAATCTATATAATCTATTGACTCCAATGCATCAAATTATAACAACACGTCATATATAACTTTAACACATTATTTATTATAACTTTAAATTTGTCACATTATCCTATAGTTCTACGTGACACATCTAAAATTCGTAGGAAAATTCTTTTGGTTTTAGTTCTTAAAATCAAAATTCACAGGAAAATTTATACATTTTCTGTGAAATTTCCTTTGAATTTTCCTGCGAATTTTGGTTTTAGGGACTAAAACAAAAAAGATTTTAACATTCAAGAATCACTTTAAAAAAAATAAATTACAAGGATGAAAATAAAAAACACGCTAATTTACAGGGACCAAAAGACTATTTAAGCCATTATTTTACTATTAAAAAATACAATAACAAATTATATAGATGAGTTGCATCATATAACAACTAGATGTTTCAAACTGAACACTCAGAAAGTAAAGAAAAAATAAAACCTAGATAATTTTTTTAGTAGGCAATGAATCTATTAAAAGGGCTATAAGGGATATCCCACCCGAATACAAACCAGAAGAACCCTACCTCATAAAACACATAACAGGTAAGGTATTCCAAACGTAAAAGTTACCTAAGTTTATAACATTACAAAAGGAGCATAACCACTTTCAAGCTAACATAACTATCTCCATCATACATTCTTTAAAACTGTAAACCTCATTTTTGAAGATAATCGCATTACGCCTCAACCAAATACACCAAGCTGTCGCTAACCAAATGACTGCTAAAGTAGTCCTTTTGTCACCACCTTTCACCTTCTAATAATTGGAAAAGAAACCAAGAAACTCCCCCAAAGTTAACTCCTCTATGGAACCCTTCAGGAACCCTAAAAGGTGAAATGTGGTGAAGATCTCCCGCTTCCGACAAATAGTACACACACTATTTTCCGGAAGCGGGAGATCTTCATCACCTTTAGGAACCCTTCACCACATTCCACTCCACACTTCTTTAGGAACCCTGTTCTTCAATATCTTAGTAGCACAACTGTTCAAAATATAAATTACAGTTGAAACAACTTCTCCCCATAAAGACTTTGGAAAACTCTTCTACTTTAGCATGCATCGTGCCATATCTAATATGGTTCTGTTTCTTCTTTCATTAAATACATTATGTTGAGGCGTATAAGGAGCAGTTACCCCATGATTAACACCATGTTCTGCATATAATTTTTCAAACATCTTCGAAGTGTATTCACCACCTCCATCTGTTCGCAGAACTTTGATCCTCTTCTTACTCTAGTTTTCGATAAGTATCTTGAATCTCTTAAAGATTTTGAATACTTTTTCCTTTCATTTGATCACATAGATCCAAAGCTTTCGATTGAACTCATCGACAAACAAAACAAAATATCTGTTTCCACCAATGGTATGTTCTCCGAATGGACCACATACATCTGAATGTACCACTTCGAGAATGCATGATGATCTTATTGGCATAGTCGAAATGAAATAATTTTTTGATTGATTTCCAACTAAACAACCTTCACAAAGTTCTTCAGGCATCTCAATACTTGGAATTCCAGTAACCATAACTTGACTAATCAGTTGATTAAGTGATAAAAAATTCAAATGTCCAAACCTCAAAATCCACAACCAACTACCTTTATGGTTAACAATAGTTTTCAAACGTTGAACTTCTGTCGAACTAATCATAGTCTTAAATGTATGGTTCTTAGACAATGAAGATTTTAAGACCAAATTGTTCTTGGTGTCGAATAAGTTCAAAGCTCCATCTTTCATAACAATTGAGAAACCTTTTTCGACCAGTTGTCCAACACTTAACAAGTTGCACTTCATTCCAGGTACATATAGAACATATTTAATCATAGCTTTCCCTCCATTACTCATTTGAAAAACTATGTTGCTAGTACCTTCTGCTTGCAACGAACTATTATTAGCAAGTTTTACCTTGCTCTGCTTCGACTCGTCGTAGTATGCCAACCGCTCCTTTCGACCAATCATGTGATTCGAGTAGCCTAAGTTGAGGAACTAGATCTTGGATTCAACACGAATATCTGCAACTACAACCATAACCACCATACCACGTTCAGAATCATCTGAATCTTGGCGTGCAAGATTCGCTCCTTCGTCCTTGCCTTTTGTCGATCCGTTGTCTTTTCTGTACCAACAATTCTTGGCTACATGGCCCCACTTTTCATAGTTATAGCATTGTACACCTTTTTTAAATCTTTTTTGTCCTTTCGATAGTTTCCTCCTCCCATTTTCGAGGATTCAGAATATCTATCTTCGAATTTATTCTTGTGGGTATTCGACCAAGGTTTCTTTCCTTAAGTCTTGTCAAACTTTCCTTTGAATTTGTTGGAACCACTATCCTTTTTCCACGACTGAGCTTATAGAGCTTGGATTAGGTCTTGAACTCATTTCTTTTCGATAATCCTCATCTCATACGCCATTAACAAACCAACCAAATCTTCCACTTTAGTGGTTTCAAGTTTGTTGGATTCTTGAATAGCTACGATAACGTGATCAAAGTGAGAGGTCAACATTCTCATTACCTTCTCAACTATCATCTTATCAATTATGGTTTCACCACAACCCTTAATGAGATGGACGAGATTCAGAACCTTCGACACATATTCTGCAACTTTTTCATCTTCTCCAATCGACAACAATTCATACTCTCGATGCAAGGTTTATAATTTGACAACCTTAACTTTTTCACCTCCTTCATAATATTTCACCAGAATATCCCATGCGTCATTCACTGTTTCTGCATGAGAGATTCTGTCGAAATTAGCAGCATCAACAACCGTTTGAATGCAATAAGAAACCTTGCAATCATTCTTCTTGACTTTGTTGTGATATTTTTTCTGTGCTTCGGTTGCATTTGCAGCCAATGCAAGAACGCTGTCGGTAACCACCTCTAGGGTTTCATGGAAGCCAAACAAGGATTGCATTTGTGTTTTCCATCAGATCCAATTCTTTCCGTCAAGCATTGGAATATAATTAAGAATTCCCTTATCACTAGCCATCTTTGCAACAATTGATTTACTTGCCTTAGAAACACG
The DNA here is from genome assembly GCA_021764765.1 of Vicia sativa. Lineage (NCBI taxonomy): Eukaryota > Viridiplantae > Streptophyta > Magnoliopsida > Fabales > Fabaceae > Vicia > Vicia sativa. Next base: position 231,474,624 of record CM038796.1, read on the forward strand.
ATCTCTAACGTGAAATTCTTGAAAACTCGATCAAGAAAAATAACCGGAAGCTCTGGATACCAATTTATTAGTTCGTGAGGCACTTCTAGTGAGGAGAGAAAGAGAGAATAATAAAGGAAATAAGGATTTGTATTATTGAATTGTATAAATAATGATACAAACTATGACTATTTATATACAACCCTAATTAGGCTTGGGTCTACACAACTTGGATTATATTTAAATATTAAATCTAATCTAATTTAATATTTTAACAAATCTAATTTAATATTTCAACAAGTCCTACCTATATCTAATATACATGATGCATTAATGCTACAAGTAATACAAATTAGCATCCATAATCCTCCAAATCCAGTCCACATCACTGCATATAAGTCATACACGTCACTGGTTGTTTCAAACCTAAACTCATAATGATCAAATAATTGTCGGTGTAAGGCCACATCACTGTTTCCCCTGAACCTAAACATCTCAACACTTATTATTTTGAACCTAAATAAACATACATCACATGAACTCTAACAATTACAGTACTACAAAAACACATTTCACCTCAGACGCAAACTACGTTACACCTTGGCTACAAAAGTGAGGTAGCGAAGAGCGTCATGAAAAGATACCACTTTATCCATTGGTGTTTTAAAAACCGAGGGGTAAAGTTATCTACACATGGGTCAAACCCCAACTTTCTGCACTTTTATTATTTTCAAAACTAGCGCATCACACCTTTCAATTTATCAATAAAACCGAGGGATAAGATACATTGTTTTTTAACTACTTGTTATATTGTTTACACATAATATTAATAAATTAATTTATTTACAAACTTCATTGTTTACCTAAAATATTACATTGTTTACACAAAATAATAAAATAAAAAATAATTTTTCAATGAATATCATATGTTGGCTCTTCAAATCATTAAATTTTTGGGGAAGATCAAATGCTGGGTGCCAATATATTCTTAATTGCTTTTACTTGCATTTATTTCTGATATAAAATAAAAAAGGGTTAGATAAATAAATAGTTTTTTTGCTCAAATAAATATTTAAGAACACAAATCTTAAATTCAAATAATTTTCTGCTCTTGCAATCAATCACAGAGATATTTTCATTGTAAATGCTCTTGCAAACCTCAAAGTGGTGAATCTAGATAGTTTCAAGTGCTTCATAATGTTCATTATCAATATTTAATATTTAAAATGCTTTTATAATGTATGTTTTTATGTTTAATGCAGATCACTAATGATAGTGTCTTGAGTGTTGATAGTAATGAAATAGACGACAAAATTTTATTTAAGGCTGGTGATCAATATCCTCAATAATATGTTTACCCCTCAATTTTATTAGAAAACATAGGTGAATAAGTTTTTTTAAAATTATATTGATTACAATAAATCCATATTTATCATCGTCGCTGTTATTTAGAACAACAAAAATCTTTGTTATAATCAATATTTTGTGGCATACACTTGTCTGAATTATTTTTAAGCTCAATGGTTTGCATGCATCCAACTTCTAATAAGTTGTTTGCTACAAATATTAGAAAATTTTTTATACACTTGCAATCTATTATATGAAGTTTATTCCAAATATACAACAACAACATCAACACCATTATGTGAAATAGATTGCAATGGAAAAAATATTTTGTTCAATATTGAAACCGTTGTGATGTCTTGTTTTTCTTTGTTAAAAATATATAAAAGTGAAAAGGCGCACCAGTAACCATTGTGATAGACATTTTATCATAACGGTTACTGGACTGTGATTATAAGTATCGCATATACAACCATACTCTATACAACAACGTCTGAACCGGCGTGAATATATGTATTTTCCAACCATTGATAAATGTGTTTTCCGTAGTAATGATTCACACGAATTCACATCAACAACAATAAAATCAACATCAACAACACAAACATAATTCAAAATAATTCTTTAAACAATAATAAATGGCACAAGCAACAAAACCAAAACGCTAGAGACAAAAAAATTAGCAGGAAAATAGTAAACAACCCAAGACTTCTAGGAACCACTTCATCGCCTTCCTACTAATATCAGAGGAAACAAAAGGACCTAAACTAGAGACAAAAAAATTGGACTCCACAACCAGTAAGAAACCTCTAGATGCTGAAGTAGACAAAAAACTTCCCTGCCGAATCGCCACCAGACTCTGCTATCCACCAGAGATAGATCCACAAGCCTCAAACATGAGCTGATAACAGAACGGAGGAGGCGACCACACAAACCAAGCTCAAAACGCACCAGAAAATATACCACAGAAAAGACATAGAGCATAACTTCCGCTTCAGAACACCCAAACATCGACAAACTGATGCCGAACCGCCATATCACCACTAAACTTTATCGATACAACCAACACATTCTTTTGGGTTCAAAATCCACTAATTTAACGCATACGAGAATCTTGAAACTTTTTCCTTCATCCACATCCAAGCGATCACATATATGTCTTCAATACAAGAAGAATAGTGTTGAGTTAAAGTTTTGAATATTTTCTCGTTCCTCCTTTTCCATATGACCCAAATACTCGCAAACCAAATGAATGAGAATTTCTCCCTAAGTACTCTTCCCAGTTGCTTAAACCTGTAAAATGACTGAAGTTCTGCAAACACTACTACAAAACGCACATTCAACAACGCCATGTTCACCATAATTCTTCCCTACACCGTGGTGACATATCTAAAATGAGGCGCTGACATATTTATTTTGTTTATTGATTGAAAACTATTTTTATATAACATCGGTTGATGTACCAACTGTGGTGATACAATCAAACTTTCATTGGTTCGAACCTGAACGCCATAAATTATTTTATTCCTTTAACGTTAAGGCACACCTTTTATTTTTATTTATTTTAAAACTCAAAAATAAAAAGGATATCGCTACGGTGTTTTTGATTAACTGTTGTGATATATTTTTAAATAAATACATACTTATCTATACGGTTGATAGTGTTAATCGTTGTGAAATAGTTACCTATATATAAGCGAATTAACTCTCACTTATTGATAGTAGCACAGTTTCCTTCGAAGAAAACCCCAACATCCATTTTTTCCTTCTTCTCCGCCACTAGCCATGAATCTTGTGCTTCATATATTAAGGTATGCTTCTTCTTCTATATTCTTGTTAGATAGTTCCCCATTATCTCGCTTGTTACATGTTGTTTTTGTTGACTGTACTCCTTTTTTTCAGATCCGTCTTCATTATCTTATCAAAGGAAACTTCATCCACCTTGTACTGTTTCTTCATAGCTTCACAAACAATATGAACTTTATCCTTTGTTACAGTTCCACGAATTCATGTTTATCCACTGATGATCTAAGTTGTTAGGTGATTTTCATACTTTGTTGACAAATAAGTTTGCGGTTACATATGTTGACAAACAAGTTTGCGGTTACTACGTCCTGAATGATGTAGTATGATGTTGTTTTATTGATAAATAATTTTGTATGTTGTTGTGTTTGAGTTTATTATGTTATATGTAGATTGTTTGTTTCACTAACCCTCACTTAAATTACATTCATTTACATTGACAAAAATACTTATAATCTGAAAAATTAAGTTGTATTTGAAAACTGGTTTTTATAAATTAATGTTTTCCGAATTGCATCCGTTTCATCATTCATCGCAAGCTCTTTAGCATATAGAGCATGATATAATGATCTATCTCCTTCATTAGATCGATATCTTCTCATATAGTTTAATTTCAATAAGCACAATTTATAGGCTAAGTCTACCTCATCATTGTCACTTATCATCGTAATTGTTATGATGATAAGTCATCAAAGCAATCACGATGATAAGTGATGATGATGAGCTAGACTCAGTCAATAAATTGTTGTTATTAAAATTAAACTAGATGATAAGATATCGATGCCATGAAGGAGCCACACCATTAAACCATATTCAATATGTTAAAGAGCTAGAAATGAATGATGAGAGGCATGCAATTCAGAAAACAGTGGTTTGTTTAATTTGGGTTTCAAAAATAGTTTTATTTCCAGATTATATACATCTTCATCAATTTGAATGCTTGTATTTCTTTAGTGAGGTGTATGGAAAAACAAGCAATCTATATATTATATAATAAACTCTGGTGACTTTCAACCGCAGTTACTTACAGTAACCGTAATTAAATGTAATTTATATGTCTATCTCACAACGATTGTTACTCATAACTGTTGTGATTAGTAGCGCACGTCCTGCCTTTTTAGGATGGTTTTTCAGACCGTGGTGGAAAATCACAAATTACAACCACACGCTACTTAACAAAAACATGACCCGTGTGATGGTATCCCTATTTCAATCATTGTAAAATGGGTTTTCCGTAGTAGTGAAAGCTGAATTGTGAAAAACATAAGTGAAGCCCAACCATCTTAGGACCTCTCTCCATGCGACCAAAGCTGTTGGACATTCAAAGAAAATGTGTTCAACATTTTCCTTATTCCCAGAGCCATACAGGAATGAATTTTGAGATTCAACTAAGACTCTTTTCTTCACTAAGTTAACTCTACTTGGAATTTTTTTTGCCAAATTCTCCACGCTTACACCAAAACTTTTAACAACATAATTTTGTTCCAAGTAGCCGCCAGATCTTTGTTACCTTCTGTGTCATTTATCATCCCTTCCATGATTACATGATACACTTCTTGGACCTAATACTCCCTCTTATTCCAACTCCATTTATCCTTGACATTAATCCTAAACGAAATCCTACTAACCATATCTCTAAATTCCTCTTCACACTCAGCATTTACACCTTCTATACTACCCCATTCTCCAATCCAGAACACCCTCCCATTCTCGATCCTAGTCGCCTCCTTGACTGAAATCTCCCCTCATTCGACAACCTATACATATCCGAAAACTTATCCTTCAGTCACACTCCTTCTAGCCTCAAATCTTCCCAAAAATAAGTTTATGTTCCATTCCCGATTACCCTATTAAGCTTCTTATCAAACCATAAATGTTTAAACTCTACTTCTTCTTTATCAAGAAGAAGTAAATCTCTCCACCAAAGTGAGCTGAATCTGTCTACCTCCTCCCCTCCTTGACCGATTACCCCATACTTACACTCCAAATTTTAACCCACAATTTTTTCTTCTCATTAATCGACCTCCACCTCCATTTACCTACTAATGCTAAGTTAAAATCCTGTAAATTGTTTAACCCCAATCTCCCTCTTCCTTTTTCCTACAAATTTCCCCCACTGAACCCAACTAAATTTCCTCTTCTCTAAACCCCTACCCCGAAGAAAATTCCTAAACATAGATTCAAGCTTGAGGATGATACCTTTAGGTGCCTTGAAGAAAGAGAGATGATATAACAACAACGATAATAACACCAATTTCAGAAGGATAATGTGACCATCGATTGAAAGATGTTTATTGTTCCAGGAAGCCAATCTACCTCTAATCGTGTCGATCACTGACTTCCATACTCCAAACCTACGATGATTACCACCAATATAAATTCCTAGATATTTAAACGCTGTTCCACCTACCTTGCAGTTGAGAGCCGATGCCACTTTCTCAACCACCCAGGCGAAGATTTAACACCGATTAATAAACTCTTGTGGAAATTAACTTTCATCCCTGACACTAATTCGAACAGTGAAGAGTTGCTTTGATTGCCCACACATTCTTTCAACTCCTTTTGCCAACGACTATCATATCATCCACGAATTGGATATGCGATACATGCACTTCCCTAGATCCAATTTCATACTACTCAAACAAGTTCCTTTGGAAATTTTTCACCATCATAAGATTTAGCCCTTCAACCGCTATAAGAAATAAGAATGGAGACAAAGGATCACCTTGCCTAAATCCTTTACCCGTCAATATTTCACAAGTAGAGCTTCCGTTGATTAACTCAGAGCCCGACGCTATACGAACGCATTCCTTCATCCATTTCCTCCACTTACCACTGAACCCCATTATCTCTATCACGAAATCAAGATAATCCCAATCCACTGAATCATATATTTTTTCAAAGTCCGCTTTACACATCATAACCTCACGTTTCCTTCTCTTTGCGTCATCCACCAACTCGTTAGCTATAATAATGCAGTCCCCGATCTGCCTCCCTTCCAAAAATGCAAATGGAGAGTTTGAGATTACTTTGTGCACCACTGATTTCAGCCTATTTGCAAGAAGTTTAGATATGAATTTATACATGCTCCCAATTAGAGATATAGGTCTAAACTCAGACAACTTCATCGGGTTCTCCACCTCAGAATTAAGATGAAGTAACTGTTTATCCCTTTAGCTAGTCTACCATTCAAACAAAATTTAGAAATGAACCCGAGAAGGTCCCCTTTTATCACCTCCCAAAAATCCTTCAAGAAGCCAAGATTAACCCCTTCAGGTCCTGGACTCTTAGAACTTTTGCAATCCCACACCGCTTTTTTCACCTTTTCCTCCAAAAACATACTATAAGTCTATCATTATCCTATTTTCCAATCTTCTTGAAATTGAAACTTCTAAGAGTTGGTCTATTCACCTTACAGTCCCTGAACCTCTCCAAAAAAAATAAATACTCAAACACCTAATTCTTAATCTCTTGAACTCCAGACAAAATTAAATTGCACTATCTGTTTTCACATACATGATCTCGTTCCTTTTCCTCCTATATGTCATACACCGGTGAAAAAACTGAGTTATCTTCTCCCTCGCAAAGCCATTTTAAACGAGATTTTTGCCAACAGAAACTTGTCTTTATTCTGGAAACAAAATACAATTGAGGAGAAACCTCACTATTTGCTCGTATCTCCTCATTTGACATCGCCTCCATTTCTCCTTTGCGTTACAACACATTCAACAACTTCTTAACACCATTAATTTTGTCATTGATGTTCCCCACATGTTTCTTGCTCTATTCTTTGAGATGTCCCTTAATTATTTTTAATTTTTCTTTCAATACAAATCCCCCCACCCATGAACCTTCAATTACTTCCACGTTTCCTTTACGAATTTATGAAACCTTCTAACTCCTTCCAGCACTCGAACATACGAAAGGGCTTCGGTCCCCAATTAACCGATTTATCGCAGATCATAATGGGGCAATGGTCAGATAGCCCTTTGTCCAAACACCACTGCTGACAATTAGGCCACTGATGCATCCAATTCTCTGATAGTAAGAACCTGTCAATTTGGCTCATAGAACTCCCACCTAAGTTGGACCAAGTGAAACGCCTTCCTCTTAACGGTAAGTCCACTAGATCAACCTCATATATAAATTCGTCAAAACCCTCCATTTCTTCCCTTATATGGAACACTCTTATACCTCTCCTCGTCCAATCTTATCGCATTGAAATCTCCCATCACACACCACCTAGCCTCCAGATTCGCTTTAAGAATGTCAGTTAAATCCTTCCACAATCTCTTCTTACCGTTAAGATCGCAAGGCGCGTAGACGTTAATCCCCTTATTCCTTCGGCATCCTTCCACTCCAATGAAGTGCTCACCACGAACTTCTGCTTGCTTCTTGAATGATTTAGAATCCCACCAAATCAACAGCCCCCGTGACCTCCCTACAGCTAGGACCGTCTTTGAAGGCGTGCAAGGCGACCTACCGCACAGGACCTCAAAATTTTTAAGGTTAATTTATGATTAAATAGGGTCTCATAAAATATTATTTAATTTAAATAGTGATTATATAGGGCCTCTATTTATTTTGTCGTTGTTACATTGTGACTAACCTACACAACGTCTCCAAAAACTTGTGATGGCATAACAGATTTGAAAATTGCTCCACAATTGTTTAAAAACTATTTTTTTTCTAAATTGTTTTGTAACGGTCATAAATAATAATAATTTTTATTGAAATTTCTATTTTACACATACAACTTCAGTCTTCAAACATATTTTACCTTTCCAGAATTGGATGCGAATTCTAGTTGCCGAAAAAAGGGAGGTCCCCATTGAATAAATCCAACCTTTATTCCAACTCAATAGATGCTTAAAGATAGATAAGGCATATATAAATTTCAGTAATTGGAAAATAAAAACATTAATAACTATATTATCTATAATGACCCCAAGGCATTCTCTTCCATAGTATTCTTCTTTTCTACTGTGCAATATAATTACATCATTATTATTCCTCATCTGGAGTTGTCGTGAAAAAAAAACAAAACGTACGCTAAGGAGTTGTCGTACCAAGCACTTTACGTGATTTGTTTTGAAGCATGCAATCCATGCATCGATAAAGAATCGTTTGAACTAGTTGTAAAAAAGCATACTTAATTGATCAATCAATTTCAAATATTTTGAAAGCAACCCAAATATCTAACCCACGATTCTCCACTTCTTCTCCTCAAACCTCTATATAATGCATGACACATTTAGCTTATCTCATCAACACATCTCATACAAAAAACTTCAATTAAAACTACATACGTTCCTCGTATACCAACATTTGTATCACAATGGAGAGAGTAACAAAGATGGTTTCAGAGAGACCAGTTGTAATATTCAGCAAGAGTTCTTGTTGCATGAGTCATACCATAAAGACACTTTTTTGTGACTTTGGTGTGAATCCGGCAGTATATGAACTTGATGAGATATCAAGAGGGAGAGAGATTGAACAAGCACTTTCAAGACTTGGTTCTTCTCCATCTGTTCCAACTGTTTTCATTGGTGGTGAGCTTGTTGGTGGAGCCAATCAAGTCATGAGTCTTCACCTTAACCGCTCTTTGATTCCAATGCTTAAAAAAGCTGGAGCTCTTTGGGTTTAGTCTCATTATCTTATCAAGCACACACAGTTCACTGAATAAATTAATTACCAGTTTTGGTTATGTGGTAATTGTGAGTTTATATATAGAGAAAGACAGAATATATATATATATATATATATATATATATATATATATATATATATATATATATATATATATATATATATATATATATATATTAAATGCAACTATGATCGTCTTAAGAACTCTATCCTCTGCATTAATCAATACTGGATAGAGAGTTTCAATCTTAGTTCTTGGATTGATTCATGTCGTTGGTACATCTCTTGAGAGGATCTGTTGATGATGATCCATGTGGCGTGGAATCTAGCTTGTTCCTTTTTTGTGATGTTGTTTTAGTTTTTTTATAGGCTTTGATCTTTCGGTTATTTTGTTATTCCAATTTCGGGAAGTTTCTTTTATTAATCTAGTGTTATTTGTTGTTAGTTAGATCTTAAAGTATTTCTTGTACCTTATGGTCATTTTCTTATCGTACTTTTTATGGAGATTTTTCATATATTATTTTGCTTTTAAAAGCAACTGCAGTGTTTTCTATGCATGTTATATTTGTTATATTTTTTAAGGTTAACTATGTTTTGGTCCCTCTAAATATCTCAAATTTGGTTTTAAGTCCCTCTAAATATTTCTTTTAAAAATTGATCCTCCTAAACATTTAAATTTTATCTTTTGGTTCCTCATGACAAAATCGTAACTAAAATGGTCTTTAATGTCGTAAATAAAAACCGTCATAAGTAAAACCGTCAATAAAACCATCGCTAAGTTGTAAGAACTATCGCTAAAATTGCCGCTAAATTGTAAGAACCGTCCTAAAAATGAAGTTTGTGATATTTAAAAGGATAAAACACATATTTAACCATATTTCTTATAAGTATAATAACAAATTATATAGACCACTGGCAACATAATGCATGTTTTAAAGTTTTGGATATATATATATATATATATATATATATATATATATATATATATATATATATATATATATATATATATATATATATAATTTTAAATTAATAAAATATGATTTATCATTTATTTTAAATTAATAGAATATAATTTAATTTAAATAAACCTACAAAAATAATTTAATTTTTTTCAAATGATTTTAATTTGATAGTAAATTTTAGTAGTAAATATAAATAGTGCTATTGATTGATTATTTTTAAGTAATGTTATTTATTTTAAATACAAATAGTATTAATTAATTTTTTTTTTAATTTTTCAAGTTACGTGTTTTTTTTTTCTTTGACAATATATGTTATTATATATGAAATTGATCATTATGTGAGAGAAAAAAATATTTTGTTAAGATATATCACATTTATTAGCAAAATATATATGAAATTGTTGGTCTTGTGAAAAAAGGAAACATTTTATTAAGATGCTTTTTATAATAGTCATTAGATTTTAAAAAAATCAAAGGTCGTAAATGAGTGTAATACTTGCTGTAACTAATTGGTGTAATTTATTCTTCCTCATTAAAAATAATATATTTTTAAAATTTTTCAAGTCACATTTTTTTTCTTTCTTTTGACCGTATATGTTATTACATATGAAATTGATTATTCATGTGAGAGAAAAATAATATTTTGTTAACATATATGACATTTATTAGCAAAATATATACAGAATGGTTGGTCTTGTGAAAAAAGGAAATATTTTGCTAAGATGCTTTTTTATAATAGCCATTAGATTTTAAATAAATCAAAGGTTGTAAATGAGTGTAATATTTGGTGTAACTAATTGGTGTGATTTGATCCTTCCTCATTATTAATATATTATTTTAATTTGTTTAAAAATTATTAATTTTATCATTTATTTTAAATTAATAGAATATAATTTAATTTAAATAAACCTACAAAAATAAATAGAAATTTTTTAAATGATTTCAATTTGATAGTAAATTTTAGTAGTAAATATAAATAGTGCTATTGATTGATCATTTTTAAGTAATGTTATTTATTTTAAATATAAATAGTACTAATTAAAAATATTATTTTTTTAATTTTTCAAGTCACGTGTTTTTTTCTTTGACCGTATATGTTATTATATATGAAATTGATTATTCATGTGAGAGAAAAAGAGTATTTTGTTAAGATATATGACATTTATTAGCAAAATATATATGGAATGGTTGGTCTTGTGAAAAAATGAAATATTTTACTAAGATGCTTTTCTATAATAGCCATTAGATTTTAAATAAATCAAAGGTTGTAAATGAGTGTAATATTTGGCGTAACTAATTGGTGTAATTTGATCCTTCCTCATTATTAATATATTATTTTAGTTTGTTTAAAAATTATTAATTTTATCATTTATTTTAAATTAATAGAATATAATTTAATTTAAATAAACCTACAAAAATAAATAGAAAATTTTCAAATGATTTCAATTTGATAGTAAATTTTAGTAGTAAATATAAATAGTGCTATTGATCGATCATTTTTAAGTAATGTTATTTATTTTAAATATAAATAGTACTAATTAAAAATATTATTTTTTTAATTTTTCAAGTCACATGTTTTTTTTTCCTTTGGCAGTATATGTTTTATACATGAAATTGATTATTCATGTGAGAGAAAAAGAATATTTTGTTAAGATATATGACATTTATTAGCAAAATATATATGGAATGGTTGGTCTTGTGAAAAAAGAAAACATTTTACTAAGATGCTTTTTTATAATAGCCATTAGATTTTAAATAAATTAAAGGTTGTAAATGAGTGTAATACTTGGTGTAACTAATTGGTGTAATTTGATCATTCCTCATTAATAATTGAATAGGTTATAAATCCATCAAAATATAAGGGTTAAATATATTTTTTTAATCCTTTTTCTCTACTATGAATTTATTTTGGTCCTTTTTCTTTTAAAATAATCACTTTTATCATTTATCTTCTTAAACAAAGTCACACAAGTTTTTTCGTTATCATTATCCGAAACAATGTCAAATATTGCTCCCGTGGCAGGTGGCCATTCTTCTTCAACACCTTCTTCACTGTGACTTCTATGATTTATTTATCCATAACAAATCCTAATTCAAAAACTATAAAAAATCCACAAAAGGAAACTTAAATCAAATGCTTTGGTTCCATAATCATGAGCTCTAGGCGATGTTCATCATCATAAGCAATAAACAAGAGTATTCAAAATAATGATTCACTAGTTTATAGTAGCTCTAATCTTTGATGGAAACCTTGTTGTTGTTGTAAGACATTGGTGTTCTTTGCAGGGCAAGAAAAATCAGCAACTAAGGAATCAGTGAATTCTCAATCCAACAAAGGTTTGTCTAGTGAAGGACAGATAGAACAATCCAAGGGGCTGATGGGAAGTCACCCTGATAAAGGAAACATCTCTGAATTAAATATGAAGATATTAAATATTGATGGATGTTTTGACTTAAGGAATATCTTGGGTTTCTAGGTCATTAAGAAGGAGGAATGTGCTTCTTGGTATACGAATGTGCTTTTAGGTCACTTATGTATATCCCATTAAGGGCCGTAAATGGCTAGATTGCCGCAAACTTTATTATTGATCATTATTTGGTCGAAGCAATAGAAAACTATGCAAATGCGAGACCTTGGCGGTTGTACTTTGACGGTTCAAGAAATAATAATGGAACTGGAGTTGGTATTCTCATTATTTTTCTAGAGGATATACCTACCAAGTTCAAATTCAGGATCGAAAGTGAATGTTCTAACCATGAGGTTGAATATGAAGCCCTAATAATAGGACTTCAAATTCTATTACATTTAGGGAAAAAGGTGAAAGTGGATTATGAACGGGTAGCGACGGTAATATAGAATATAAATGCATCAAAGGCAATTTAATGATGCATGTCTTCTCAGCTACATCTCTATTGAAATGTTTAGACAATGTTTCAGTAAGCCACATACCACGACCGTAGAATCAAGAGGCTAGTGACTTGGCCTAGATTGCTTCAGGTTATAAAATTTCTAAAGAGAAATTAGAGGAATTGGTTGAAGGTAAAGAAAATCTAATATCAACTGACTATCCTCCTGAAACAACATCAATGTCAAAACTAGGGGGCAAGAATAGATGGATTAGAAGTCACTCCAGACTTAATAAATTATAGATATTTTGAAAATTTTGAAGTCTTAGAAATTGTTTCCATTAATGTAATGTCAGATAGTGATTGACGAAAACCCATAGTTGAATATTTGGGCAACCCAACAGGATCGACAAATCGAAAAGTTATGTACAAATCCCTATGTTACATGATTATGGGGAATGAGCTATTTAAGTAAACTCTTGAGGGAATCCTTCCTAAGTGCCTTGGTGAAAGCGAAGCGTGTAACACCTAGAAATTCATTTAATTATTTAAATGAATGATTAAGAATTTATTTGTTGGAATTAGTCAAAGTCAGGAATTATCAGAATTATTATAAGAGGCATTATTGGATTAATATGTTAGTTGAGCGGTTAAGTTGATAGTTGAGTAATTAGTCTGTTTAATTAGAGAAAATAATATTAGAAATAATATTATATGGACTATTTATTTAATTAAATTGGATTTAGTTTTGTGGTGGTAAATAGAAAATTGGAAGTGTGCTAATAATAGGCTCATTAAGGAGTTTAGGAGAAAATACTAGTAGTTTGGTTTATAATAAAACTAATTTGATTATAAGAGAAAGAATGAGGTTTTTATCAGCATAAGAAAAAGAAGTTTGCTGTACGTGAGAAGTAACAAGGAAAATAAGGGTTTGAGAGAAAAAGAAGAAGCCATGGAAAATTGATCGAGGCAGTTGCAGAGAACAAAAGTTAGAATCTGCGGCAAAGCGGATTCGACAGAAAAATATAGAGAGACCGTCATTCCAAGGTAAGGGTGGGGTTCTAACTGTATAATCGAGTTTATGATGAATCGTATGTGGGGGTCGAATTGTATGGCATTATCTCTATTTATGTAAATTGTGTGTAGAATAATTGTTAGATTTTTGTACCGGTTCTAATAATTTTGATCGTTCCATGAAAAATAATGGTATATATGAATAGTTGTAGGGCTATGATAATTTGGGGACATTGCTGTGAATTAATTGATAAACCGATAAGAAAAGAAAACTGAATTGAAATATATTAATTGAAGAAGAAGAATTGCAGTGAAGTAGTATTATATGCAGAAAAAATTTAGTCGCAGAAGATATAAGAAAAATATTATTGGAGAAAGAAAATTATGGGACGGGGGCCACACTTAAGGGGTGGGCTCCCCATCCATGTATGAAAGGAAGTGTCTGGGCCACATGGAGGAAGGGGCGGGCACCCTATAATGCAAAGGGAATGTGGAGGGGGCCATCTAGAAGGGGGTGGGCGCCCCACACACCACAACCATGGCAAAGTTTTGTTGTTTGTTTTCTGGCACCTTGTTGAATTAATATAGTTAGTGTATTAATATAGTTAGGGTCATTAGATAACTTATATTAATACAACATTTTGATTATAATAATTGTAGTGTTGATAAAATAATCAAGAATACTAGTAGTCGATTGATTAATAGTAGAGATAATTTGTATCAGGTTTAGAGTGATAATTAGCAGGTTGCTGAATTAACAGAGGTTTTGTAACAAAAGTATCTTATATAGTAGCAAGAGAATAAATAGCAGAACTATTTTATATGTAAAATATTGTTAATTTTACCAGAGATGATATTTAGTAGTAGTTAATGAAAACAGAGCCGAGTAGCCGATTAGTAGATTTAACCGGCATAATTAGTTAACCAGAATTAATTGGAAACCGTCAGAGTAATTTGTATACACTAGTAGGTAGTTGTGATTGGTTGTTTTTGAAATTATGTTCAATACGTTGTGTTGTTATTTTCTTTGTGAATTATTAGCGATGTGTACGTTGCTGTATGTTGCTGTATGTTGCTGTTGGTTTATGCGAAGTTGCAGGATGTTTCAGTGACAATGTTTACCTCTATTTATCGGTAAAGAAAATTGGTGATACAGGCTTATGCCTGTCGACGTGGAATTGTTGTTTATGTTGTGTGATGTGCATTATCGAGTTGCATACATTGCATATTTTAGCGATGACCTAGATTGGCAACTGTGTTGAAGGCTTATGCCTTGTTTGATGCCTCTATTAATTAGCAATTGGCGACGGGAGCTGAAGCCTTAATTGGTACCACATGCATTTGCACTGTCGTGTCTCATTTGAGTTGGCATAAATATGATTTTTGCAATGTGAAGTGATTTGTGATGTTGTTAACTGTAAAGGGGTTTGTGAGGTTTTAACTGCGACGTGATAATTTTGTATGATTTAATCCTAGCATATTATTTATCATACACTTGTTTATATTGGTAGATATATCACCCCTTCTGTTGTGATGTTGCCTCTACGTGGGTAATGTGTAGGTAGTGAAGAATGCAGATTTAGTTGTTGTCAGTTCAAGTTAGTTTAGTTTCTCTGATACGTAGCACTCGGGGGGGATGAACACTTGATGTTATTTATTAATTATTGTTATTACTTTAAGTTGTTACCATTTAAGTTGAATTCATGAAGTACCATGCTGTTGTGAAAGTTGTTTTAGTCGAATAAAAATATTAGTGAATTGTAGTTGATTGAAAGTTGAATTAATTTTATTACAGGTTCATCCAGGTTTTAAGTGTTACGTATCTGAATAAATATGATTAATATATGTTGTTTTTATGTGAAGTAAATGTGGCATCCCATGTATGATGAAGTTTTGCACTCTAATTTTTATAAATATTCAATGGGTAGATTTGGAGTGTTACAAAGCGTACTTATCAGGTTTAGAGGTTCGTAGAGGATCATGTGGTTCCTATCAAGCTGGCCAAAAAATGAGGTGGTTATTATTTTGACAAAGAGTTTATTGACCAACTATGTCGAAAGATTGCATAGATTTTCTCCAAAGTATATTAGGAATTTTAAAAGCATTCAAGGATCCAACATTTGTCCGTGAATGAGCTACACTATGTAGTTATACCATGGTCTTTTAGAGGACGAGCTTTGGATATAAATGGAAAAATTAAGCCTATATCGTCGAAAAGACATAGGTATTTATTTCTCGAAATAGATTATTTTACCAAGTGGATAGAAGCACTCCTTTTGTCTAATGTCGACCAATAAGATGTGATTGGTTTCATTCTGAATTATATCATACATATGTTCGAAATACTTGACACCAAGGGACAGTCTTCAAATGGCGAATAATGGTAGAGTTTGTTTCGTAAATGGGGTTCAAGTTATTAATCTCAATACCTTATTATGCCCAAGCTAATGGCCAAGTCAAAGCGAGCAATAAAATTATAATCGACTTGATTAAAAAACACATTGGTCAAAAACAAAAAAAATAGCCACAGAACTTTAAGCCAAGTACTTTGGACATGTCAAAATTCTCCTAAATAGTCGACTAAATCCACACCTTTTCGACTAACTTATGGGCATGATGCAATACTTCCTTTGGAGATACATTTGCAGTCTTTTAGAATTCAAGGGCATTCTAAAATTCCCACTAAATATTATTAGGGGATAATGTTCAACAAGTTTGTTGACTTAGACGAAGAGAGATTGAATGCTTTAGATTTTTTAATTCGATAGAAAGAGCGAGTGTCCAAAGCATACAATAAAAATTTTAAATCAAATTTTTTATCCCAGAGGACTTACTGTGGAAAGTCAATATCTATTGATAAGAAGGATCGAACATTGGGTAAAGGGTCTATAAATTAGGAAAGACCTTTTCGAATTTTATAAGCATTTACTAATAATGCTTATGAGGTCGAAGAATTAACCCTTGAAGGTCGAATCCCACGAATCAATGATAATCATTGAAAAGGATATCGACCTAAGCTACATGAAATAAAGATTAATGCAAAATAAAACTTGTGCTTAAGAATTAAAAAGGCTAAAGAACTTGGTCTAAATGTCAAAATTCCACGGGCGGTATATTTTGAATTACAAAATGATTTTAAGGAAATAAATTAAAGAAAAAACAAATAATCAAGATAGTAGCGCAAATTTTAAAAATGCAAAGAAGCATTGATCTTGTTATATTTGTCATTTGCAACATTAAGTCGACAATAAGCTAATGAGGGGGCAAAGTTGAAACTTTCAAGTTCTGCATCAAAATACTCGACCTTTTCAAAAATTTGGACTATGATCATAGCTTTAGCCCGGAAACCTTCAGCCTTTTTCACTTTGGCCTGTAATTCTTTGATCTATTGATTCCACTTTAAGATGTTTGCAACAAACAGTTCAAATTATTATTATTCTTGTTGGAGGGCCTTCTCTAGCTCCTCGACTTCGATCCTATATTTTTGGACAAATCCCACTCCTGTGATCAAATTTTTTATTTAGGTTGCATCTCGATCAATATATCATTCTTCCTGGTAATGTCAACAATGATCTGGTCGAGAAAAGGCATAAATTCCACCATAAATCTAAGAATAGAAAGAGGAGTAGTAAGAAGATCAACCTTTTTAGTAAACCCTTAAGCCTATAAAAACATCGAACATGTCTCCAGAATGTTGGATAGATCCGCACTGAGAAGTTTGGTTCTAACATGGCGAAGCACGTCTTTAAGAGGTTTGAAGGAAGAGAATCCACCAAAAATCATGGAAGATCTTGAAGAATTGTAGGTCGAAGTACCTCTAGTACTCATCATGATCTTTAGGTACTCAGAGGGTTTCATTTTCTTAAGTGCTGCTAGTTCTTGTTGAGACTATATAGTCTCAACTACAGGTAGAGGTTTAACAGTCAAAGCAATATCAAAGGAGATAAGGATCTAAGGTTTGTTCGGCAAAGTAACGTCGTTCTTAGGAAATCTATCTTCTCCAGTTGTTTCTTTATTGGAATTCATATTGCCTTGATTAACTTCAACATTATCATCTTATTGATGACTACTAGGAGATAAAGGTTGGTCCTCCTCTTCTTGATCAGCATGTTCACTCCTAGGGGTGTATTCTAGCTCTTCATTATTGGTGCTTGAAGATGATGCTTTTTAATTATCAAGATTGACATATGGGGATCACTTTGAATTTCAGACGGTTGGTCATCTTACTCAGTAGAATTGTTGGTGACTTGTAGGAACTTGTAGTCCCAAGCATACATTTTTTTATATTTGAAAGAGCTTTCTCAGATAGATTTTTCTGTAAGAGTTAAAGAAAATAGTATTAGAATTTTTTCTATCTCGACAAAAGGATTCATTGAAGATATTGGTATCATTAAAGATATTGCCATTGTTCAAAACAATGTGTTTCCCATCCTTCACTTCAACAACAAAAGTAACCTATGTATAGGAAACTACCTTAGGACTGGGGAAAATTCGAGCAACCTTGATTTCTTCTTCTTCTTCTTCTTCTTCTTCCTAAGAGTTTCTAGTGAAGAATGTCTAATAGTTGTCTCAATTTCGACATCTTCTAATTGGACGCCTTTTTGTCGCTTATGAGGAGTAAATTGAGACTCATTATTGACCTGAACATGGGAAAAGTAAGTGCATACGAAAGATATATAAGCTATACATGTTGGGAATAAAATAAGTCTCAGAGGTGAAATCGAGGTTGAGTTTCTTGCATCAGGGTTTCCTTGTTAACCTTTTTGTGCACAACAACGACAACATCACTAGTTGCATATCTAAATCTTTTCATGTGCTCCACTACTAGAAAGATGCATGGCTACAAATGGAAATAATAAGATCGATAAAGGATAATATGAATATACTATGTAGGTATTTTCACTTTCCATACCTTCATATATTGGAGATAAAACTTTGACATGTTTTATGTCGACATAAATATGTCCTTTAAAGTAATATATATCATGCTTAGTTTGGACTATTCGTTGAGCATGTTTTAACCTTTGGTTTTTGATCACCTTTAAGGATGTCCTACAAATGAATTATTGAGGAAACGGAGGTCGAAATGCCAAAGTCATGTCAGAGCATGGAAAATGGGGGAATTTAGGGGGATAAAATTTGAAAGCAAACCTATACCTATTTTTATATGCAACATAAATTTCTCTTCAAAGTTAAAAAGAATTCGTAGATGTTTCGACTAATACAAATGGAATTGTATATAAATTCAAAGTACTGTTGGAAAGCTTGGATTTCTTTTATGTGTTGGTTTCTACCTTTTTTGAACAACATAACATATGCATAAAGGAGAAGACACCTGTTAGATATTGAGATAATGTTGGAACCTATTCAAATTCTTTATCATGGTATACTTTCCACCAAGTGTCGAATTCTTTCGTATAGTAGAAAGATGGTCGAAAATAGAAATGAGCGAGGCTAAGTTGGTCGATAGTATGGAACTCTAAGCAATCAACACATTCAACTTTAGAGAAAGTAGCTGCCAAAGGCAAAAATCACTTTTCCAATTGAAAAATCACTTTTCCGATCGAAAAATCACTTAGGAAGAATCTAGAAAAATCCAAATCGGCAAGACAACAAATTAGGTTGGTAACATAATATTTTCTTGCCGTCTTGGGAAACCCCAAGTTTGTTTATGATGAATATTATAGTGAGAAAATCTTCCTAAATCCCCTTGGATTCAGTTTTTTGGTCAGGGGTAGATGGAGGAAATTTTCTAGTGAAGCACTTAGGTCCATGACTTTGTTTAGCAAAGGGTGCCATATCTAGTGAAAATTTGCAGTGCTTAGAGAACATCAAAAAATAATTTATAAAAGCCATTTGCAGTGTAAGAGTCGAGCATTTAGAGTCATCAAATATAGGCGAGTACCTTCGATATTTTTGTTCTTGATAATGTCGTCATTATCACCAAGTTTGTAGACAGCCAAAAGATGTTCAAATGTGGCATTTAGCCTTGAAGTTGTTGTCATACTCCAATTTTTTACCTAAGATACCACCTTACATTATCCACATATGCATCACTGCATCGCTAACGTTTTCAGAACAGAATAGATCGTGCGTGGCTTCTAGAAGTCAAAATTAGGGTTTCTTCAAAATTTCATCTGTTCAAGATGTGATAAATTAGGGTTTGAGTTTCCACTCACCTCAATTGATCTATCTTAATCAATCATCAACATTTGATCTTCAGATTCCCAACTTTTTCTCATGATCTACCTTGAATCGACCAATTAGGGTTTTGATCGAAGATAGTGAACTATTGACTTTTTGCTCAATGGATGACCTATTTGCTTGGAGATTGATCTTAACATCTTCAATGCAACATCTTGACCTAATTTCTTGTTTCAAAACATTTCAAAATCCATGTTTCTTCATCAGACAAATTCTGAACCATCTGATGAAAATTCATCTGCTCAAAAAAGTCAAACTTTGACTTTTTGTCAACTTTTTCAATCATAAAAACATTTCAAATAATCCATCATGATCATAAAAAATCAAGAAATGTGAAAAAGTCAACAAAAAGTCAAGATTTGAAATTTTTCTAACACTTTAAAAATTTTTCAACTGTTAAGAAGCATGTTTTTTCCTCACTTTCATGGCCATTTTTCACCTAGATCCATTTGGATTCAGAAAAAACTCAAAACATGAAAGTTGTAGCCCTTGTTACAAGCTTTCCAAAATGTCCAAGAACTTGTAAAAACACTTTTTCTAGCTATGCTTTAGATTTTGAAACATAGAGGTCCAAAACCATGAAATTTCAAGTTCATGCTTCAAAATTATGAGTCATTTTTCATAAATCTCCCTTTCTAGAAGTCTTGTCATCAGCTAGGGGGTAGATTATATCTGATAAATATCAGTTTTGTATGATTGATAAGAGGATTGAATCAAAGAGAAATTTCTAACCATGGTTAGAAAGTAACTTTTGCATTAAATGCAAAAGATTCCTTCATACCACTTAAGCAAGTTGCAAAGCTCTCTCAATGATAGCCATGCCTTGTTATTCAGATTTATTGGTCTATAAATAGAGGTCATTTCTTCATTTCCAAATGACACCAAAGCTATCATAATCAAGCTTTCCTTTTTTCTTTCTTAAATTCCAAGTTTCAAAGTTTAAAGAGGGAAATTTTGCAATCTTCAAACCTTGCAAAATCTGAAAAAATTTAAGTTTCTCTCATGTTCTAAACATCAATTAAAAGTTGTCTAAGACTTAAAACCACCAGAAAAACTGTCCAAACTCAGAATCATGTTCCAAAATCCATAAGCTTGCAAATTGTGCCTTAACTTGCCATATCTCAATCTGCTCGAGCTAGCCTTGATTTATCACTTCAAATACCTTCCATACACTTCATATGAGTGATCCAAGTACTCATCCCTGACCTGTAACATCTCCAACATCAAAATTGAAACTCACTCCAAGTGGCTGCCGTTGGACTTGGGTGGAACGATCCAGACCATTTCAAATCAAGCTAAGCACTTCCACACCTTCCATAAGGTCCAGTGAAGCTATAGCAATCCTCAAAACATAACTGGAAACACTCTAACTAAGAATTCGATTTTAGTTCGAAGAGGTAAGTTGTTCAGACTTTGAACTCTATGATTCATGCATTCCAGTTCAAAAATTGCTTGGCCATCTTGTTTCTGCACTCATACTGATCATTAACCCTCAATCAATTTCACAAATCATGATCCATACACGATTTCACATTGATTCTTCGAATTAGGGTTCATCTGTCCTCGTTCAAAATCAATCATCTTAAGTTCAAAATAAATAAAATTAAACATCACCATCATATTCCTGGGTTCAAAACGAGCAACTTTGATGTTTACATCTTTCAATTTCATTGAGAAATGAAGAATCCATGGCTTGAGAAAGATTGAAGAAGATGATGAACATTGCCCGCGTTTTCTGTTTGTTTTTCAAATTCAAATAATTCGTTTATAATATAATAACATGGAAGAAAATAAATAAACTCATGTATAGCCACCCCAGTGGTAGTCAGCGCGCTTTTCATGTCCTTTGCCTTGCCTATGGTCCAGGGTTCAAATCCCCTTGAGACCATTTTTCCACTTTTTCTTCATTTTAAAACATTTTCAAAGACTTGTTTTAAATATAATTAAATGAAGGCGTGTAAGTAACAAGATAAACACATGGCTCAGTGGTAAAGCTTTTCACTTCTAAGCCAAAGGTCTTGAGTTCAAACCTCCTTAGGACCAAAATCAAATTTTTACTACTTGTTTTCTTCACATTTTCTATCAAACTTCAACATTTTCAAAAACCAATCAAAACTTCTCATTTTGAGATGATTTTTTGCACACTTGTCATTTAATATACCTATTTTATGATTATGTCAAAAAAACCAAAAATATTTTCTTTTGATTATATTTTTATTAAGTTAAAAAATGAAACATTTTAAGTATTTCTAAATACTTTTCAAAGATGTTTTCTTTCCAACTTTCAAACTTAAATCTTTTCAAAACTTCTTGTGAATATACTTCATTTTCAAAACCTTTTCAAAAACCTTTCAACAAACTTACACACCTTTTTCCATGATCGACTCAATTTGAAGATAAAACCGAACCAGTTTTTTCCTCGAATTTTTTTAATTGATCATGGGCCTCCCTCACGGTGTAAGTCCAAACCTTTTTATGTACATATCAAATCCTTGTACATATCCAATTATCTTTGTAAAAATTCAAGCATAAACAAACTTCGTTCGTTTGTTTTCTTCTGCTTATTTATACACCTATTCCATTGGTATTGAGAGAAGTATTATTCCCGGTGAAACTGCTCTTAAACCAATGGGCCCCCCTCACGGTGTAAGTTCCAACCCTCCTATGTACATACTCACTTTCTTGTACATAATCACCCCTTCGTGTACATATTCATTTCCTTGTACACATTCAAAACCTTTGTACATATTCAAGTTACACTTGCTTTAAACGCTTGTTTAACACACTTGTTTATATAACTGTTTAGTTATAACATAACAATTAGCCTAACAACTAGGTTCCTCTTTAGCCTCCTCTTAGGCTTCGTATAAGATAACTCATTTATTAAGTTAGCCTCCTCTTAGGCTTCATATAAGAAAACTCATGTACTGAGTTTAGCCTCCGCTTAGGCTTCATATAAGACAACACTCCCCTGATGAGTCAGCCTCCTCTTGGGCTTCGTTCAAAAGAACTCCCTCGTTGAGTTTAGCCTTCTCTTGGGCATCAAACAAGAAAGAGACCTGGAAATCTCTTAACAACCTCCTATTGGGCTTCCAATACAAAGAATCACTCGCGCTAGGATAGAACCCTGAGAGTATGATTTCCCGGTGAAATCACTCTTGAATCCTAAGAGGATGGTTTCCCGGTGAAACCACTCTTAAAGTTAAAGCCAGCCATACCCTATAGCTTCCTCTTGAGCTTCATACAAGGACCCTCAATGACCCTCAGAATGTCTTCTCTTGGGCTAACAATACAAGGACCCTCGATGACCCTCAGAATGCCTTCTCTTGGGCTTACAATACAAGGACCCCCAGGCTTCTTAAAAGCATCCCCCCTAATCCAATCAATTTCTCCTAAGAGATTTAGACATTTATCATCTCTATGGAAGAAGTATCTCATCTATCACATCACATACAATCAAACTCTTTTCAAACACTTTTCAAAACAGAAACATCTTTTAATCTGTAAGTGGTAACACTTGTACACTCAAGCAAAACACCCAATACTTACAATTAAAGATTCAATCATCTTTTAAATATCTTTCTTAAAACTCGTAAGTGGTAACGCTTGTACACTCAAACAAAACACCTATAACTTACGATGAAAGATTTGATCAATCAATTCTTCAAAATGTATGTGATGAAATAGATTAGATACATTTTTCATTAAGATGACATTCGTCTTTGTCTCTTAAGAACACCCGTTGCTTCCACTAGCATAAGTGAGAACTATGATTGCTCTGACTTTCTCAACCTCCCTTTGAGAATACGTAGGCACAAGGTGTCATCCTTGGCGAGCATACTTCTTTCTCCCTCAAACCAAACCAAACCAAACCATAACTCCCTTTAGATCCGAGCTACAAATAATCTGATTCCCATTAAGGGATATGTATGCAGAAGATCCCAATGATCTTTGCGAGCACAATAATAACAAAACCTAGGATCCCACATAAACTACCTTTCTTAAAATCCAAAGGAGAAACTTTCCCAAGAATAGAAATAGCAAATTAAAACACACAAACATATCAAACTATTCATATATAAAGCTATATATAACTATATATATTTAGGGTGCCACATCTATTCCCTTTATATAACAAACCCCCTTGTCCGGAACCTCCCCAATACGTTGCGTCTAGTTCGCGCTAGTCGTAATGCATATCATATCAATTGAGGGTATTGTAGCTTTCCCCTTTTTCATCTCATTTTTTTAATTTTGGAAATAATAAAGTTTGATGCTCGCGGCACCTTTATAAACAAATCAAAAGAGTAAATCGTTTCGAGCCAGAGAATTCGAATTCAGATTCAATTCCCTCGCGCATCACTTTTTAACGCGAACAGTTGTGAAAACGGGGAAGAAGAAGAAATGAAGTAAAAAAGGTATTTATAATAGTAAAGGAAAAAACTCTTCAGTTTTTGCAATTAAAAAAAAGTGGCAAACTTTAGGGCATGTGGCGAGCGCATGTTTATTGGAATTAGGTGGTTTGATTTCCTGGGCCACGTTGTCTTAGGAAGTTTGAGTTGGTAAGTAGGGTAATGGTGGTTGCATGTCTCTGAAACGACTGTTGATGGGAATGTCATGATGACAATGACGTCATTGCACTATATAAAATAGGCTAAATTACCTCCAGGGTCCTTTAAGTTATTTAATTGCAACAAATTGGTCCTTTATGTTATTTTCGCTACATGTGAGTCATTTATGTTAACTAACACTTGCATCGTTGAAAGAGATAATAATAATCATCTGTATTTTCTTTTTTCACGTGAGATGAAATAATTGAATTATATAAGATTTAGAGACGAAAAAACAGCGATTTAGAGAGGGTATAATTCCGTCACTAATTCACTAAAATTCCGTCACAAAAACATTTAGAGACGAATTTAGCGACGTGAGTATATCCGTACCGAATTTCAATGTCGCAAATAATTTGTGAGGGATTTTATATTCCGTCATAATTTTAAATTTCCGTCACAACCAGACTAAATAAATCCGTCAGAAACTTGTGAGGGATTTTAAAATACCTCAGTATAATATAATTTAGTGATGTTTATATTCTGTCACTAATTATTGAAGATTAATATTTGAATTTTCATTTTATAAGGGATATTTTCCATCACTAAATTAAATTAATTATTTAGTGACATTTATATTTCCTGCCAAATTTATTTTATATTGAAACTGGATTTAATTTATCATCTTAATAAAAATAAATCAATGACAATATGAAACACATGAAATTGTTTGTGTGAATTTTATAAATATTCTCCAAATCAAAATTAATAGTACTAAAAATATGTTCTTAAAACTAAATATTAAAACCATAGTATTTTTTTTGTTGACACTAAATATTACAAAAAAAAACTCTTAAAATTAAGAAATTACAACAAAAATAATACTATCAATGTTCTTTGAACTAAGTGATAACAAACAAAAGTGTGGACCTTACAATTTAGTAGTGTATTTCAAGAAGTTGGTGAAGACGGATTTTGATCCGAACGTGGAGGTTGATGACTTGTTGAAACACTTTCCATAAATTGGAATAATGGTTCTCTAAGCAAATATGAGTCTTATTACGATCCATGAATCAAATCTTCACGAGTCTTAAGTTTCTCTTTAAGGGTGTTATTTTCAGCAGACAAATCAGAAATAACAGTCCTCATCTGTTCATATTCAGATGGTGAAATACCGTCAAATGTGGAAGATCTAGACGACTTGTACTTTGCTGCTTCTAGTCCCAAACTATATATACGGCCCTTCTTGTGTAAATAATCCTTTTTTCATACTCATTATGTAAATAACAATTTAGAAAAGAGAAAGAATATAAACTTAGAAAAATTTCTTAGTGAATTCAATAACTACAAGTGCCTCATATATATATATTGCAAGTGATATAGGGAAAAATACAAGTGCCTCGTATATTTACAAGTGCCTCATATATTACAAGTGATGTAGGAAAAAATAATATAAAAGAAAGATAAAAAATGTCTCCATCTCCCTCCAATTGAAAGAGATATTTTAGGGGAAAATTTGTTATTTGGGATTTTGATAAGCCTCAAATTCTAGCATAACAAAGGGGAATGTGAGGAAATGTTTAGTGAATATTTGGTGATGTTCTGGAGCATGGTCGACATACATGCTGATATCTTTTTGACATGAAGGTGGTTGACTAAGATGGCGAAATCTAATCTAGAAAAGAGTTATGAACATAGTAATTTTCCAAGCAACGAGTGAAGACATTTTGACCAAGGCAGTTTAAATATACAACGTTGTTGAATAACCACTTTTTGGCCTTGTCTGTATTAAAGAGATGCATGGAAGCAATTTTTTGAAGCAAAAGACATGCAACAAAGAACATAACATTCAAGCGAGAAAATCCCGCATTTAGTAGTTGTTTAGATTTCAGTATAAATAGTAGTTCTAATGATATAATTAGGTGTGTCAAATTTACTATCAAACTCACAAAAAAATCAAAGTTCCAAGCGAAGAGAGGAAAAGTTCCAAGAGTGCAATGTGCGTTTGATCACCAGTTTACGTTTATACAAAACATTACTTTTGAATTTACATTCCATTCTCATTCTTTTCATTGTCGAACTCTTAACTTTTCTAGTAAAGTTTAATTTTAATTTGTTTTATTTTCATAACGTGATTTCACCCATCGAAATCATTCATACTTTTATTACTGCTACATTATTTGGAAAATTTCATGCACATTATTTTAAGACTTGCTATTACTTGATCTTGCAAGTAACATTTAATAAGAGACTAACAGTGTTTACCAAATTTCAAGGTAAACACCTTTATGACGGTAAATGCTATAATATCACTTAAAATTTGAAATACTTCTTGAAATTTGAATAAACTTGTTCAACATTTATTTGACCTTTTTTACATAGGGTTATAAAACATAGTTCAGAAAATAATAAATTGGTTGAGAGGTTCAGAATTACAAAAGTGGATCCAAAATAAACATACATCAGAATTACAAAAGTGGATCCAAAATATATCTAAACATCTCAAAACAGACATTGTATGACTAACTGCATTTTTGGATGCACTTAGACTGGTTATTGGACCCTACACAATAGATGACGAAGCCTTCCTTTGGCTTGTATGGGTGCCTTGAGATGCTGGATGAGACGTCTGAGTTTCCCTAGCTTGAGTGCCTTGAGATGCTGGTTGAGATGCCTAAATTTCCCTAGCTTGAGTGCCTTGAGATGGTTGATGAGATATCTGAGTTTCCCTAGCTTGAGTGCCTTGAGATGCTTGAGTTTCCCTTGCATGTGTGCCTTGAGATGCTTGGTGAGAAGCTTTTGTAGAGGTGTCGTCTTACATAAGACTTATTGTTACCAGTTTGCTTGCACCTACTACACCTAAAAAATATTCCATTTTTTCTCATTTTATGATTTGTCCCATCAATTTCACCCTACTCAAGGTTCCTCATCTTCTTGAGTCTTCCTTGCATTTTTTTTTGTATTTGGGTGGCTGAACATCTGGATACTTTGTCCTGACACATGAATTAGTTCCATTGATAAGATAAGTGATCGGACTATAGACAATCTGGTACCTTGATTTCTTGTAAAACTCTGGGATCTAGTCATCAACACTTAAGTTTCTAGTATTCAATATTGATATTGTATCAACCTTTAACAAACCAATATTAGTATATATCCCATCACGCACCGCTCAGCCATCACTCAGACCCTCACCACCATAATTCAGACCCTCATCCTCATCATTCAGACTCTGACCACCATCATTCAATCTTTACTAGCATCATTCAGGCCCCACAACCATCATTTAACCCCTCACCACCATAATTAAGATCCTCACCACCATCATTTAACCCCCACCACCATAATTAAGACCCTCACCACCATCATTTAGACCCTTACCACCATCATTCAATTCGTAACCACCTTGCTCATTGATGACTTCTCCACAAGTGTACTGATAATGTCGAAGTAATAAAAAGATCGAATCCACATGGACTGCTATTTAATAAGATAATAATCGTGCAATATTTAGAAAATAGTAAATGGAGAGGGGGGGGGGGTGTTTTGTTATGATAATGACACGAAAGCGGTTGAATTTGTCAGAGAATCCCCTAATTCTCTACTGTTATTGTTCGATGTATTGCATAATTGATATTGTTGCTATAATTCTATGTTTAATTATCAAGTTCACTATGCCCAATCTTTTTGTATTTAGCTCACTAATTCTTACTCGGAGCTTCCTATATCCTTTATTCATTTAGTGTGTTATTTATCTATTTCGGGCATTCTTTTGTTGCCCTGTGGGTGTGTTAGTCTGAAAGAGTGCTTTTAATTGGTCCGGTTAGAATTATTTACCACCTAATCTTGCGATGTTGTGGCACTTTGAAGCTTTCGACATACTGCTGCGAGAAAAAATCCAAAAAAATAAATAATTCAGTTCCGCATTTGATCAGCAGTGGCCTTGGCTATTTGGCTTGTTAGAAACAAAATATTATTCAAAGGGGAGGGTCTTCTCATATTTTTGAGTTAGCTATGATTTTTACTGGGAGTAGCTTTGTGCTAGTCGTTTGGGATGGTTGGTTTAGTTTTTGATAATTGGGTTTACAATCCAATTAGTTGTTTCACTTAGTTTTGTTGAATTGGTTCTCTCTTTTCTGTATTTGGATTAAATACCTCTCGTACTCAAATTTAATATAATAATTTTTTTTTTAGAAAAAAGAACTTTTTAACCAATTCCATATTTTTATTAGACACTATATGAAATTCTAAAAATATTTTTAAAAATCGGAAATATACTTTTGATATGTACCATTTTAAATTGTATTTATAAAAAATCAGAAGTGTATTTTCGATATAAATCAAAAATACATTTTCGATTTTTAATAAAAGCAAATTTGTTGCCATAACAACAAAAAGTGGCATGAGCCACTTGGGATGTATATGTTTTCTTTTCGATTTGTACCGAAAATGTATTTTTGATTCCATTTTTTATCTTTTGAAAGATATATCTAAAAAAGAATGAATTATAAGTAATGCATGTGTAAATTGAAAATTCATTTTCGATTTTTTAGAAATATTTTTGAAATTTTATCACTCCTACAAAGTAAAATAGAAATTCTCTAAAAAAAAAAGTCAAACACATTTTGGGAACCTTTTATATACAGTGTATTCATAAAAAAAGTAGTTATCGCAATGTGTTTTATATACAGTGTATTGATAAAAAACACAATGGTATATGTAAACGTGAGATTCTCCTAGTTGTTGACATGAACATAAACATTATCATTTGTTCCACAAATATTCCTCGAGCCAGTGCTTACTATGTCACAATTAAAAACAATAAAGAAACGAACAATATATTAGCTTTAGTCTTTACATTTAAATGGATTTTTCTAGATATATCAGGACAGTACAGCCAAGCACGCTGCATATATGCATTATCTGGACGATTCTTAGAATATTTTAATACTTTTCAGTATTGTTTTTTATGAAATTTTGTTATATTATTAATCGTAATAAAAAATTATATAAAATATTTAAATTGAGAAATAAAAAACATTATTGATATTCCTGTTTTACGCACAGCTCAAATCTTATTTCCCTTTCTAGAATTGGATGCGAATCTGCTTGCGAAAGATAGAGGTCCCAATGGGATAAATCCAAAATTTTCTTTTTCTTCCAACGCAGCAGATGCTCAATGAGAGATACAGCATATAAAAATTTTAGTATTAGGAAGATTAAAAAGAAACTCCTAATCCTATATTGATGTCATGGATCAAGTGATAATAAAAAAATAATTTAATAGTACTATTTTATAATATTAGGGTTAATGAATTTTTTAGTCCAGTTAAATATTTGTTTTTAGTCTTTTAATTTTTTTTTTAAAAATTAATCTTTTTAAAAATTTAAAATTTAATTTTTTATCCCTCATAATAAAACCGTAGTTAAAATAATCTCTAATTCGTTAAAATCTTCGCTAAAACTATTATTAAATTATAAAATCCGTTAAATATTTTAAAATTTTAAGAATACTATTCTTTAAAAAAATGAAAAATATAATTTGAGATATTTAGAAGATCATACATGAACGTAATATTATTAACTAAAATAGGTTCCAAGGCTTTCTATAATATAATTTTCTACGGTTAAATAAGAATAATTAATATTATTATTAATTTATTATTATTCCCCTATTGTGTCGTCGTATATTTGTAATGCAAATATGCGATTGTCAATACACTAAGTAGTTGTCGTACCAAGGACTTGTCGTGATTTATATCCATATGCATGCAATCAATGCATGAATAAAGAGTCGCTTTTGTACAAGTAAAAATCCAAACTCAATTGATAAATCACTTTCAACGACTTTGAAAGCGACCCAAATATTTAATACAAGATTCTTCAATTTTCTCCGCTTTTATCTCCCAACAAAGCTTAATTTATTTATTCCCTTTAAAACTTCTATATAAAGCATGCCACATTTAGATTATCTCAACAACACATCTCATACTACAAAATCTTCTAGTATTATAATTAAACATTTCTCACATATCAACATTCTGTATCACAATGGAGAGACAAAGATGGTTTCAGAGAGACCAGTTGTAATATTCAGCAAGAGTTCATGTTGCATGAGTCATACCATAAAGACACTTTTTTGTGACTTTGGTGTGAATGCAGCTGTTTATGAACTTGATGAGATATCAAGAGGGAGAGAGATTGAACAAGCACTTTCAAGACTTGGTTCATCTCCATCTGTTCCAACTGTTTTCATTGGCGGTGAGCTTATCGGTGGAGCCAATCAAGTCATGAGTCTTCACCTTAATCGCACTTTGATTCCAATGCTTAAAAAAGCTGGAGCTCTTTGGGTTTAGTCTCATTAACTTATAAGGCACAAACAATCACAGAATAAATTAATTACCTGTTTTGGTTATGTGGTAATTGTGAGTTTATATATAGAAAGAGAAAGGCATAATATATATGATGAGTTAATATATTAGAGCTCATGGCATGAAGTGATAATAAGCTTAACTTAATTCATAGACTTGGGGTGCTGTTTATGGACAAGTATCTTCTACACCGCCACTGCACTATATGCTACTTTGCAACAACAATAGGGGGTCTAAGTCTATCGTTTAGCCTTTTTTTCTTGGGGTTTCAGTGCAATGTTTTCTGTTGTATGTTAGCTTAACATGTTATCTTTTTGAGAGGTATATTAGCAAATTATATAAGGATGGATTGCATATACTGCATGTTTTAAAAGTTTTGATAGCAAATATAATTAAAACTTATCAGGTGTGAACACAATAGCTAATATTTTTTCCTTTTTGACTTAGAAAGTATGATGTTTTCAAAGAATAATAAATAATAAGGGTAATCTTACCCAGAGCCGAGCCGGTCCAACAGATATTGGGGTCTTAGGCAAATTTTCATATTATTTCTATCTTAAAATAAGTGTTGTATTTAATAAAATTATTAGTTTTAAAGTATGTGTTGCGTTTAGTTTTTTGTGTTATTTTAATTTTTCTTTCAATTATATTTGCTAATTAATATTTTCAATTTATGATTCTTTCTTTCTATATTATGATAATTCAAATTTAACAATAGTAAACAAAATTTTTTTTTGAGACGAATGGGCTATAATATTTTAAAATTATTAATAAAATTCTTTTAAAAGTAATATTTTAAATTGAAAAAAATATATTTAGTTAAGAAAATCATGTTTTACTTGTTAATTTTTTTTGTTTAATTTTTTTCCCTTTCAATTGGTAATAAAATCAATATTTTTAATTTTTGTTGAAATATTATTGATCTTAAATAAAATGTTATTATTGTTGAAAATTCAAATCTAAAAAATTAACTTTTATGTAATTAAATATATCCTCTGTATATCACTTTGTACTTGTATTATTTATATTAATATTTTAGTTTTCTAAATAGGTTTGATTTATTAACATTTAGTTTTTTATTATATTTTACTAAAGTTTAATGTAAAACAATTTGATTATAAATTTTCAATGTAATTGATTTCAATATTTTATTATTAGTTAACAAACAAAATAATATCATATACTAAAATTGTTCAAACCAACTATAAAATGAAATGGTTATTTAGTCTATTATATATAGTATAGTAAGCAATTTAGTTTACATTGAGAGAATTTGTAACTTTGTGATTAATAACCTCTTTAAATCATTTGTATCTGCAAATAATAAGTTTATAAAGGGTGAAATTTTTTAATAAATTATTGACAATTGATGGGTTTATAACTTAAAATAATATATTTATACAAATTAATGGGTGAAAGGTGTATATATAAATTCATTCAGTTGTCATATACGATAACACACAACTGATGGATGGATAGGAGATTTATATTACAAACTATTAATATAAAATAATAATAATAACAAAAGAAATAATGCTACTATAATTATAACTATAATAATACAACAGATATGGAAGAGTAGCGGGATAAAGAAATAAATAGGCATATTTTAATAAAATGGACAAAATATAATACTAACAGTAATAATTATAATTAAATAATAATAATTAAATGTTATTGGTCATATAAGAAAAAAAAATTAAATTTTAAGGTCTTAGGCAAGTGCCTAGGTTGCCTAGCCCTGTCATCGGGCCTATCTTGCCAAACATACGTGCATAGAGAAAATTTTATCCTATACCCCTACTTTTATTCCGACACCCCTACGTATTTTTCAATATTTCAATTTTATCCTTTTTACTTTTTTTATTTTTATATGGATTTTTTATTTATTTTTACTTTTTTCTGAGAGCGTTCGGAAAAGCCAAAGGAGCAGAAATTTAACAAACCGGGTAACCCAGAATGGCTACATCCGGTATGTATTTTTTCAAGAACCGGATAACATGGGATATCTACATCCGGAACGCATTTTTCTCCGGAAAATCCAGCCTTGAGTTATCCGGTTCACAATATTAACAAACCGGATAACCTTGATCTGTGTATTCCGGTTTGTATAATATTGTCAACCGGATAACTTGTTGTGCAGTTATCCGGTTCGTTTTTTTTTATAATTTTTTTTAATTTTTTTTAACAGGTGTTATTCCTCAGATATGCAATAAAAATCGACATGTAGATACCATCGATCCGCTTATCAACGTTTTGCCACAAGAGAAGAGGTAATAAGATAGGTTAAGGAGATTGGAATCAGGAATAAAGTGACCGTTATAATAACACGTTCAGATACCAAAACAGGCAAGAGAGGAAGAAGTGATAAAGTAATATTTGGTTGTGATAAAGGTGGAAAATACAAAGAAGGAGAAAGTGAAACACAGTGCTAGTAAGAAATGTGGTTGTCCGTTCAAAATTAGATCCACATCAAAAGATGGTTCCGGATGGAAGATTGATGTAAAATGTGGAGTTCACAATCATGGGTTACCCGATACATTTGCGGCATCCGTTTGTAAGTCGACTTAATGCGAACAACAACAACATATTGTTGATTTGACAAAACGTCATGTTCCACCAAGACACATACTTTTGTCATTGAAGGAGCGAGATCCGAAAATGTCACTCGGATCACGCAAATATACAAGCACAAGAGTAAAATACAAAGATATAAGGGGCCTAGAAAATGCAACATTTGTTTAAGGGTAGAGGAATCGATTATGTATCTGGAGCAAAAAGATGATTCGAGTTGTGGGATATTTTCCGGCTCATCCAATCGAAGTTGTTGAATATGTTTCCTTGTTGTGTTGATTATGGATAGCATACAAGACAAATAAGTATAGACAACCTCTGTTTGAAATAGTTGGTGTGACATCCATCGAGTTGACATTTGTTGCATTTTCATATATGGAATCGAGAGGTGAAAATTTTGTTGGGTTTTGGATAAGTTGAAATGCTTATTTACTAAGGACGGTTTTGGCCACAAGTGGTGTTGATGATAGAGATCTTGCCTTGATGAAAGCAATTGAAATAGTATTTCCCAAAACAACCAATTTGCTTTGTCGATTTCACATCAACAAAATGTGAAAGTGTAAGGAATATGTTGTGGATGACATGCGGAGTCGATAGAAAATGTGGTATGAACTTGTAAGGGCTAGTGATGAGGTGGAGTATCAACAACGGTTGCAACAACTTGAGCATGCATGTGTTGACTTTACAACATTTATTGATTATGTGAAAGATACATGGTTGTCTCCGCATATAGATTCGTCAAGCATGGACTAATCAAGTGTTGCATTTGGGAAACACCACGACCAATAGGTATGCATATGTTAATATATCTTGATTTTAGTCAATGTTTTTTTATATTAATTTTATTGTCGACTTGTTTTTTAATTTATTTAAAGGGTTGAATCCGCACATTGGAAATTGAAGCAAATGTTGGAGAATAGTTTAGGTGATATGTGCAAATGCTGGGAGGCTATGAATGACAATCTTAAGATACAATTGGGAAACATTAGAGCTTCATTTCATAAGAGTTTTTATGAAGTTGAACATGCACACACTAGCCCATTTTATGGAAATTTGCGTAGATCTGTATCTAGAGCTGCTTTGAGGCATATTGCTGAAGAGTGGGCGAGGGTTGATATTGTTGGTACAGACACCCAAAAGCGGGTGTACTCATAGAAAAGTGTATGGGTTACCTTGTGCTTGTGAGTTAGGAGATATACACCGAGTGGTGATCCAATACCAATTGAGGCTATTCACATTCATTGGAGAAAGCTAAGTATGGAAGGCAAACAAGAGGTGGATGCGATGATGGATCGAGTTGGACATGACCCATGCAATTGAGGAAATTTGGAAAAGTACAGGCAGCGATGTTGTCGGAAAAGAGCATTAAAGAGTAGGGTGTGAAATTGCTTATCCCACTACATCAAAAATGTTGGCACCGCTTGAAAAATAAAACCAAGGGAGGAGAAGAAGAATGGGAAGAGACTCGGATATGATGTTTATCGTGATCCTTCATATCACGAGTATGTTGATCGAGCGCACTCGAACTCCCAAAAGTCTTCAAAGAGGGTATGTTCATAGTTATCCCAAACCTCTGAGAAAAAACCAAAATGCAATTCAAGATAACTGAATTGCATTTTGATTTTGCGGTATCAGGAAATACGAGTGTTTGGTGAGATCTGAGATCTAGTCGAGTTTTAGTGCACAAGTGCGAAGATGAATGATGGAAATATCTTGAATACAAATCTTTTGGTTTTTTATGGAAAGAAATGGAATTAATGGATGATTCAAACACGCGTTATTCGTGCTCAAGACGTTTTGATCTCTTCACTAACGGTTACATCCTCGTTGCATAGATGCAGCCTAGGAATAGTAATGTGCAAAGAGATACGAGGAAGAAGAATCGAAGCGTTGTTCTACATTCATCATTGTGTGAATGCTAATGTGCTTGAGAAGATATGTGATTCAA
The DNA here is from genome assembly GCA_021764765.1 of Vicia sativa. NCBI lineage: Eukaryota > Viridiplantae > Streptophyta > Magnoliopsida > Fabales > Fabaceae > Vicia > Vicia sativa. The sequence continues at coordinate 231,509,872 of CM038796.1, forward strand.
CGTCAAGGCTGCATGAGACATATTGACCCGATGCTACGACGATGATGCATCGAAGAAGGTGAAGCTTAAGTTCTACGTAGCGATGAGAATCTCAACATGAAGACTAATGAAAAGGTACCGATTACATATTGTGATAACCGGTTTTTCAAAATCGGTTATTTTAAAACAATGAAGTCGCCACCTAATTTTATTTATTTCAAAGGAACGGGAAAATATAGATAAAACCTGCGAAGAAGGATAAGGCGATCTACGAGACCAAAAGATATGGATTCAGGAGTCGGTTATGCAAGGGGAAGGTTTTAGCACCCCTCACATCTATCGTACTCGATGGGAACCGTTTAGTTCGTGTGTGTTTAAGTGTTAATTGTGATCTTATAAGAGAGGAAGAAGAAAGGGGTTTGATTTATTATTATTTTGAGTTTTCCGCGGTTTCAAAACCTTGTGCCTACGTATTCCCTCATGCAATGGAAAAGTCAAAACTCTATAGTTCTTCTTGAAAATATTTAAGTTGGTTATATTGATTTTAGAAGAAAAGTTTTGTGCGTTTAGACATTTCAAATGTTTGAACTTTGACTTGTTTAGTTTGTTTGAAAGCTAAGTCTCTCTTCGTATTTGAAATGGCTATTGCACACTCTTTGTAAGAATAGAGTTTGATGGTCGCATATGAGCAAAAAAGAGTTGAGTGAGTTAAGTTGATTTTAAATGGGTGAAAAGTACCGAACAATAGGACAAACATCCTACGATTCAAATACTAGAAACCAGAGGAGCATCTAGGCTCAACGAGTCGTCTATCATCCCAAAAACGTTTTCTTGTAAAAAATAAAGTGAATCGAGATTCACGTTTATTAAGAGTCTTTAAGCAATTGATCTAGCAACCAACGATTTAAATACTCGAAGTTCATTATGCACAAGTCTTTAAACAATTGGTCTAGCTGTTGAAGCGGTAAAGCGAGCAAGCAAAGAATAAAGTATTTATTTTTACCGGGTGATATATACCGGTTAGGTTATATCGTATCGTGTCCATAGAGATTGGTTATTGATTCGTCGTTCGATAATTGTACCGTTAATGAGTTTGATATTGAATGAGTTGAAAATAAAATACAAAAAGTAAATGAACAAAAAGTATAAAGGATAGACAGCTTGTCCGAAACGAATGTAAACTACCCATCACATACTTAAATCTACCACCCATGTCATACTCGGTCTACGATAGTCGTCCGTGTCATCACATACCTCTCACAACCTAAGCTATTTCTAACCTAAATTGAGAATCCTCCTGAATCATCTCAATAGCCATGCTTGACATATCTCAACAACACGTGTCAATCGCCACCTCCATACCCATCTTTAGCTTACTTCACCAACACAGAGGCATTAAGATTAGATACTCTATAGTGAATGTCATCTCTAAACCCATTTCTAGCATTCAGAAACTAACAGATAATCATCCTAGGTAAGAATCTAAGCAATCTATCTCTAGTAAAGCTCAAATCCCTAACATACAGTAAAAACCCAATACAATCACCAACACAGATTCAGAAGCAAACTTTTACAACGCCAAGGCACAAATATACATGAGTTAGAGTAGATATACATACAAAACCCAACAAAAGAGATTACAAAGAGAAGAGAAGAAGACGAACCAAACATTTTTTGGTTTGTCAACATCAATTGACGAGGGGTTCGACTCTGGATCATCCAAATGCAAGCTCCAATGTTGTTTTCTAAGCTCTCTAGATCAAAAAATGATGTTGATGGTGTTGGGACTCAAAATACCCGACCCATGACCTAAAAATGTGTTTTAAACCCTTTAAAGAATTCAAATCGCATGGCGCACTTAGCCCGTATTTTCGTGCTCGCGGTCCATCATGAAAAAATCAGATCTTGTTTTGCCATATCTTGAGAACCGTAATCGAATTGCGCCCGTTTGAAGCGTTGGAAAGCTTATTAAATTTCCTATCTAACCATGACAAAATATCAATCAAATTGATGATTTGAAAAACTCATTCTTCACTTTATGTGTTCTCTTTATTGCTCAAAATCATGCGTTTGTCGTGTCTTGACACTTTATTACTCAATGCTCCAATTATGAATGAATAACTATAAAAGAGATGAAAACTATCAAATGATACAATATTTACACTAAAACTCAATTATTCTATTATGTACACATTTATACCAAAAGCGGGGGATTTATTCGAAGAATATCAACAAAAGAACCGATAAGTGCCACTAAACATATATGCAAAATAACTACATTTTGACACTTATCAACTCTCCCCAACTTGACACATTGTTTGTCCTCAAACAAAGTCAAATAACTCAAAGAAACAAAGAATGATAATCAAATAATCACGAATCAACAAGTTTTGAAAATGGAAAACAAATGTATGGTTCAAACAAAAAATGTACACGACAAATACAAACTTACCACTATACTACATCAATAACATATAAACGAAACAAACCATAAGTACAAAAATCATGCAAAACATTAGCTCAATCATGAATCATACCTAGCAAAAATTCATCGGTAGATGAAGAACACACAAAGCTGAGGGATAAAAAACACTCCTCCACAATCTTGCAAACAATAGACTAAATTATGCATTCATCCAAAAACGTATTAAAAATACAAATGCAAGAATCACAAGGGCTTTTCAAGGTTGTAATGTGGCTTGGTTAACAAACAAGTGATAAGTCCTAAAGCTAATCGAAACAAAAACTTGCTTAAACCTAAGGGAGTGATCAACTCACAAAGTTCCAAACAATATAATTTCAATCAAAATTATTCTTCATCACAAATTTCACACCAAACACACCTCACTTATTAACATAACATTATTCCTACTCTTTTTGTTTTTCTTTTTCAAAGCTTTTTCTCTTTTTTTCTTTCTTTTTCTTAACCTTTCTTTTTCACCTTTTTTTTCCCTTTTTCTTTTTCTTAACCTCATACCAACCACAATATAAGTACATAAACATTCCTCTCTCCAACTTGAATTCAACCAACATTAATGTGTGAATACTCCATACTTTCTAAGGTAAGGTAAAAATCCATACAACAACATATAGTTGAGGGTTCAAGAAACAAAGAAATCAACATCCATACAAAAAAAGGTGAATCGACACTCATAGACAAGCATCAATTTCAAAAAAATATGGATATTGATAAAATTTCAAAGGGGAAAACAAAGGTTCATACACTCACAAGGTGAATTGAATATTTGACCAAGGTAGTTATGCTCAAAATCAACAAAATGCCTTGATCATTTTCTTGCAATCATACAATCAATACAAAACAAAAGATTAAGCATAATAAAATCCATTAAAACAAGAATGTGGACTCTCATATGTAAACAATGGAAAGCTCCTCACATTTATGGTTAAAAATGGTACTAAAGTGATTCAATTCATGAACATGTAATGCAAAAAGAACGAATAGCATGGTAATTATACAGATGATAAATTTTCTAAACATGTTATGCTATAGAAAGCGACAAACGAGTACCTGACGTGTACCAACTTTGAAAACTATAATTACCATACATCCGCGAGTTGAAACGATCAAACTCGAAAATCACCTCAAAGTCTTCAAGTTACGGACCAAAATTTGAGTCCAAGCAACAACAAAAGAATTAGAAAAACAAAATTTACAATATTTACAACCGACAAAACTCCTCAAGCTAAACACGACAAACTCGAGAAAAACACAATTTACGTACAAAACAAAAGCAAATTACGATATGAAAACTTGGTGACAATGAATTAACAAGTTGAAAATGAAGATTTAAAATTAAGAACAAGTCCTATTTCAACTTGTTAAAAAACAAGTCACCACACACATAAAAAAACATGCTTGTTTTACGTCGTAAGCTCGATGCCTTTATTGTGCGAGCACTAGTAACCTCCTCTCATCATGCCATGGTATTGCCACACCACGCAAACCTAAAGAAAGTGTCCTAACAACCACACAACAAATGTTACGAGTACGACAATTCACAACAATACGTGAAAATGAAGAAAATCACAAATATGTACAAGTATGGAAAATAAACACACAACATTTACAAGTAACAACATACAAGTTCATATAAAAAGTCTATACAACATATACAATAATTACAAAACTCAAAAACAACGGAATTATCGTAATACAGAAACAATAAACCAATCCCAGACAACGGCGCCATTTTGTTGCGGTAAACGAGCAAGCAAAGAGTAAAGTATTTATTTTACCGATGATATATACCGATTAGGTTATATCGTATCGTGTCCACAGAGATTAGTTATTGATTCGTCGTTCGATAATTATACCGTTAATGAGTTTGATATTGAATGAGTTGAAAATAAAAGACAAAAAGTAAATGAACAAAAAGTATAAAGGATAGACAGCTTGTCCGGAACGAATGTAAACTACCCATCACATACTTAAATCTACCACCCATGTCATACTCGGCCTACGATACTCGTCTGTGTCATCACATACCTCTCACAACCTAAGATATTTCTAACCTAAATTGAGAATCCTCCTGAATCATCTCAATAGCCATGCTTGACATATCTCAACAACACAGAAGTCAACTGCGTCACCTCCATACCCATCTTTAGCTTACTTCACCAACACAGAGGCATTAAGATTAGATACTCTATAGTGAATGTCATCTCTAAACCCATTTCTAGCATTCAAACTAATGATAATCATCCTAGGTAAGAATCTAAGCAATCTATCTCTAGTAAAGCTCAAATCCCTAACATACAAAAAACCCAAGACAATCACCAACACAGATTCGTAAAGCAAACTTTTTACAACGCCAAGGGCGACAAATATACATGAGTTAGAGTAGATATACATACAAAACCCAACAAAAGAGATTACAAAGAGAAGAGAAGAAGACGAACCAAACATTTTTTGGTTTGTCAACATCAATCGACGAGGGGTTCGACTCTGGATCATCCAAATGCAAGCTCCAATGTTGTTTTCTAAGCTCTCTAGATCAAAAAATGATGTTGATGGTGTTGGGACTCAAAATACCCGACCCATGACCTAAAAATGTGTTTTAAACCCTTTAAAGAATTCGAAATCGCATGGCACTTAGCTGGTATTTTCGTGCTCGTGACATGAAAAAATCAGATCTTGTTTTGCCATATCTTGAGAACCGTAAATCGAATTGCGCCGGTTTGAAGCGTTGGAAAGCTTATTAAATTTCCTATCTAACCATGACAAAATATCAATCAAATTGATGATTTGAAAACTCATTCTTCACTTTATGTGTTCTCTTTTATTGCTCAAAATCATGTTCGTGTCTTGACACTTTATTACTCAATGCTCCAATTATGAATGAATAACTATAAAAGAGATGAAAAACTATCAAATGATACAATATTTACACTAAAACTCAATTATTCTATTATGTACACATTTATACCAAAAGCGGATTTATTCAAGAATATCAACAAAAGAACCGATAAGTGCCACTAAACATATATGCAAAATAACTACATTTTGACACTTATCAACTCTCCCCAACTTGACACATTGTTTGTCCTCAAACAAAGTCAAATAACTCAAAGAAACAAAGAATGATAATCAAATAATCACGAATCAACAAGTTTTGAAAACGGAAAACAAATGTATGGTTCAAACAAAAAATGTACACGACAAATACAAACTTACCACTATACTACATCAATAACATATAAACGAAACAAACCATAAGTACAAAAATCATGCAAAACATTCTAAAACAAAACTAGCTCAATCATGAATCATACCTAGCAAAAATTCATCGGTAGATGAAGAACACACAAAGCTGAGGGATAAAAAACACTCCTCCACAATCTTGCAAACAATAGACTAAATTATGCATTCATCCAAAAACGTATTAAAAATACAAATGCAAGAATCACAAGGGCTTTTCAAGGTTGTAATGTGGCTTGGTTAACAAACAAGTGATAAGTCCTAAAGCTAATCGAAACAAAAACTTGCTTAAACCTAAGGGAGTGATCAACTCACAAAGTTCCAAACAATATAATTTCAATCAAAATTATTCTTCATCACAAATTTCACACCAAACACACCTCACTTATTAACATAACATTATTCCTACTCTTTTTGTTTTTCTTTTTCAAAGCTTTTTCTCTTTTTTTCTTTCTTTTTCTTAACCTTTCTTTTTCACCTTTTTTTTCCCTTTTTCTTTTTCTTAACCTCATACCAACCACAATATAAGTACATAAACATTCCTCTCTCCAACTTGAATTCAACCAACATTAATGTGTGAATACTCCATACTTTCTAAGGTAAGGTAAAAATCCATACAACAACATATAGTTGAGGGTTCAAGAAACAAAGAAATCAACATCCATACAAAAAAAGGTGAATCGACACTCATAGACAAGCATCAATTTCAAAAAAATATGGATATTGATAAAATTTCAAAGGGGAAAACAAAGGTTCATACACTCACAAGGTGAATTGAATATTTGACCAAGGTAGTTATGCTCAAAATCAACAAAATGCCTTGATCATTTTCTTGCAATCATACAATCAATACAAAACAAAAGATTAAGCATAATAAAATCCAGTTAAAACAAGAATGTGGACTCTCATATGTAAACAATGGAAAGCTCCTCACATTTATGGTTAAAAATGGTACTAAAGTGATTCAATTCATGAACATGTAATGCAAAAAGAACGAATAGCATGGTAATTATACAGATGATAAATTTTCTAAACATGTTATGCTATAGAAAGCGACAAACGAGTACCTGACGTGTACCAACTTTGAAAACTATAATTACCATACATCCGCGAGTTGAAACGATCAAACTCGGAAAATCACCTCAAAAGTCTTCAAGTTACCGGACCAAAATTTGAGTCCAAGCAACAACAAAAGAATTAGAAAAACAAAATTTACAAAATTTACAATATTTACAACCGACAAAACTCCTCAAGCTAAACACGACAAACTCGAGAAAAACACAATTTACGTACAAAACAAAAGCAAATTACGATATGAAAACTTGGTGACAATGAATTAACAAGTTGAAAAGTGAAGATTTAAAATTAAGAACAAGTCCTATTTCAACTTGTTAAAAAACAAGTCACCACACACATAAAAAAACATGCTTCTTTTACGTCGTAAGCTCGATGCCTTTATTGTGCGAGCACTAGTAACCTCCTCTCGTCATGCCATGGTATTGCCACACCACGCAAACCTAAAGAAAGTGTCCTAACAACCACACAACAAATGTTACGAGTACGAGACAATTCACAACAATACGTGAAAATGAAGAAAATCACAAATATGTACAAGTATGGAAAATAAACACACAACATTTACAAGTAACAACATACAAGTTCATATAAAAAGTCTATACAACATATACAATAATTACAAAACTCAAAAACAACGGAATTATCGTAATACAGAAACAATAAACCAATCCCAGACAACGGCGCCATTTTGTTGCGGCGGTAAAACGAGCAAGCAAAGAGTAAAGTATTTATTTTTACCGGATGATATATACCGGTTAGGTTATATCGTATCGTGTCCACAGAGATTAGTTATTGATTCGTCGTTCGATAATTATACCGTTAATGAGTTTGATATTGAATGAGTTGAAAATAAAAGACAAAAAGTAAATGAACAAAAAGTATAAAGGATAGACAGCTTGTCCGGAACGAATGTAAACTACCCATCACATACTTAAATCTACCACCCATGTCATACTCGGCCTACGATACTCGTCTGTGTCATCACATACCTCTCACAACCTAAGCTATTTCTAACCTAAATTGAGAATCCTCCTGAATCATCTCAATAGCCATGCTTGACATATCTCAACAACACAGAAGTCAACTGCGTCACCTCCATACCCATCTTTAGCTTACTTCACCAACACAGAGGCATTAAGATTAGATACTCTATAGTGAATGTCATCTCTAAACCCATTTCTAGAATTCAGAAACTAACAGATAATCATCCTAGGTAAGAATCTAAGCAATCTATCTCTAGTAAAGCTCAAATCCCTAACATACAAGAAAACCCAAGACAATCACCAACACAGTTCAGTAAGCAAACTTTTTACAACGCCAAGGGCGACAAATATACATGAGTTAGAGTAGATATACATACAAAACCCAACAAAAGAGATTACAAAGAGAAGAGAAGAAGACGAACCAAACATTTTTTGGTTTGTCAACATCAATCGACGAGGGGTTCGACTCTGGATCATCCAAATGCAAGCTCCAATGTTGTTTTCAAAGCTCTCTAGATCAAAAAATGATGTTGATGGTGTTGGGACTCAAAAATACCCGACCCATGACCTAAAATGTGTTTTAAACCCTTTTAAAGAATTCAAATCGCATGGCGACTTAGCTCGGTATTTTCGTGCTCGGTGGTCCACCGTCATGAAAAAATCAGATCTTGTTTTTGCCATATCTTGAGAACCGTAATCGAATTGCGCGGTTTGAAGCGTTGGAAAGCTTATTAAATTTCCTATCTAACCATGACAAAATATCAATCAAATTGATGATTTGAAAACTCATTCTTCACTTTATGTGTTCTCTTTATTGCTCAAAATCATGCGTTTGAAGTCTTCGACACTTTATTACTCAATGCTCCAATTATGAATGAATAACTATAAAAGAGATGAAAACTATCAAATGATACAATATTTACACTAAAACTCAATTATTCTATTATGTACACATTTATACCAAAAGCGGGGGATTTATTCGAAGAATATCAACAAAAGAACCGATAAGTGCCACTAAACATATATGCAAAATAACTACATTTTGACACTTATCAACTCTCCCCAACTTGACACATTGTTTGTCCTCAAACAAAGTCAAATAACTCAAAGAAACAAAGAATGATAATCAAATAATCACGAATCAACAAGTTTTGAAAACGGAAAACAAATGTATGGTTCAAACAAAAAATGTACACGAAAAATACAAACTTACCACTATACTACATCAATAACATATAAACGAAACAAACCATAAGTACAAAAATCATGCAAAACATTCTAAAACAAAACTAGCTCAATCATGAATCATACCTAGCAAAAATTCATCGGTAGATGAAGAACACACAAAGCTGAGGGATAAAAAACACTCCTCCACAATCTTGCAAACAATAGACTAAATTATGCATTCATCCAAAACGTATTAAAATACAAATGCAAGAATCACAAGGGCTTTTCAAGGTTGTAATGTGGCTTGGTTAACAAACAAGTGATAAGTCCTAAAGCTAATCGAAACAAAAACTTGCTTAAACCTAAGGGAGTGATCAACTCACAAAGTTCCAAACAATATAATTTCAATCAAAATTATTCTTCATCACAAATTTCACACCAAACACACCTCACTTATTAACATAACATTATTCCTACTCTTTTTGTTTTTCTTTTTCAAAGCTTTTTCTCTTTTTTTCTTTCTTTTTCTTAACCTTTCTTTTTCACCTTTTTTTCCCTTTTTCTTAACCTCATACCAACCACAATATAAGTACATAAACATTCCTCTCCCAACTTGAATTCAACCAACATTAATGTGTGAATACTCCATACTTTCTAAGGTAAGGTAAAAATCCATACAACAACATATAGTTGAGGGTTCAAGAAACAAAGAAATCAACATCCATACAAAAAAAGGTGAATCGACACTCATAGACAAGCATCAATTTCAAAAAAATATGGATATTGATAAAATTTCAAAGGGGAAAACAAAGGTTCATACACTCACAAGGTGAATTGAATATTTGACCAAGGTAGTTATGCTCAAAATCAACAAAATGCCTTGATCATTTTCTTGCAATCATACAATCAATACAAAACAAAAGATTAAGCATAATAAAATCCAGTTAAAACAAGAATGTGGACTCTCATATGTAAACAATGGAAAGCTCCTCACATTTATGGTTAAAAATGGTACTAAAGTGATTCAATTCATGAACATGTAATGCAAAAAGAACGAATAGCATGGTAATTATACAGATGATAAATTTTCTAAACATGTTATGCTATAGAAAGCGACAAACGAGTACCTGACGTGTACCAACTTTGAAAACTATAATTACCATACATCCGCGAGTTGAAACGATCAAACTCGGAAAATCACCTCAAAAGTCTTCAAGTTACCGGACCAAAATTTGAGTCCAAGCAACAACAAAAGAATTAGAAAAACAAAATTTACAAAATTTACAATATTTACAACCGACAAAACTCCTCAAGCTAAACACGACAAACTCGAGAAAAACACAATTTACGTACAAAACAAAAGCAAATTACGATATGAAAACTTGGTGACAATGAATTAACAAGTTGAAAAGTGAAGATTTAAAATTAAGAACAAGTCCTATTTCAACTTGTTAAAAAACAAGTCACCACACACATAAAAAAAAACATGCTTCTTTTACGTCGTAAGCTCGATGCCTTTATTGTGCGAGCACTAGTAACCTCCTCTCGTCATGCCATGGTATTGCCACACCACGCAAACCTAAAGAAAGTGTCCTAACAACCACACAACAAATGTTACGAGTACGAGACAATTCACAACAATACGTGAAAATGAAGAAAATCACAAATATGTACAAGTATGGAAAATAAACACACAACATTTACAAGTAACAACATACAAGTTCATATAAAAAGTCTATACAACATATACAATAATTACAAAACTCAAAAACAACGGAATTATCGTAATACAGAAACAATAAACCAATCCCGCATAACGGCGCCATTTTGTTGGCGGTAAACGAACAAGCAAAGAGTAAAGTATTTATTTTACGGATGATATATACCGGTTAGGTTATATCGTATCGTGTCCACGAGATTAGTTATTGATTGTCGTTCGATAATTATACCGTTAATGAGTTTGATATTGAATGAGTTGAAAATAAAAGACAAAAAGTAAATGAACAAAAGTATAAAGGATAGACGACTGTCCGAACGAATGTAAACTACCCATCACATACTTAAATCTACCACCCATGTCATACTCGCCTACGATACTCGTCGTGTCATCACATACCTCTCACAACCTAAGCTATTTCTAACCTAAATTGAGAATCCTCCGAATCATCTCAATAGTCATGCTTGACATATCTCAACAACACAGTCAACTGCCACCTCCATACCCATCTTTAGCTTACTTCACCAACACGAGGCATTAAGATTAGATACTCTATAGTGAATGTCATCTCTAAACCCATTTCTAGCATTCGAAACTAATGGATAATCATCCTAGGTAAGAATCTAAGCAATCTATCTCTAGTAAAGCTCAAATCCCTAACATACAGTAAAAACCCAAGACAATCACCAACACAGATTCGTAAAGCAAACTTTATACAACGCCAAGTGTAACACCTGGAAATTATTTAAATAAAATTATTTAGGATTTATTTATTGAATTTAGTCAAAGAAGGAATTATCGAAATAATTATAAGGGACATTACGGATTTATAAGTCGGTTTAAGAGGATTAAATGAATAATCAGTTTATGTGTTAAAGTCTTTGAATCGTAGGCTTAAATGGTCAAAGTCGAAAACTGAAGTTGGTTCTATTTAATTATGAATTGCGTTGTGTTGCTGTTGTTAATTGTTGTTGAAGTTGCAGTTGATTGTGTTAATTTATAAATTGCGTTGTTATTGATGTTGGTAATTGTTGTTGAAGTTGAAGTCGATTGTGTTAATTATAAGTTGCATTATTGTTGAAGTTGTTAATTGTTGTTGAAGTTGAAGTTGATCGTGTTGATTGAGTTGATGCAATTAATGCATGATTAAGTTGTTGTTGTTTTAAGTTGTTGTTGATGTTGTGGTCGTTGTATCATACATAGCATGTGCATTATTAAGTTGGCCTGGATTGGCACCACGTTGAAAGTTGAAGGCTTATGCCTTGTTGAATGCCTTGATAACCTGACATGATTTTAAGTTGGGAGTTTACTCCAAATGGATCCACATGCATTTGCATTAGTCGAGTCGCATCTGAGTTGCATTTTAAGTTGTGTTTGATTATTATGTTGTTCTGTGGAATATCGTATTACGTTAATTGAAGTAGTAATTATTGTATGACTCTTTACCTAATATATGAATTATCATACTTTTGCTTATATTTTTTCGATATCTCACCCTTTCTATTTTGTTGGCCGTTACCTTTATATTGGTAACGTGCAGGTATCCCAGTCGAAGATTCAGTTGCTGTTAGTTCGAGTTGGGTAGTCGCTCTGATACGTAACACTCGGGGATGAACGCTAGTTTTTTAGTGGTTTTGGATTTGTTGTTGAATAACTGTGTTGATACATGAAAAGTAACTGTTGGTGTTAAAATGGTTTTAAAGTTGAAAGGTTGATATAACTTCCAAATTGAATAATGTAGTTCCGCTGATTTTATATTAAGAAAGTTAAACTCATGTTATTCAAGTTCATCCGAACTTAAGTGTTATGTATCTGTGATAACATGTTATTGTTTAGTTGAATTGTAATACTCCAGTTATTGTTTAGCCTGGTATTTTCGCGCTCAATGCGGTCTGCACTATCATGAAAAAATCAACATCTTGTTTTTGCCATATCTTGAGAACCGTAACTCGGAATTGCGCCCGATTTGAAGCGTTGGAAAGCTTATTAAATTTCCTATCTAACCATGACAAAATATCAATCAAATTGATGATTTGAAATATTTGAAAAACCCATTCTTCGCTTTATGTGTTCTCTTTTATTGCTCAAAATCTTGCGTTTGAAGCCGTGTCTTCGACACTTTATTACTTAATGCTCCAAGTATGAATGAATACCTATAAAAGAGATGAATAACTATCAAATGATACAATATTTACACTAAAACTCAATTATTCTATTATGTACACATTTATACCAAAAGCGGGGGATTTATTCGAAGAATATCAACAAAAGAACCTATAAGTGCCACTAAACATATATGCAAAATAACTATATTTTGGCACTTATCACTAGCAACAAACGATTTAAATACTCGGAGTTTATTATGAAAAAAGAAAGTTTTGAAAAGTCACTCGATGTTGGATCGAGGATTGTAAATTTTAATTATGAAAATATTTTGACGTTTGGTATATGGATCAAGAGAAATTGAATCGAATTATGATTAATCAAGTATATGGACTTAATTAATCTCGTGAGGATAGGTGCTCATACCCCCAATTATGAAACCCTTGTGCATAGATAATTGGTATATGGACCAATGTTTATTCGTGTTATGATTAATCGATGCAAACTACAGCTCCGATTAACCTTGTGAGAATGGCCATGCGCATTCTCAACTATTGAACCCTTTAAGAAGTTTGGTATAAGAACCAAAAGCAAAGAAGATAATTAAATATGTCAAGCGTGTGGAGTGTACAGTTGGTGAATAATCGATACAAGCATACAAAAGACGAGTAAATATTAAGCACATAATACACGTCCAAATACTTTAAATAATTATTAGAATAACAATTTTATTTTGATAAAATTAATTAAAAGTTTAATCAATAATATCGAATAAAATTATCTTAGACTAATAATTATTTAATACAAAATAAAGTTTATTTGCGTATGTAAAAATAAAAAATAATTAAAAATAATAATTGAAAAGAGGTAAGGGTTTAGAGATGGCCTGTTTTGAAGTTAGATTTGGGGATGTAGATAAGAAGTCCATTTGACCCAAATAAAGGGAAAGAAGATAAATAATCTACGAACGAAGAAATTGCATCATGTAGGCCCAGGATGTCAGGTAGAAGCATAAAGAATCGGATAAGCTCAACGTATCGGATGAAAGTCAGATAGAAATCCCTACATCACATGAGATACAAACAAAACCAACAACGCGGAAAAGCTTACAAAGCTCAAGTATCGATTATTGACCATTGCACTTTATTAAATTAAATTTAGAATAGATTCATGTAGGAATCAACTCTAAGAAGACAAACAATATATTTGTGTTCATACGCATTCGAAAGTCGAATCGAATTCAAAGTTCGAAATATCAACACAATGAAGATCATTACAATATAATTTGAATTTATTTACAAATGAATTGAATAAAGTATAAAAAATAAAAGTATTACGTAATTATATATTTACATTACTAAACATAAGAATAAAAATACTAAGTATTTGTATATTTATAAATACATTACTAAATATTAAATCGAAATAGTAATTCAATATTAAAATGCTAATGAACAAGTGTAGATGTGCTAATTAAAAGTGAATGTTTTGAACAATTTTTGAATGCCTTCACAAATAACGAACTTGTTAGTAGCATAAGTGGGATAAAAGAAATCAAATGAAATTCCAACAACATAGAATGTGTGTTAGTAATCAAGATTCACAATTGAAATCACCATGCATGTGTAAACTAGAAAGAATCATAAATAATCCACAATTGATATCAATTTATGAATTAGCAAGGAAGATGACAAAAGATGTGAAGCCTCAAGAATTAGTAATCTGCAACTTTATGTCTCATGAAAACTTCAAAACTTACTTCAATCCAAACAACTTCAATTAATTCATTCAAAAACATTAACGCCACACTCAATTAGAAACGATTTACTATTCAAACCAAACTCAAAGTGAACAAAAAAACTTAAAGTTAAACTAAGGTTTTAAACTCTTTGTAAATTCCGGGCAGCCACTTATCTTACTCAATAATGCTCCACAATTCCAATTAAACATATTTGAAACCAATGAAGAACACGTCGAAATCAACATCAAATTAAAATTATTCATGATTAACTTAAAATGAAACAAAGTGAAGTCGTTAACGTCTCTAGAACACTAACTCAAATAGCATGATATCAATTAATGTTTCAAACTCAAGTAAAACCTCAACAACAAACACATCAGTTTATTATCAAGGCTCCGATCCATTACTCAAAAAATAAGGGTTATCCAATTGAAGCAACTCGATTTTCAAAAATCTTTTAATTTAAGAAAACTTAGTGAAATCGCCACCTAATTTTATTTGTTCTAAAAAGAACGGGAAAATATAGATAAAACCCCAAACAAGCGGATAAGGCGGTCTACGTGACCAAAAAAGTGGGATCGGGAGTCGGTTATGTAAGGGGAAGGTATTAGCACCCCTTACATCCATCGTACTCGATGAGACCCATTTAATTCTACGCATTTGTGTGTGTGTGTTTACTAAGTTATGAATGCTAACAGAAAACAGAATTTGTTTATTATTATTTTGAGTTTGACACAGTTTTGGAACCGCGCCTACATATTCCCTCGTGCAATGGGAAAGTCAAAACTCGTAGTTCCTTTTAAAAGGTTTTAAGTTTGTTGTTTTGATTTTATAAGAAAAATCGTGTATTTAGACATTTCAAATACTTTGAACTAGGACTTGTTTTGTTTGTTTGAAAAGCTTAAGTCCTCGTTCGTATTTGAAACGACTATTACACCCTCTTTATCCGAAAAGAGTTTTTTACGATCGCATATGAGCGATAAAAGAATTTGAGTGAGTTGAATTGTTTTTTATGTGGGTGAAAAGTACCGAACCATAAGTCTAGCATCCTATGATTCAAATACTAGAAACAAGATGAACTCAATGTTCAACGAGTCGTCTATCATCCCAAAAGTTTTTCTTTTATGAAAGAGCGAAGTGAAACAAGGTTCACATTATTAGGAATCTTTAAGTAGTTAGTCTAGCATCCAACGACTTAAAGATTCGAAGTTTATTTTTTTGCAAGTGTTTAAACAACTAGTCTAGCATCCAATGGCTTAAACACTTGAGTTTTCTTTATGAAAGAATTTAAAAAATGCACTCGACGTTGGATCGAGGTTTGTAATTTAATTAGGAAAGTGTTTTGGAGGTACGGGTTATAGTTAATTGAACCTATGGTCCTAAAGTGTGATAATGGAAAAGAACAAACAATTGCACAAACATTTAAATAAAGCAAGTAAATAAATTAAAAGCCCATACAAGGTGGCTCAAATAATCTATTGTGTAGGTGCATGCATGAAATAAATTCAATCGATTAATTAAACAAAACTTAATCAAGTAATTAGTTTAATAAAATTAATTAGGTAAACTAATTAATTTTGAATAATCTAACTAGATAATTAAATAATGTTTAACCAATCAATCAAAGTTTCATTGTAAGCCCAAGAGTAAGTGTGGTGTGTGCAAAAAGGTGTGGCCGTTGGGACGCTTCAAAGCTTTGTCCACTCAGGGTAATAAAAGATGACTCGCATGAGTATTAGTTTGAAAAATATTTTTTGGTTTGTGCTTTGTGAATAATAAATAATAAAGCAATATAAATATTAACTAGCTATTACAACCGGTGGGGAGTGGGGGTACAAATTTACAAATGGGGAATAAATAGAAAATGCTAAAGATTTCCTAATAATAAAAGAAAGAAAATCCAACTACACTATTATTGTTATTTCTTTGTATTTTGAGGTATATATAATTTTTATGATTAAAAAAAATGTAATAGTAATCATTATTAATTAAAGAAAATAAGAATAATAATAAATAATAGCAATAATAATAAATAATAGTAATAATAATAATAATATAAAAGCAATAATAATAGTATTAAAAAAAAAATTGTTAAATAGCCAAAAATTAGCAATAATAATGAATATTAGTAATAATATAACATAATAGTAATAATAATATATAGTACTAATAATAATATTAAAATAATAATACTTAATATAGAATAATAGTAATAGTAATATAGTATAATAAGAGTATAGAATATTAGTGATAATAATATAATATAATAATAGTAACTAATAATATATTAGTAATATAATATAAATAAAACTTAGCAGTAATAATAATATAGTAGTAAGTAATAATAATATAGTAATAAACAAAAATTATAACTAATCCTAATTAAACAAAAAAAATCAACACAAAAAAAGGAAAAAAACGTGATATTGTTACACGATCTCTCTTCTCTCTCACTTCTTCTCTCTCACTCCTTCAACCCGATGCATGCGTGACTGTTTTTTTCAGAAAAAAAAACCCCCAATCGCTAACCCAAAAACGTCTCTCTCACTCGGATTCATGATGGAAACCTCACTCACTGATCTCGAACGGAAACCCCCTGGTTCCGCCTTTCAAACGCTCCGAGGGAAACCCTAACCCCCGATTTTGGGTTACGATAATCTATCTTTGCAGTTTTCTTTTGTTTTAATGTATGTCTTTGATGTTATACTCCGTGATTTCGCAGATACACACCTGGTTTTGGCCGGAAATGGAAAGGAATTGGGACTCGACTGCTGTGTTCTTCGGGTGAGATCGCTCTGACTTTTCTTCTTCTTCTTCTTTGTTCAGAACACCATTTTCTGAAAAAACAAATGAACTCTGAAGGTTTGTATTGGGAAGATGATGAGTGGGTTTCAATTTCTTTGATTACTCTACGTTGATAGTTTTGGTTAAGAACAGATAGGATGCTTGATTTTTGGTTGGGGTTTTGGGAAAAATGGTTAGAACAGGTACTACGATGATTCTGGTTTTTTTTGGAAAAAGGTCCTTTGGTCTTGTGTTTTTCTTAGAACAAATACTAAGAGGTTTGATCTTTTTTTTTACTGGCTTGGAACTCTCCCTTTTAACTCATCTCTGCCTGGCTTTATCTGAAAGAACAGATACTATCCCCTGTGTTTTTCTTTTGGGTTTTGGTTATGTGAATTGGTATCCTGCTTTTCCTGCTATGCTTCCTGAACAGATGCATACTCACATTTCCATTCTGGTGTATTTTCTGATGTGGTTTTTTTGAATATCTGCTGGTGATCCTTGTCTCTTTGTGTTATTCAGATTGGTACTCCCTGCCACAGATACCATGCTTGATCCTTCTAGGCATCATCTTTCTTTTTTCTGATTAATTAGGAAAGATTTTGCTTTAGTCTTCTTTGCTAGCTTTACAACACTTTTGTGCAAATTTATCTGCTATTTCTTGGAACTTCCTTCTGCTGCCTTGTGGTTATTGCTATTACTTCTTTCAGCCATGGTCTGCTATGTTATTTAAATTGAACTTTGAGCACCTTTTTTGCTTTTCTATGTATACTGCCTGCTGCTGTTGCTTGGGTAAAAACAGACTTACCTAGTGCTGATAACCATGTGTTTGGGTGAAATAAAATCTCTCTCTTGGCTGGCTGTTAGGCTTTTGTCTCTCTTGCATTGGGCTGAAACATATATTGCTTTGTTGGGCTGCTTTACTTGGAATATGATACTTCTGATTTCCAAACTATACCTCCTTTGTGAACCAACAACGAAAGTTGTTGTGATTTGCAATGGAGGTAACGGTAACGGCCGATGAAGGAACTTCGGTTCCGAGGCTTTGTCAATTGAAACAATTGACCTTTATAACCTGATTCCCGATACAAATCCTAATGATGAGTTATAAAAATTCTTTTGTTCTTTTTTTCGTACGAACTTCACCCTTTGTAACTGCTAATCGGTGTTCTTTTGTTGTTTCAGGTGACACACGGATAACATGGTATGAAAACGAAGAAGAGTACCCGAATACGAAGGGATGGCTCGGAGGACGACAATAGTTTACCCGAACCAACTTTAGAAGTTCATAGCGTTAGAATAGGATTAAAGCAATTTTGTATTCTTTGTAAACATTTTTAGAATATTTTGTAATATCGAATTGATAAAACAAAATTTCCAACTTTAAATTACAGTTACAACATCTTGCAAAAACTTTCTCCTTATCTTGTAACATCGTCTTGATAAACAAAATTCCAAAGTTCAACTTAAATCCAAATTCTGTTATGACGAACTTTTTGCCAACAACATTTCTCTGCTACGAGTAAAATCCAAAACCGAGAACACATCCTCCATTGGGCTTAAGATCCACAAAATACCAAAGTATTCTTTCTTTTAAAATTAAAACTCATGAAAATAAGTAATTATTATATTTCTTGAATTAAAATTCCAAAAGACAAATAATTTATCTCAGGCAAATAATTCCCAGACAGATCCTTTTGGACCAGATAACCCAAAACCTTTTGGACGACAGTTTGAGCTAAAATCGAATTACTTCTAAATCGAAGACAATGAAAGGACGGATAAAACAAAGGGGAAATTTTGGGGTGCGGCAGTTGCCCCTATTCAATCATCTTAAACCTGGTAGGTGAGAAAAAGCGACAGCTTTCGAACGTTCAAGGTGGAAGAGGATTGAATGCTAGAGAACCCCGAAAATTTGCCCGACGCGGGAAACCAATGCCACAAAAGAAAACAGATAACATATCTTGACTACGGAGCCAAGAAAAACGTTTGAAGAGAAAACTTGCTAAGCATCAACGGAATGCTTTAACACAACAGTGCACAGTGAGAAACAATTAGGAGATTTCGACAACACTGGGGATAACCGTGTAACCGAAATGACTTTGACAACAATTTTTTAATGAAAATGCTATGAGAAGAGAAACGAACTTCTCAAGCGAAAAGAAAAACAACATATTAAGAATTTGACATGCTTGGGAACTTAACAAAGAGTTCCCTGATAATTAAGGAATACCTGGAGACCTTAAACAAAAATTGAAAAATTGACATGAATGAGAACTTAACAAAGAGTTCTCTAAACTAAGGAATACCTGGAGACCTTTGAAATGACATGATTGAGAACTTAACAAAGAGTTCTCTGAATATATGGCTAGAACAATATCAGAATTGTTGGTGCACGAAAGTGCGAGGAGCCATGGCATGCTGAATGTCTTTGACCGTGTAACTTCTGAGTTACAAGAAGAACGAATTCAGTAGCGCACCCAAGAGTACAATTCTCTGGGGATAAATAATACAATATCTAGCACACCGGCGTGATATGTGTTAAGGACCAATTTGTAGTTATTTTGTACATTATTTTGTGGTCCTTAACAATGTCTTTGTATTTAATTTGTATATTTATTCTAGTATTTTGCTTTAATTAGGTTTTTATCTAGTTTTGTTTAATATATATATTATTTGACTTTAGTTACTCTTAATTGTAGGAATTTATTAACTAATTCTCCCAAGCTTTGATTCAAGGGTACTTGAAGAGCTTTAGGGATGATTCTTTTGAAGATAATTTTGGAAGAGGGAAGCATGCTACAGTCGCATGGTGCCAAATGAGTGCGCTCAGCGACTTAACAGGCTCGGTAAATTGAAAAAGGACAGCCCATGCTTTCACCTTGGAGCCACCAACCCATCACTTCACCAGACCTTTTGGCTTGTAAAGGAAGCAAGAAAACATAGACCATCATTATCTTTCATCTTTGTAAATCTAGGGCAAGTTTAGGAAGAAAAACCATAGCTTTTCTCTTGATTTTTCTCATGTTCATCATCTCTACCAACAATCTTGAGAGCAAGGCAACCATGGAAATGAGTAGCTAAGCTCCTTTTGTGTCAAGATTAGAGGTAGTTGATCTTTATAGTATGTATTTCTTTTAATCCATTGGTGTATGAACATGGTTGATGATTAATATAGTTGAATATCTTTGTTCTTCATCTTTATGCTTTGAGTTTTCCTTGGAAAAGAATATTTCAAAGTGACCTAGGATATTCATCCTCTCATAAACAAATGCTAGGAATATATTTGTGTGTTAGAGTTTACAAAATATTGAACTTAATGATTATCATGCTAATAGTTGTAGTGAGGAATCATGCAAGGATTAACATGATAACATTCACAATCTTGGTGGGAAATCTACAAGATTGAGAGGATATGTATTTGTAGAAATCATCTATTATGTTCATCACTTGATTAAAATGAATATGTATGAAACTAGATCAATGAAACTAATCTTGACATGCCTTCTTACTTGAAAACAATCTCAAACTCTCTAATCCAAACCATAACTCTCTTTGAAAGAATTAATTTAGTTGTTGTTTGGAAACTCATGGTTCTAGTAGAGTAGATAACAAACCCTTTGGTTACATCATCTTAAAACATATTTTCTATTGAAAGACTATAACATGCACCAATCCATGGAATCGATAATTAAAATACTTTGTTCACGGAAAATCCTACAACAAAATGGCGCCGTTATTTTGATGTTGTTAGTATAGCAATAGTTGTGTGTTTAAGACTTTTCTACTAATCTCTCTTTGTTTCTTTTGTGTGGCTAGACTTTTCAGGAATTAGTTTATGGGGAAGTATTCCGTCGACCAACTCCTTTTCGATCCCGAAATTGAAAGGACGGCTAGGAGACTTAATAGTAGTGCTAAAGAAGAAAAAGACAAGCTAGGAAAAGGCAAGAAAGAGGAGAAAGAGGAGAAGCATCCACTTCTTCAACACCACCCGTGTTTGGAGAAGTCACCACTATGAAGGAGAATCAACCACCACCACCACCACCACCACCGCGGGGGCCGTGTGTCAATAGCCCTCGCCATAATGCTCAATTTGCCGACAAGCAAATGCAAGGGTTGGAAATGAAACGGCTTGCTTCAACTTCTCTATGCAAGTCCATTTCATGGCCACGACCATGAAGACCCTTACACTCACCTTACCAAGTTCTACGAGATCGCGGGAGCAGCGGGTGCTCCGGAAGACCAAGAAGAGCAATATTTCCAAAGGCTTTTCCCTCATTCTCTAGTGGGGAAGGCAAAAGATTGGTATCTTGATCAATTGCAAGAGACAATGACTAATTGGAATGTTTTGGAGGAAAAGTTTCTTGAACGCTTTTTTCCTCAATCACGTTTCATGGAGGCTAAGACGGCTATCTCGGTATTTTCGCAAGGAGTAAACGAGCCTTTGAATCGGGCATGGGAAAGATATAAGTCTATGCTAAGGAAGTGTCCGAGCCATGGTTTTGACGAGCTTACACAAATTCATATTTTCCGAAATGGTCTCCAACCTCAACACAAATTGTTGTTGGATGCCACGGCGGGAGGTTCTTTGATGGCAAAAACACCGTATGAAGCAATCCAAATAATTGAGAAGATGGGTAGGAATGATCATCAAACTCAACATGATCAAGGAGGTGTACAAGTGAAAACGGGAGTTTTAGAAATTGGTTCGAGTCATGAAGCACTTGTGGCGCAAAACAAATTGTTTGCGAAACAAGTTGAAGAATTGACAAAACAAATGGCTAAACTCCCTCGACAAATCATGGAGTTACAAGGAGTATCAAATAAGCAAGCTCACCAAATAGCTTGTTGTGAATTGTGCAAAGGAGATCATAAAACCGGATTTTGTCCTCCGGAGAATGAGGAAGCTAATTATGTGGCCAACCAAGGCCAAGGGTACCAACAACGAGCTCCTTACCCTTATCAAAATCAAAACCAAGGTTACCAACAAAGGGGTAATCAAGGTTATCAAGGAGGGTGGAGGCAAGATAACAATAACCAAGGAAGGCAAAATCCATATCAAACACAACAACAAAATCAAAGTCAACAACAAAATCAAGGTCAAAATCAAAACCAACCTCAAAATCAAGTGAGATCGTCCAACATACAAGACACTCTAGCTCAATTTATGCAAGCTTCTATGGCTAATCAAAAGAGCACGGAGGCGTCCATCAAGAATTTGGAGACACAAGTGGGACAACTCGCTAAGCAACTTTCCGAACAAAAGCTTGACATCATTTTCCCAACCACTCAAACAAACCCGAAGGAGTATTGCAAAACAATTTTCACTATAAGCCAAATGAGATGACAGATTGAAAGCGATGAAGAAGTTGAGGAGGATGAATCGGAGGTGTTAGTTGAAAATGAAAAAGAAACGATGTAGTTGAAAAGGAGAATGTCGAGGAAAAGAAGAAGATGAGAAAGGGAAGGAGAAAGAAGTCACTTATCCATGGAGAAAATTACCTTATCCTCACCTTCCTCCAAAAATTAATGACGTTGATGTGGAAGATGATTTAGTTGAAAACAATGAAGTAGTTCACAAAAGGGCTAAAGTTGTAGTTGAACAAAATGATGACATTGTAAAAGAAGATGAATCGAAAGATGTAGTTGAAAATAAGAGATTATTTGTTGAGGAGATTTAGTCGAAATGAGGCAAACTTAGTTGAAAAGGGAAGGAACAAGGTAAAGGAAGTAAAAAGAAAGAGAAGAAGGAAGAATAAAAAGGAAGTAAAGAAGAAAGCGGCTCCCATTCAAAATGTACCTTACCCTCATGCGCCGTCAGAAGGAGAAGGCAAGACAATATGCTCGATTTATGGATGTTTTTAAACAGCTTCACATAAACATTCCATTTTCCGAAGCATTGGAGCAAATGCCGAAATATGTGAAATTTATGAAGGATATGCTCTCAAGGAAGAAGAGGCACAAGGATAAGGAGACAATAGTGCTTGATGCTAATTGTAGTTCCATACTCAAGCAAGCTCTTCCAGTGAAAGAATTCGATCCGGGGAGTGTAACGTTGCCGGTGGCCATTGGAGATGCATTCAAGGGTAATGGTTTGATCGATCTAGGGGCTAGCATCAATTTAATTCCGTTATCCATTGTTAAAAGATTGGGGAATGTTAGAATGGAGTCTACAAAAATGGCTTTGCAACTTGCAGACAAGTCAACCATTTCACCTTATGGAGTTATTAAGGACATGGTAGTAAAGGTGGACAAGTACTTGTTTCCTGTGGATTTTGTGGTAATTGACATGAAGGAGGATCGAGAGATACCATTAATTCTTGGAAGACCATTCATGAAGACGGCTCGGATGATGATTGATGTCGACAATGAAATTATGAAAGTAAGAGTGCAAGACAAAGAGGTCGCTTTCAAGCTTTTTGAAGAAACAACACATACCAAGATCAAACTTGACGTTTCTCAAAATGATGCGGTGGAGGAGGAAGTCGTGGAGGTTCACACATTCGGAGGAGCAAATTATGAGGTTGGCAACATTCCCTTTGATGATCAATGATCATCATGAACCGTCGAGCTCTACCGACGTTAAACAAAGCGCTTGTTGGGAGGCACCCCAACATTGTAAGTATTCTTCCTTGAACTCATTTACACTTGCCCGCACCGTTAATTTTGTTTTCTTAAAATTTCAAAATTACAGACCCTCACACTTTGACCATCTGGCGAAACTTTCGCGCTCAGCATGTCTGGATTTTAAAATTTTTTTGAAAAATCAGATTTTGGAGGCCCAAATCGTGGCCTAGTTAGTTTTAAAGGTTAGGGTTATTTTAAACCCTTTTCCTATTTTCTTCATCTTTCTTCATCCTCTCAAAATCCCAAAATCCCCAACCAAAATCTACAAATCTTTGCAATTTCTTTGTCAAATCAATTCCCAAGGCATCCTAGTAAGTATTCTATGTTTTCTTTTCTATTTCGTCTACATTGCATGTTTAGGTTAGATTTTGAAAACCTAGGGTTAGGAATTTTGAATTTTCTCTTAGATTTAGGATGTTTTTGTTAGAAGTAATAGGATGTTATTTTGCTGCCTAGGGCGTTATTGTGTGGAGAAAAATTACATTTTGCGAAGAATTTTTCGGAATCATGAAGCCTGTGATCATCGCCTTCGTGTGAAATTTTGAAAAATTCTTCTGCTGTGTTTCTAGTGTTTCCGATTAGTTGTAATGCTTTGGTTGGTTGGTTTGCTTTCTTTGCATGATTCATTGCTAATGGACACCTTGGTGTCACTTTTCATTGATTTTGTGTTGAAATTTCGGATGGCACCTAAGCGACGAGAGTTTCCTCTCTGGGCGGGCCCTCTCTCCTGCGTTCGATCTTTGCGATTCTTGGGGCCTGCTCGAGGCTCGCTACAAAGAGCTCGAGGAGCGCAACATCGGGCCAGCGCACCATCGACCTCCGTGAGCAAGGGCACTACCACACCCTCATGTCATCACGGATAACTACGGGTTGGAAGTTCTTTGTAACCCTCAAACAAAGGTGAATGTGGAGCTTGTTCGCGAGTTCTATGCTAATGCTATCCGACCGAGGGATGTGAGTTTAGGTTTGCTTGATTGTTCGAGGCAAATTCGTTTCCTTCTCGCTCGACAATCAGCAGTTTTACGGGCATCAATGGACAGCCCGGAGGACCAACTGGATGTCTACCATGAGCACACAGCTCGTGGTAATTGGGATTACAACATCTTTGAAGAATAAGCTCATTTGTCCGGCATTCTTATGAAACGAATCGGGCTGGTCAACCTTTGAAATTCAACAGGACCGGTCGAAAACTAGCGCGAGTTATGATGTGTGTGACTCTATACAATCGAAACCTAGGAGCCACACATCTTGATACCCATGGAGCAGCGAGTTTGATTGCTTACATGCTCGATGAGGAGCAAATTGATTTTGGCCGTCGATCGCGAATGAAAAGAGGTTCTGTTGAGTTATACCTCCGAGGCGTATAAAGTGTGCTCTCACTTATCTGGCTTGATCATGGGTTTGCTAAAGAGGCGGTAGCTTTTCTGCGGTAGGACACCTCACCATTGATGGAGTTGTTGATGATCACTCGTGATCGATTTTGTAGGGTCCTTGATAATCTGCTGCCTGCCGATTCGGGCCACTTTCTCAAGCTAGTCCATCGAATAATGGAGCAGACGGATGCATCTCGCTCATCGAGAGCATTTATGTTTATGCATGAGAGCATGGAGCACCTTGCTCTCAGATTAGAGCCGGAGTGAACCATTTCACTCGCGGCGGGTTTCGAGCATATCTTTGGTTGGCCTCGGGCCAAATCTTTGAGAGGAGGTGGGAGATGAGGATGATGGTGAGAGAGTTGGTTCGGTTCGGTCGACTCGGTCGATTGGAGATTCGATTCTCGACCACCGATTGATTTTCTCTTATTTTCCTGTTTTATTTTACTTTCATTCTAGTCTAGATTTTACTTTTGCATTTTAGTTTTAAACTTTGGATTTTGTTGGTTGCCATCCAATTTTGGGGATTGGTTTGTAATTCCAATTAATATTTTGTAGGCATGAAGCCTAAATACTTCTTTTTAAGTTTTAAACACCATTTTGGGGTGTCTTTTTATTTTTAAGTTTAGTTTCTTTTATTTTGTTCTATTTTATTTTATTTTTAGATTCTAGTTATTTCGTTTGAATGTACTTCTTGTGGTTTGTCCGAATTCTTCATTGGTTCTTCAAAGCTAGTAAGCGTGTTTCACCAAAGTGATGGTGATGATAAAATTCTTGATTCATTCCACAAAGAAGGTACACATTTTATCGTTTTGTAGAAACATAACATGTCTATGAAATTTGTTCTTTATGCAAGATATTTCAGCATGTACAAATAAAAAAATTTGTGCTCACATTCGAATCATTAGGACATAAACCATATATGTGAGAAGCTTCCATTTTTTACCAAATATTGAGTGTCTAATAGTTGTGTTAACTCGTGTGATTCATGCTTAATCTTTACTTGTTTGTGATAACTTGGAAACTAAGAAATGATCAAGGCAATTTTTGTGCATTATGAGGAAAACCACCAATTCTAAAAAGGGCTTCAATTACCCGTGAGAGAGCGAATCCTTGTGAACCCTTTTGAGCTTAAGTAGTATTTGTAGGATGAATGTATCAAATCAACTAATTGTTAAGTAGGCCACTTAATAGTTGTTGATAATCTTTGAAAAATTCAATGATAATTCATTCTATAAATTTTCTTGTTTGTGAATACCAACCCTTTTGTTAATTAACCCTTGAAGAGCATGTTTTGAATAAAAAGGATTGATTTAAATGAAGTTGGGGAGGTGGATCAAAAGAACCTAGAATTGATGGCACAATGATCCTAAGAAAGAAAAAGAATAGAAAAGAAAAATACAAAAGAAGAAAGAAATTTGTTTATGAAAAGATACAAAAGAAAAGAAAAGAGAGAGGATCATTGTGTGAAAAAAAAGAGGTTGCGAATAATAAGATGGGAATTAGTTGTGAAATGCTCTTCATATCCTTTTACCGATTCGTTTCAATGGCTTTGTACTTAAATTTCCCTTGTTTCTAACCTAAGCCAAGTTACAACCTTGAAAGTCCTTAGTGATCTTTGTTTCCATTTTATCATTTAACTTGTTTCGATGAACACATGAATTATTACGGATGTGCATAATTATTAGTGTGAGTGTTTAGTCCTTTGTGAATATGCATTTTGTTCTTCATGAACTTTGAAGAAATGATTAGGTGATTCAAGTGTGAACATATCTTTTGTTTTGTTATATGTTTTGATATATTGTGTTTAGAACTTAATTCATGGCCATGTTGTGTTTAGAAGAAGCGATTGATGTGTGCTTTTGCAGGTATGTCGAGTTTGAACCATTACTCTTGTGTGAGTTTGCATGCTTGCATTTTGTTCCTTCTAGCTTTGTAAGATTATTGACTTTTGTTTGAGGACAAACAAAGAAGTAAGTTGGGGAGAGTTGTTAAGGACCAATTTGTAGTTATTTTGTACATTATTTTGTGGTCCTTAACAATGTCTTTGTATTTAATTTGTATATTTCTTCTAGTATTTTGCTTTAATTAGGTTTTTATCTAGTTTTGTTTAATATATATATTATTTGACTTTAGTTACTCTTAATTGTAGGAATTTATTAACTAATTCTCCCAAGCTTTGATTCAAGGGTACTTGAAGAGCTTTAGGGATGATTCTTTTGAAGATAATTTTGGAAGAGGGAAGCATGCTACAGGTCGCTCGGTGATGCCAGCATGAGTGCGCTCAGTAGCGACTTAACAGCGCTCATGCGATCTGAAAATCGGAAAAAGGACAGCCCATTCACCTTTGGAGCCACCAACCCATCACTTCACCGACCTTTTGGCTTGTAAAGGAAGCAAGAAAACGTAGACCATCATTATCTTTCATCTTTGTAAATCTAGGGCAAGTTTAGGAAGAAAAACCATAGCTTTTCTCTTGATTTTTCTCATGTTCATCATCTCTACCAACAATCTTGAGAGCAAGGCAACCATGGAAATGAGTAGCTAAGCTCCTTTTGTGTCAAGATTAGAGGTAGTTGATCTTTATAGTATGTATTTCTTTTAATCCATTGGTGTATGAACATGGTTGATGATTAATATAGTTGAATATCTTTGTTCTTCATCTTTATGCTTTGAGTTTTGCTTGGAAAAGAATATTTCAAAGTGACCTAGGATATTCATCCTCTCATAAACAAATGCTAGGAATAGATTTGTGTGTTAGAGTTTACAAAATATTGAACTTAATGATTATCATGCTAATAGTTGTAGTGAGGAATCATGCAAGGATTAACATGATAACATTCACAATCTTGGTGGGAAATCTACAAGATTGAGAGGATATGTATTTGTAGAAATCATCTATTATGTTCATCACTTGATTAAAATGAATATGTATGAAACTAGATCAATGAAACTAATCTTGACATGCCTTCTTACTTGAAAACAATCTCAAACTCTCTCTAATCCAAACCATAACTCTCTTTGAAAGAATTAATTTAGTTGTTGTTTGGAAACTCATGGTTCTAGTAGAGTAGATAACAAACCCTTTGGTTACATCATCTTAAAACATACTTTTCTATTGAAAGACTATAACATGCACCAATCCCTGTGGAATCGATAATTAAAATACTTTGTTCACGGAAAAATCCTACAACAATATGGATGTTTATGAAGTCGGTAAATCTTGTTTCCGACATTTCTGCTGATGAGAGATCTTACTGAACATGTACGGACATGTTGAACAACTTCTGAGTTGACAAGATCTTCAATTTGTATGCAGATAGATTTACGTTGATAGAAGAATCGATTCAGCCTTTGTGGTGAAAAATTCTAGGGTAATGAGCTTCAATTTGCTGACATTGTATGGACAATGCGTTGCAGCAAGTGGATATGTGGATCAACGTCTGAGTTGGAGAAATATCTTGAGATTGAATAAACATCTCACCGGGTGGATATTTATTGTTGAGTAGTTGATGACTTACTGGGGAAATAAACGCACCAGAAGTTTGATGTAGTTTTTCTGAGAACGGCTCATAGGAGTAAATTGTGGAAGCCACTGCCGATAGCATTTGCTGAGAAGATTCTTGTCTGAAAGAAGTCTTTGAAAATACCAAGAATGATATTGTAGTAATCCTTTCAGAAGGAGATTCACTTGGGGAGAGAAATAAGCTTAGAAAAAAAACCCATTGAGTCCTTGGGAAGAAATCGATTGTAGAAACCATCGGTTGTTGAGATCCATACAAGTATATAACTTGTCTTTGGTAGAAAGAGGGATAATTTTGTCGAGAACTAATCCTTCAATTCGATCCGTGCGAGGATATCTACGATTGAAAAACACGCAAAGCAGATAGCGAAGCTAATGCATGGGTATGATATGCATGATATGATTTTCTAATGCAAGCGATGTATGATTTCATTGTTGAGAGAAGGAAAGACATCAGGGGAATCAATTGAGCGATCTTGTTGTCATAAGAGTTCAGGGATGATCAATCGATTCTACGGGAAGAGACTTCTTTGGAGAATTGACACTATGTCGATTATACATCACGCGCTCACCCACCTTTGGGGAGAAAAGATAAACATATCGTAAAGAACTTTTACCTCCACCTCAAAATTTCGAGCAGTTCCAAACTCGGCAAGGGTTTATGCATGGTATGCCGTGATATGACATGGATGAATGAATGAATGCATGCGTGAGTATCTTGGTTGATGTATTGGTTTATCAAGCTGAATTCCGACACCGCTGAAAATCGACGACGACAATAGCCCAACCCGAGTTATGGATGCTAATGCAAAGATTTCCTCACGGAAAATATCTTATGATTACTCGTAATCAAGAAGGATCGGAGGTACTCAATTCGAGGAAAAGCGTAATACTTAGAGTCGGTCACCTCCTATCATTCCGTAAATCAAAGCAATTTTACGTTTCAAAATTTCTTTGTTTCACCATTACGAATGATTTTATCTAAAACAAGCAATGACATTAAGTTAATCATGCGGAAAAGAAAAAGTAGGATAAGAAATGAAGTTCAATGAGCGATTTTTTATTTAAAATATGAGAAAACGACCCATAAGTAGGGATTTTTGTACATAAAGATGCACATTCCTTTAGGAGGAACATCTGACAAAAGTGAATCTATTACATTTCTTAAAACAACAACGAAATTGAGCGAACTTCATTGAACGAAACATGCTATTTCCCTCATGCTATTCTTCATCACTTACGCTTGAATATGGTGATTGAACTAATCCTCTCCATATGAGCTTTTGTTGTGTACGGAGATGTGTCTTGACATTATGTCCTTACACGTTCCCTAACTTTTGCGTGAACCATTTGAAGATTTGGTTCACAGGGATATCTACCCTTTTTTGCTTAAGCCGCCCTTTCGGGTTTTCAGCTTACCGGGCTTAATTTTTTTCTTTTTTCTCTTTTAGACATAATACTTCTTGACCGCGTCCAAGTTGATAGCGTGTGCCAAGTCTTCTCCATCCATGTTGGTGAGGACGAGAGCTCCTCCCGAGAAAACTTTCTTTACCACGTATGGTCCTTCATAGTTTGGCACCCACTTTCCACGAGGGTCTCTGTGTGGGGAGATTATCCTCTTTAGCACCAATTCGCCTACCTTGGACTCGCGGGGACGTACTTTCTTGTCAAAGGCCCTCTTGATTCTTTTCAGGTAAAGTTGGCCATGACAGATTGCTGTCAACCTCTTCTCTTGATCGAGTTGAGTTGGTCGTATCATTACGGACCCATTCCGCCTCTTCAACTCCGTTTCCATCGAACTACGAGAGAAGAATCTCAACTTCTATAGAATCGCCTCCATACCATACACAAGTGAGTAAGGTGTCGCTCCGATTGAGTGCGAATAGATGTTACGTGCCGTGCAAAGCGAAGGCAACATCTCATGCCAATCCTTATCGTCTTCACCATCTTTGAAGGATCTTCTTGATATTCTTATTAGCGCCTCGGCACCATTCATCTTTAGTGCAGCAGGGAGATGAGTTGTGGTGATCGATCTTGAAGGTGTCACATAACTCCTTCATCATCTTGTTGTTCAGATTCGTCCCATTGTCAGTGATAATCTTGCTTGGAATACCGTAGCGACAAATTATGTTGTTCTTGATAAATCGGGTAACCACTTGTCGTGTCACATTCACATATGAAGCAGCCTCAACCCACTTGGTGAAATAATCTATAGCGACTAGTATGAAGCGATGTCCATTGGAAGCTTTCGGCTCAATCATTCCAATCATATCAATTCCCCACATAGAGAATGGCCAAGGAGAGGTCAAAACATTTAGAGGTGAGGGTGGCACATGCATCTTATCAGCGTGAATCTGACACTTGTGACATTTCATCGCATAAACAACACAGTCCGTTTCCATGGTCATCCAATAGTAACCAGCCCTGAGAATCTTCTTTGCCATTGCGTGCCCGTTTGCGTGAACACCAAAGAACCTTCATGAATTTCTTTGATGAGTTGATCGCCCGTGTCTATCCACACATCGAGTAAGACCAAATCAAAATTCCGCTTGTACAACACCCACTACTCAAGAAAAAGTTGGCGACAACTTCCTCAAAGTCTTCTTATCGTAATAGATGCCCCTTACGGGTACTACTTTGTTTCTATGTATTGCTTGATATCATAGAACCAAGGTTTACCGTCGTTTCTTCATCAACCATCATACGGTAGCGAGTTCATCTAGGCGCTCGATAGTGATGGAAGGTGCTTCGTTTGCCCACTTGACCTTGAACATTGAAGACAAAGTGGCTAAAGCATCATTAGCGATTCTCCTCTCTAGGAATGTGATGGAAAGTAATCTCATCAAAGTATGGTATCGACTTCAAGACATGATCTGCATGCGGAATCAACTTTTCATTACGAGTTTCCCATTCTCCTTTGACACAGCAAGCGAGTCTTGAATCTCCATAAACTTCAAAATTTTGATTCTCAAATCAATGGTGCTTCTATCCGAAAATACAAGCTTAGTATTCCGCCATGTTGTTGGTACAATCGAAGCAGTTACGGCGGTGAAAGGAATATGAAAACACATTGGGAAGTTATGATTGCCCTATTCCATGCCTCTTGCATTGGGCTCCATCAAACACAAGTGTCCACGGGATCTGGTTGGTCCTTCCTGCAGTCGGGAATGTTGCATTCTCTGATAAACATGACATCTTCATCTGGGAAGTCAAACCTCATCGGTTGATAGTCCTCCATAGGCTGGTGGGCGAGATATTCTGATACCACACTTCCCTTGATAGCTTTCTGAGTTACATATTGAATATCATATTCGGATAGTAGCATCATAGCGTGCAATCCTTCCAACCAAAGCTGGCTTTTCGAAGATGTATTTGATAGGATCCATCTTGGATATCAACATTGTAGTGTGACACACCATGTATTGTCTCAAGCGGCGGGCAGCCCACGCTAAGGCGCAACAAGTTTTCTCTAACAGAGAGTACCGACTTTCACACTCGGTGAACTTCTTACTTAGATAGTAGATTGCATGCTCCTTTCTTCCCGTTTCGTCGTGTTGCCCCAGAACACAACCCATAGATCCTTCGAGTACTGTGAGGTACATTATGAGAGGTCTTCCGGGCACAGGCGGTATCAAGATAGGCGGTTCTTGTAAGTAGTCTTTGATCTTATCAAATGTCGCTGACAATTATCATTCCATACGATGGCTTGATCTTTCTTTAACAATTTGAACAAAGGTTCACAAGTAGCTGTCAAATGTGATATGAACCGAGAGATGTAATTTAAGCGTCCCAAGAAACCACGAATTTCCTTCTCCGTTCTTGGTGCTGGCATTTCTTGAATAGCTTTCACTTTATCAGGATCTACCTCGATACCTCGCTGGCTTACTATGAATCCGAGTAACTTCCCGGACCGGACTCCGAAAGTACACTTATTAGGATTCAATCGAAGTTTGTACTTTCTCAATCTTTCAAACAACTTTTTGAGATGGACAAGGTGCTCTTCTTCAGTCTGAGATTTGGCAATCATATCATCCACATAGACCTCAATTTCTTTATGCATCATATCATGGAAAAGAGCTACCATGGCTCTTTGATAAGTTGCCCCTGCATTCTTCAATCCGAAAGGCATGACTTTGTAACAGAAGGTGCCCCACGGGGTGGTGAATGTTGTCTTCATCATGTCTGCAGGATCCATCTTGATCTGATTATACCTGGAGAAACCATCCATGAAAGAGAAAACCGACGACTGAGCGGTGCTATCGACCAAGACATCAATGTGAGGTAATGGAAAGTCGTCCTTTGGGCTGGCTCTATTCAAGTCTCTGTAGTCTACACACATCCGAACCTTTCCATCCTTCTTGGGGATAGGTACAATGTTGGCAATCCAATCTGGATATCTGAAACCTGACTAGGGCGTCGAGCCTTCTTCACTTCGTCTCTGATCTTTTTAGCCATCTCGGGGTGGGTCCTCCTCGGTCTTTGCTTCACGGGCGAGCATTCGGGCTTTAGCGGTAACTTATGCACCACAATATCTGTATCAAGTCCGGGCATATCCTGGTACGACCAGGCAAACACATCTGCAAACTCTCTCAGTAAACTGACCAACTCATCTTTTATCTCTTGCCCCAAGGCGGTTCCGACTTTGACTTCTTTGAGATCCTCTTCAGTACCCAGATTGATCACATCCACTGGTTCCTGATGAGGTTGAATCATCTTCTCCTCGTGCTCAATCAGACGCGCTAACTCTTCAGGGAGTTCATAGTCTTCTTCACCATCATCTTCGGCTTGGTTGATCGGAAATCGAAGTCAAAAGGAGTTATAGCATGGTTTGTGTTCAATAAGCTCGGTTTGGTGATCGCATAAATGATTGATTTTATCTTTTAGATATGTATGTTTATCTTAGCGGAAAAATAGTGAAAATGTTGTTGTTTTATTTATTTATTTAAGATGCCTTTGAAAGCAGGTAAAACAATAAAAGGATCTCAATGAATAACAAAATCGCTTTTTTGAAGATAAAAGTTCAAGCCCTACAAAGCGATCCTTTGTGCCTTGGCGAGCACAGGATTTTTAAATTAAAAACAAGAAATTACTTTGAAAGCGAAATGAAGGGGTAACATCCTTGGCTCAATTCCTAAGTGCCACACGAAGTCACGGACACCATTCGGAAAACCGCTCATCATCATCTTCAATGGCATTGATAGCCTTCTCGGATCGGAAACCTTTTGCAACAAAAGTATCCTCTAGCGAGGATAAATCCTTTCCTACCTCAGAACTTCTGATCCGGGAGTATGATTGATAGCCAAGTCCACTCTTGTCCTTCTTTTCGCAACATTTATCCGTTTGACCTTGAGGTTTCGGCCTCAATGAGAGCCTTGACATCTTGCCAGCAGGTTATATTACCCCTAGGTTTTCAACGATCTTCACTTCCTTTTGCACATTTCGACAATTTCTAGAGCTTGAAAGAGGTTTGTGCTTTCATCTCCTACATCCACATATTTGAATTCGGACACATGGTGACTAGATAGTCCTCCTCACCACTAACTTCCACAATGGTTGTTTAACAAGAACTTGATTTCGATGTAAAGTTGAGGTGACCGCCTTTGCACTATGGATCGAGGGTCTTCCACAAGCAATTTGTGGTGGAAAGATGTCCATCACGAAAAGTAATATTGAAGATTTGAGGTCCGATGAGCCTGGAAGATCAATCTCCCCATCGCCATCTGCGCGATCCATGAACCTTCACGATTAGAGAACTAGGTTTCAAAGCGCCTTCTACTGCGGCTAAGCCAATGTCGTCTTGGGTTACGTTCGTGGCGAGCTGTATCAACTAGAACTCGGCGAGTTGCTCCACCACATGTAACGAAATATGAAGAGCCATATTGTGACTACCTCCATTACGGGGAGATCGGTCGGTGAATGACAAGCATTGCCATCATTTAAGCTCGAGATTGCAACATCTAGTTGATTGATTGTAATATCCTCAGGCACGTATGAACTGTCAAGAAACTTCAACAGAGCCATCTTGTGGGCCTCTGAACTCTTCAAAAGGGACAAGATTGAGATCTTCGCTGGAGTCTGACTAAGTTGGTCAACTATTTTGTAGTCACTCCTCTTAATGATTTTTAACGTCTCATCACTCGGCTTGAAAATATCCCTTAACTCTTCCGCATTCAAATCCACAGCTCCATCCTTCCTTGGAGGGACATCTGACACTTTCTCGGCAACTCGGTTCTTCATTGGATCCTGGTGATAAATTCGACCGCGCTACGGGTCATACCACTCAAACCGGTTATGTTCTCCACAGTAGACTCCTCTAAAACCACTGGCTTACCTCCAACGACAACTTCCAGTTCATAATTCCAAGGTACTGCCTTTGTGCTTTCATAAGGGACCTGGATAGGCGGGTAGACCATCATTGGTTCCACCACCGTAACAGGCTCTTCTTCTTGGATTGGAGACACATGAATTCTCCTATTATTGATCAGGGGAACCACCACGTCCACTTCCGCTTCAGCGGGAACTCGGCTGAACTGGACCAAATGCTGATACATTAATCCTTGCAAATACTTTTTAAACTTTTCACAACATTCTGGGTTGTCTTGGCAAATCAGACATCCCTCGTGACCTTCTTCCACTAAATCGGCATTCTTCAATTCTTCCAACACCTTCTTCAAAGACACTTCAACTGCCCT
The DNA here is from genome assembly GCA_021764765.1 of Vicia sativa. Classification (NCBI taxonomy): domain Eukaryota; kingdom Viridiplantae; phylum Streptophyta; class Magnoliopsida; order Fabales; family Fabaceae; genus Vicia; species Vicia sativa. The sequence continues at coordinate 231,545,357 of CM038796.1, forward strand.
ACCTCCATGACCAAACTACTTTCTTCAATTAAAGCGTTCACTGATGATGTCCCATGCCTCGGCAATGGATTGTTAGCTATGTTGGGGACATCAGCGAAAGTTAACAACTTCCGGTCAATTAATTCCTGGACTTTGCATTTGAACGCGAAGCAATCCTCTGTAGTATGCCCTGGAGAGTTAGCATGGAAAGCACATCTGGCATTCTCGTTGAACCATGGCTTGGGAGGCCCTGGAACAGGCTTCAATTCTCTTGGCACCACTCTCCCATCTTGGATTAAATACGGCAGTAGACTTGAGTATGTCATAGGAATAGGCTGAATTTCTTCTATGGTATATTTGTGATAGTGTGGACTCCTTTGTTGGACGAAGCCTTTGTTCTGACTCCTGATTTGTTGTTGTTGTTGTTGTGGTTGTTGTGGTTGAACTTGATTCGGCGGAACTTGAGTTGAGTATTGCATTGGCACTTGCATAGGTTGTTGATACGGCATACTTGGAAATTGCATGGCAGCCACATAGGGATACGACATATAAGGGACCTGGACAGGAGCAGATCTAGCTGGTGACCTCCCCCTTCCTCTTCCTCTGGCTCCATATATAGCATTGGTTTCGGCCTCTTTCCTCTTGAAACCATTGAACACCTTCTTTACCGCAGGCGGTCCTACATTCCCTCTGGAAATCTTTCCGGTCTTCAATCCTTCTTCAATTCTCTCACCCACCATTACCAGATTAGAGAAGTCAGAGAAAGTGCTTCCGATCAACCTTTCGTAATATTGTACGGGCAATGTTCCCATAAACAAATCATTCAGCTCCCTTTCGACTAAAGCCAGTTGCACCCTTGAAGCCACCTCTCTCCACCTCTGAGCGTATTCCTTGAACGATTCCCTTTCTTTCTGTGACATGTTCTGAAGCTGTACTCGGTTGGGAGCCAAAGTAGTATTGAAATGGTATTGCTTGAAGAAAGCACTGGATAGATCATCCCAAGAGCGAATGTTTGTCTTTTCGAGTTGCATGTACCAGTCTAAAGAAGCCCCACTGAGACTGTCCTGAAAGTAGTGGATCATCAGTTTGCTATTTTTGACATGTGCCGCCATTTTGCGACAGTACATTCTTAGATGGGTATCTGGACAACTCACCCCCTTATACTTCTCGAAATCGGGCACTTTAAACTTCGGCGGAATGACAACATCGGGTACAAGACACATGTCTGCGGCTTTAACAACATTCTTCCTCTCTCCTTCATTTGTTCGGCCAACTCCTTACACATCTTTTGGCGGCGTCACAGGCAGGTTTGGCTTACTGCGGTCTCTCGTTACGGTAAAGCGCCTCATATAGTCATCTTGTTGCTCTTCCTCGCCTTGAGGGGTTGTGGACCACAGATGCTCTTGTTCATCCCCCTCTTGCCTTTGCTCGACATTCCCCATAGCTTGGTTAGCGATATGGGAGGCGGAAGCGTTTCCTTGATTCTCTGCTCCGTTGACGAAATCAAATGGCATCCCATAGAATGGAGTATTAAGTGCTTTCCCTCTTGGAAATGGAGTATCACCTCGGAGAGTTCTCATGTTTTCGGTGATGACAGGAGGAACAACAGCAGCTGCGTTGTTAGTTTATGCTTCTAGCGGCAGCAAGCGGCGGCATGGGCTTTCTTCCTCTCTTACATGCTGAGCTGTAAGCATTTCCATCAACTGATCCATCTTTGCTTTCAGTGTATCAATATCATCTTGCATAGCCGTTTGGTTCGTCGCATATTGATCCATTGCTCTTCTTACGTTAGTTCTGGTTTCGTACGGGCTTCGGATGTTCAGCTTGAATCCCTGGGTGAAATGACACGTAATGAGTTTGGTGTCCCCTTTTTAAAGAAAAATGCATGATTATGTATGATCAATGCAAAAATGCTTATGACCGTGTTTCCATTTCCAAGGATCTTTATCGGACTCATTCACTTGTAAATAATTAGCACACACAAATGGATAATTAGCTCCTTCATTTAAACATAACAATTGAAATACAAACATCAGTCTTTGTAGAGAAATTAAAAAAGAGCAAGACTCGCAGGTCTGCTTTTAGTTCAACAAGTACAATGGAGCTGAATAAAACATAAAACAGCAAAAGATCAGAAGTGTTGTCCTCTTCGGGGCCTGAAATTTCTTATCTCTTGTTGGAATCGCTCCACCATGTCTCTGCAAAGATCGATGAAATACTCCACCGCCGGGGGCACTCGGTTTTCTTCTAAATCTTCGACCGCTGATTGTAGTCTCCATGGGACCTCTACCATCAATTGTCTGAGAATTCAACGGACACGAGTAGTTGTCATACAAGCTTTTGTTCTGCTCTTCCAGAGTAAAGATGGTTTCCCCTCTATTTACCCAAAGCTCGTTTTGACGCCGGGCTTCTTCTTGCCAACCCTCACATTGGACTTCCAACTCTACATACGATGCCTCCCGGGACCACAAGATCCCTTGCGGTGTCCACTCTTGGATTTTAGAGCTAATTCCTCGGAGTCCACATTCGCGTAAGCGGGCTTCTTCTTTGAGGCAGCGTTTGGCGTGCCAAGCTGGATTCAATGTCCTTCATCGGCTTTCAACTCTTGGATTTTAGTGGTAAGAGTTGTTTTCAAATCCGACTTTGCTTTGATGGCTCGCTCCTCATCCGCGTAGGCTTTCCCTCTTTCTTTGTTCGTACAGCTAACTTTCGATTGAACTCTCTTAGCTCAAAGTTGGCAGCATCCAGTTGTCTTTACGAACTTCGCTTTCTTTTCTATTTCTACAAGCTCTTGACTCCTTAGCAACTCATCATCCCTCTCTCTGAGGCTTTGCGCCAAATCATCCCTCTCTCGAGTAACACGAGTAAGGGCGGCTTGTTGTCAACCCTCTTCAGCTTGCATCTCTGTGATAATGAGCTGGAGTCTATTGAACTCTTCAATAGGAACATGAGTGACTTCAGGTTCTGGCACATCGAATGGAACCTCCACAGTGAACGGCAATTTTACCTCCATTACCCTCCTAAGTATCCAAGATTCATAAGGTTCACCATCCCCATTTCCTCTCTTTCTGAGTTCTGCACCTTTCTTGTGAACTTGAGTCCAAGCTTTCTGTATTTGCTTCAACAAACCTGGATCGTCTCTTCCAAAATCCAATAAGATAAACTCCCTCAAAAATTCCTCCTTTGGTGCGGTTTCCATAGGACATCCCAATTGCTTGAGAACCAACCTTGGGTTATAGTTAATGCAACCTCGAGATCCATTAAGCGGAACATTAGGAAATGCCCACAATGAGTGATAACCTCCCATGTGTACCAATCTGGAGAATACGGAAAACTCCGCTAGCGGTGAAGCCAACCGAGACCAAATCAAGTTCTCCAAAATCCTAACCCAAGGTCCTCGTTGAGGAATATGGGACTTCAACCAAGAATAGAGTAAGGCGGAACAACACATCACTACTCCTTTTCTTTTGGCGTATCGAGTATGAATGTTGATGAGCATATATGCTAGTAAAGCTGGTACAGGATTCTCTGAAAGGAACACATTGATTGCAGGCTGACTCACGTACTCGTCATCATGGCTCGAAAACAATACTACTCCAAAGATCAACAGGGCTAGAATGGCGAGCGATCTCAATTTTCTTCCCAACCAACTCTTGACTCTTTTTCTAAGAAACTCCTAGAAATTCCTCTTTCCACTAACATCGGCCCTATCTCTCGGATCGGAAGACCCAAAGCAACTGCTATATCTCTGGCATCCACATTCTCCCCCAACTTGGTAAAAGGAACATTATCTTTTAGAGGCCAATTCAACAATCTTTCGAATTCTTCAATTGTTGGAACCATCTGGAAGTTTTGGAATGTAAAACACCTCAAAGAAGGATCAAAGAACTTTACCAAAGCCTTCAGAGCATTGTGATCAGTATCAATATCCAAAAGCTCCAAGATCCATCCATATCTGGCGTGAAAGTTGTTCATTGTGCATGCTTCACCTTTCCCCTAAGTCTCAACAGCATTTGAGTGTTTGGAATTTTGAAGTTGATGTGAGGATTGTTTTTTCTGCCGGGATCCATTGCACCGTCTGATTACTTTCAAGAATGAGTCCTTTAAAGATACCTGAAAATGTCAACAAATGTGATGAACATGAATGATTAATGTAAACATGCAATGCAAATGAGTTAAGCTGGAACCCAATAACAGTGTAGATCACATGATAAGTCATGGGTCGGTTGGCCATGGTTTCGACGCCTACCCAACAATTTCCCAAACAAGGTTGGTTCTAATGTTTTTGCTAAATGTTTCTGAGTCTGGATCCCTTTTAAAAATATTATTGTCGAGACAATAGTATTTTCAAAAGTATACTCAAGCAGCTCTTAAAGGGATACTCAAAAACCTTTGAGCGGTTAGTTTCAATTTTGGACATCCTAATACTTAGAGTTGTAGGCCATTTGTCTAGAAATTGTTACCCTTTTAGCATACGAACAACAATCCCTTAAACGACCAACTCTATGTTGTGGTCTTCACGTCGATCCAAGGAACACGGATGTCCAATGGACCTAAGCTACTCAACCACTCTAAACTTATGTTTCCTAGAAGCCTGGGTATTGGGCTTATCTATGAATCATAACCAATAAAACGCCCCAAAAAATCAAAATATATCACAGGATAGTATAAAGAAATAATAATAAACATCAAAGCAATAAATAAACACACACGCGAAGAATTAAATTAGGGTTAACTCGCTTTAAAAAATGTCCCCAGTGAAGTCGCCAACTGAAGCAACTCGATTTTCAAAAATCTTTTAATTTAAGAAAACTTAGTGAAATCGCCACCTAATTTTATTTGTTCTAAAAAGAACGGGAAAATATAGATAAAACCCCAAACAAGCGGATAAGGCGGTCTACGTGACCAAAAAAGTGGGATCGGGAGTCGGTTATGTAAGGGGAAGGTATTAGCACCCCTTACATCCATCGTACTCGATGGGACCCATTTAATTCTATGCATTTGTGTGTGTGTGTTTACTAAGTTATGAATGCTAACAGAAAACAGAATTTGTTTATTATTATTTTGAGTTTGACACAGTTTTAGAACCGCGTGCCTACATATTCCCTCGTGCAATGGGAAAGTCAAAACTCTGTAGTTCCTCTTAAAAAGGTTTTAAGTTTGTTGTTTTGATTTTATAAGAAAAATCGTGTATTTAGACATTTCAAATACTTTGAACTAGGACTTGTTTTGTTTGTTTGAAAAGCTTAAGTCCTCGTTCGTATTTGAAACGACTATTACACCCTCTTTATCCGAAAAGAGTTTTTTACGATCGCATATGAGCGATAAAAGAATTTGAGTGAGTTGAATTGTTTTTTATGTGGGTGAAAAGTACCGAACCATAAGTCTAGCATCCTATGATTCAAATACTAGAAACAAGATGAACTCAATGTTCAACGAGTCGTCTATCATCCTAAAAGTTTTTCTTTTATGAAAGAGCGAAGTGAAACAAGGTTCACATTATTAGGAATCTTTAAGTAGTTAGTCTAGCATCCAACGACTTAAAGATTCGAAGTTCATTTTTTTGCAAGTGTTTAAACAACTAGTCTAGCATCCAATGGCTTAAACACTTGAGTTTTCTTTATGAAAGAATTTAAAAAATGCACTCGACGTTGGATCGAGGTTTGTAATTTAATTAGGAAAGTGTTTTGGAGGTACGGGTTATAGTTAATTGAACCTATGGTCCTAAAGTGTGATAATGGAAAAGAACAAACAATTGCACAAACATTTAAATAAAGCAAGTAAATAAATTAAAAGCCCATACAAGGTGGCTCAAATAATCTATTGTGTAGGTGCATGCATGAAATAAATTCAATCGATTAATTAAACAAAACTTAATCAAGTAATTAGTTTAATAAAATTAATTAGGTAAACTAATTAATTTTGAATAATCTAACTAGATAATTAAATAATGTTTAACCAATCAATCAAAGTTTCATTGTAAGCCCAAGAGTAAGTGTGGTGTGTGCAAAAAGGTGTGGCCGTTGGGACGCTTCAAAGCTTTGTCCACTCAGGGTAATAAAAGATGACTCGCATGAGTATTAGTTTGAAAAATATTTTTTGGTTTGTGCTTTGTGAATAATAAATAATAAAGCAATACAAATATTTACTAGCTATTACAACCGGTGGGGAGTGGGGGTACAAATTTACAAATGGGGAATAAATAGAAAATGCTAAAGATTTCCTAATAATAAAAGAAAGAAAATCTAACTACACTATTATTGTTATTTCTTTGTATTTTGAGGTATATATAATTTTTATGATTAAAAAAAATGTAATAGTAATCATTATTAATTAAAGAAAATAAGAATAATAATAAATAATAGCAATAATAATAAATAATAGTAATAATAATAATATAAAAGCAATAATAATAGTATTAAAAAAAAAAATTGTTAAATAGCCAAAAATTAGCAATAATAATGAATATTAGTAATAATATAACATAATAGTAATAATAATATATAGTACTAATAATAATATTAAAATAATAATACTTAATATAGAATAATAGTAATAGTAATATAGTATAATAAAATTATAGAATATTAGTGATAATAATATAATATAATAATAGTAACTAATAATATATTAGTAATATAATATAAATAAAACTTAGCGATAATAATAATATAGTAGTAAGTAATAATAATATAGTAATAAACAAAAATTATAACTAATCCTAATTAAACAAAAAAATCAACACAAAAAGGAAAAACATGATATTGTTACGATCTCTCTTCTCTCTTCTTCTCTCTCCTTCAACCGATGCATGCGTGGTGTTTTTCGGAAAAAAACCCCAATCGCTAACCCAAAACGTCTCTCTCACGGATTCATGATGGAAACCTCACTCGATCTCGAGCGGAAACCCCACAGTTCCGCCTTTCAAGCCTCAGGAAACCCTAACCCCGATTTTGGGTTACGATAATCTATCTTCTGATTTTCTTTTGTTTTAATGTATGTCTTTGATGTTATACTCGTGATTTCGAGATACACACAGTTTTGGCGAAATGGAAAGGAATTGGGACTCATTGTGTTCTTCGGGTGAGATCGCTCTGACTTTTCTTCTTCTTCTTTGTTCAGAACACCATTTTCTGAAAAAACAAATGAACTCTGAAGGTTTGTATTGGGAAGATGATGAGTGGGTTTCAATTTCTTTGATTACTCTACGTTGATAGTTTTGGTTAAGAACAGATAGGATGCTTGATTTTTGGTTGGGGTTTTGGGAAAAATGGTTAGAACAGGTACTACGATGATTCTGGTTTTTTTTGGAAAAAGGTCCTTTGGTCTTGTGTTTTTCTTAGAACAAATACTAAGAGGTTTGATCTTTTTTTTTACTGGCTTGGAACTCTCCCTTTTAACTCATCTCTGCCTGGCTTTATCTGAAAGAACAGATACTATCCCCTGTGTTTTTCTTTTGGGTTTTGGTTATGTGAATTGGTATCCTGCTTTTCCTGCTATGCTTCCTGAACAGATGCATACTCACATTTCCATTCTGGTGTATTTTCTGATGTGGTTTTTTTGAATATCTGCTGGTGATCCTTGTCTCTTTGTGTTATTCAGATTGGTACTCCCTGCCACAGATACCATGCTTGATCCTTCTAGGCATCATCTTTCTTTTTTCTGATTAATTAGGAAAGATTTTGCTTTAGTCTTCTTTGCTAGCTTTACAACACTTTTGTGCAAATTTATCTGCTATTTCTTGGAACTTCCTTCTGCTGCCTTGTGGTTATTGCTATTACTTCTTTCACCATGTGCGCTATGTTATTTAAATTGAACTTTGAGCACCTTTTTTGCTTTTCTATGTATACTGCCTGCTGCTGTTGCTTGGGTAAAAACAGACTTACCTAGTGCTGATAACCATGTGTTTGGGTGAAATAAAATCTCTCTCTTGGCTGGCTGTTAGGCTTTTGTCTCTCTTGCATTGGGCTGAAACATATATTGCTTTGTTGGGCTGCTTTACTTGGAATATGATACTTCTGATTTCCAAACTATACCTCCTTTGTGAACCAACAACGAAAGTTGTTGTGATTTGCAATGGAGGTACGGTAACAGCCGATGAAGGAACTTCGGTTCCGAGGCTTTGTCAATTGAAACAATTGACCTTTATAACCTGATTCCCGATACAAATCCTAATGATGAGTTATAAAAATTCTTTTGTTCTTTTTTTCGTACGAACTTCACCCTTTGTAACTGCTAATCGGTGTTCTTTTGTTGTTTCAGGTGACACACATGGTATGAAAAGAAGAAGAGTACGAATACGAAGGGATGGCTCGGAGGGCTACAGTTTACCGAACCAACTTTAGAAGTTCATAGCGTTAGAATAGGATTAAAGCAATTTTGTATTCTTTGTAAACATTTTTAGAATATTTTGTAATATCGAATTGATAAAACAAAATTTCCAACTTTAAATTACAGTTACAACATCTTGCAAAAACTTTCTCCTTATCTTGTAACATCGTCTTGATAAACAAAATTCCAAAGTTCAACTTAAATCCAAATTACATTATGCGAACTTTTGCCAACAACATTTCTACTTTCTGAGTAAAATCCAAAACCGAGAACACATCCTCCATTGGGCTTAAGATCCACAAAATACCAAAGTATTCTTTCTTTTAAAATTAAAACTCATGAAAATAAGTAATTATTATATTTCTTGAATTAAAATTCCAAAAGACAAATAATTTATCTCAGGCAAATAATTCCCAGACAGATCCTTTTGGACCAGATAACCCAAAACCTTTTGGACGACAGTTTGAGCTAAAATCGAATTACTTCTAAATCGAAGACAATGAAAGGACGGATAAAACAAAGGGGAAATTTTGGGGTGCGACACCAATCAACATCACAACAAATAACACTAACGAGTATTTACCATTAGCTATCATAAAACCAAAATCCAACAATCTTCGGCACAATTAGACTCGGACAACAACTATATTTACATAAGGAAACTCAATGATTTTGATTCAACCCTTTCAATAGTTCAAAAAGACAAATTTCTTATCAATTTAAACACAAGCAATATGGCGTTATCATCGTAACTTCATCCTAATTCCAACAGAAAACAATCTATACGCTTACAAATAAAACCTTTTCAATCTCTTCAAACGTATCAAAGGCAATAAAACACTCAAACGTTATTATCGTCAATCCTTATTACACAATTTAACAAGGAAAGAGACCATGCCATCATCCAAACCAACATTCAGATTAAACAGAATAGCCTAGTACTGATATGATTTTCAACATACACAAATTAAGCAGAATTGAATCCTGAAGAGCATAACTATTCATAATTCAAAAACCAAAGATTGAAATTGGCATCATCAACTGTTTCTACTATCAGAATTTATTAGATTATGGCAGTGAAAATCAGAACAAATTACAGTGGCAAAATTACAACACAAATTTTCAAAAGAATTCAAAACAACATTATTCTAGTGTCAGTTTGGACGAGATAAAGAGATCGAGAAATTACCAAAACTGTCGATTTGAAGCTGGAGAGAGATTGACTCGCGGAAAACATTGATGTTGCTGTTGTTATTGATGAAGATCGAAGTAAGTATTAGTCGTAAACTTCACGAAATACGGTGGTTCTCGACCTTTGCAACTTGAGACAAATTCTCTCTTTAATGAGACTCACGAACAATAGAGTAAGGAGCTGTTGGGAAGCAGAAGCCGATGAATGGAAATGAGGTTTACACTGGAAACTATTGTGTAATTTTTACAGGATCTATCCTTACGTTAGATCTCAGTACTTTATTTTCTTGTTTTGTTACTTTAGTTAATTGTTTCGAAGAACAAATCCAATCGGCTTGTGGTAGAGTGTTCCAGTACTTGAAGTTTGTCCCTGTTTCCAGTTTCTTTCATTTATTTCAGGTTTCTTTAGTTTCTTTAATATTTATAATATATTGTTTGCATGAAAATTATTAATATGTTGTTATCTTCTATGTTGTTATTTGTTATCTATTATTTTGCTCTGAAAACGAATACTATGCTAGCTAGATTGCTTAGATATCGGTATGTAGGTTAATCGAATTAAGTGATCCGAAATAAAATGGCCAAATATTATTTCATAAAAATTACCTTTTCTGGTCTTAGTTTTCAATTATAATTTTAGAAAGGTTTTTTACGGAAGTAAAAATCGGACAAAGGTTAAAAATCAATAGAGCGAAAGTTTGAGATTTTCAACAGGATAGTGATTACTAGACATTGGTTTTAAAAACAGCGGAAGCACTTTAAAACGAGTTAGGTTCTATTTATTTTCAAAAATTGTTTTTAAATTTGGCTGGACAACTGAACAATGCGGTTGAGTCCCTAGTGACTCACAACGAGGCATTAGAGGCCCAAATCTCCATGCTTTCACAAACACCTCTAGGACCCTCCCCTGAGGAGAATGTGTATGTTTTAACAACCAGTAGCGAAAAACAAACTAAAAATCCTAAGGAGAGTGATAACCAGGTTGAAGAGAGTTATAATGAGGCTGAGAAGAGTTCTGGTGAGAAAAGAGTAGAGATTGAGAATAATACACCGTCACTACCTGAAAAGGAGGTTGTCGAAGAGGTAGATAAGGAAGCATCTATTGTTGTTCCTCCTCCCTATAAATCACCTATTTCTTCTCCCCAAATGCTTATGGAAGCTAATGTAGATACCCAATCCAATCGGTATATGGGGATATTGAAAAATATCCATACCAATGTACCTTCGTCTGAGGTCCTGTATAAAAAGAGAAAATTTAAGGACCATGAAACTAGGGAAACCATTAGCATTAAGAAGGGAAGGTTAACATTCGTGATGGTGGATGAAATAACTAAGCCTAGACTTGAAAAGTTGATACTTAGGATAGACCCAGAACCACCACCACAAGTCCATAAAAATGAATCATCCCACAAAAGAAAGAAAAGAAAAGGTGAGAGATATGTGAAATGGCTTGATAAGTGGCCATGGAAACCGAAGATTATTAAAAGTTTGATCGATGATTCATTCTCGAGAGAACCACCATAAGTGCTTGCACTCCTGAGCCGTCGAGTTATTAACGTTAAACAAAGCGCTGCGTGGGAGGCAACCCACGAGTTTTCAATTTAATGTTTTCCTTTTATTGTTTGAACTTGCAGAAAATAAGGATATGGATTGCTTGTCACGTCTCGACCATATCTAGGATAAAAATCTATAGTTGATCATCTCAAATATGAGCCAGTGCCCACGTACATTCCTATGAGTGTTGTTGCTGGTGGTGACACCGTTGATGAGTACGATAAGAGAAGGCATGTCTCTCCCGTCTGTAACTCACCTCCTCCTCATCATTTGCATGGTCATGTTCCACCTGCACACACCACACTTTATTTTTCACAATTATGAAAGTACTTCCGCCGAAAATGAGCAATATGATGAGCGGCTTCATGAAAGAGAAGTTTTAACAAATTCAGATATCTCGTAGTACAAGACGTCGGAGTGGAAGTGTTCAACAAAGACATGATCAACAAGGGAAGGATCAGAGAAAAAATTGGTCATTGTAGCACGCAAGGCCGTTCATTCAGATTATATTTTTTCTCTTTCCACCTTTCATCAAAACATTGAGGACAATGTTTGGTTGAAGTATGGGGGAGGGACTTTACCGCTTTCATTTATCGCTTTTTAGTTTGATTGATTGCTTTCTAGTTTATTTGATGTTTTTAGGAATTTATCTATTTTAAGTATTTTGTCGAGTCATTGCATTTGTTGTCAGGTATTTATACGTGATTTTCAGTTGCTATTGAATTTCCCCAAAATTTTAAATTTTTAACCTCCAACAAAATTTTTCTTTTTGATACATGACGCACACACTTTGAAATTATATAGGTTGTCACTTTAGGCTGTATTAGAGAGAATTGGGAAAGCTTCGACAAAATCGATATCGTTTTGACACCCTAAACCCCCTAAGTATGTGAATTAATTTGAGTACATATTATGCCGAAACCTTAAGTTTGAGTTTTAAATTAACCCCGAGTAGTTTATATTAGCAGTCGACACTGTCTTAATCACAAACTACGTAGAGAGCCGATGAATATAAGTGAATGGTCGTAAAAATTCAAAAATGTCATGCCTTAATAGATTGAAAACAGGGAATGCGCTAATTAAGTTAGGTGACCCTCACCTGGTCGCTTAATCCAACGGTTGTGGAACCTAAAAAAATATGTTATAACAAACCGTTGTAAGTTGGTTCAGAAGTGCCTGGTGTTGAACTTGGTAGGGAGGACTATGGTTCGATCCCCCGCAGCTTGCAATTGGGTAAATAAAGGGGTCACCAACTTATGTACCAGAACCCCGTGCTTAAATGACCAGAATCACTAACTGGTTACCCTACTATGTGCGTGCAAGGATATAGGGCTTAATGTGATTGCGCTCGAATGAAAGTGGATGAAATAAAGCAAAAGAAATAGGTTGAGTTATAATAGAATGATTCAGTCTGGTTTGCATAGTGTGGGAATTTTTGATCGCTTATTGTGATTTCGTGTCATCACGGTATCCTTAGTGTTGACGTTTAGTAACCTTCGATTTAACATTAGCCTAGCAGCTACGTATGACTAGGAGTCGTGTCGTGTCTTTGTTTCAAAAACCATGCGTAATCATTTTTTTTGACCGCGTTGGTTGATTGCTTGAGGACAAGCAATGGTTTGAGTGTGGGGGTATTTGATAGCACGCAAACGTATCACATATTTGGCTTAATTTACATAGATTATATCTTTATTTTATCTTAATTATGTTGCTTTATATTTGTATTATGCCGGTATTTTCTATGTTTTCAAGTATTTACTATTTACAAGGCATGTACGAAGAAAGTCGCAGAAATGGAGAAGAATCGAGCTTAAAAATCACAAAAAGAGTAAAATAAATAAGTATGGGGTGTGATAGAAAAATAAGAGGTGAAGGCATGAAGAAAATAAATGGAACAAGCACACAAAGCCCAGCCCATGAAGACTTCTCACTAGTCCTACAAGGTGTGATAGTCGTCACATCCTTCTCACGCCAAGCCATAACGATCGCCACACATTAGAAGGCGAGATCTTATCTACAAGCAAGCTTGTAATGGTCGCCACACCCTCCATGACGATCGTCATGGCCCAAAATGGCCCAAATGCCTCTTCCTTACTTGTGATGAACGTCACACTTTTGAAGGAGAATTTTTCTCCTTACTTGTTGCGAATGGCACGGTTTGTTTCCAACATTTTTTCAACAGCTAAATCAAGCCACTTCTTTCTATTTTCTCTCAACAAGCAAGTGACCACACCACATCTTCCTTTTTCCTCTCACCGATCGTATTTTTTCTCACCGAAACAAGTTATTAGAGGGTTATAAATAGAAGGCAGTTAACACGTGCAGATCACACACTCTCTTCTCTCGTCCATTTCCACCATTTTTAGTTCAGAGCTTTTTCTTAGAATGCAAAAGTAATAGTTCTCCACATCGGGGGACTATTACCAAGTTAGTTATATGATTTATTTCTATCGTTTAATTTATGTATTAGATTCAAACTGGTCGGCGTATTTAAATTCAAGTTCTATTTGTTTCCATTTTCCGCATTTATAGGTTCTTCATTTTACCGCTTTATTATTATTATTGTTATTCCTTTTATCACATTATTTATTATTATTTTGTTTGTCAAATTTAATTTTTATGTCATTTTTTATCGTAACTATAATTATTCATGCGTTTTTAATTAGTAACATGTCTGGCTAAATAGTCTTGAGTCCGGTGTATGAGGACCGTTGTTACCGACAGACTCAGTAGAAAATAATAGGTGCGAATTTATGATTAGTATTCTGTTTTGGTTTTAATTTACAAGTCTAATTTAAATAACCTTGTCACGAGAGTGAGAGTTTATTTAACACGATTTTGTCACGAGAGTGAGAAATCAATTAAGGTGAGAGCCGACACTGCGAGAGCGTGGGGATCAAACCAGATAGTAGAAATTAGGAAACAAATCTAAATACAGCGAGAACGCTTTAAATGCGTTTAGGATATTATTGGCTTTTAAAATATATTTCTTAGTTACCGGGCGAGCGAGAGCAAAATCTTGGGATTAGGAAGTATGGCTTTAGTTAATATCGCGAGAGCGTGAGACAAATTCTTTAAGTCAGTATATTCTACGGAACTAAGTTATAGTCGTAATTAGTACCCATTTTCTATAAGTCCTTCAGGAACGCGGAAACCATATTTCAGTCTCTATTTATTATTATATTTTCTAAAGTCATTTTTAGTTTTAGTTCTTAGTTTCCCCCAAAATCCAATTATTCATTAGCCTTAGCTTTACAAAGTAACGATAGATTACAGTAGATTGACATTGGTCTCTGTGGTTCGACAATCTTTTATATTACTTCGATATTTCCGTGCACTTGCGGAATTTACCCATCATTAATCCAAGTTCTTCACTCCCACATGAAGTCTTTAAACTCTCTTTGTTCTAGCTTCATCATCTTCTTTCATCATGAAGGTACATCAGTTCTGGTCAGGTTGGTCTAGTCTTCCACAAATAGGTCCATCCTCCATTTCAAGGGACCATACAATATGAACACGCCTAGTTCAAACAATCTTCTACCTTGTACACAACCAGAAAGTATTGTCCCTAGGATCTCATCCAAAAACAGACAGGATGCCTGCTCTGATACCAATTGAAGTTCTGGTGCAACAGACCGAGATGTCACATAAGGATGTCAAGACATCTGGTCTGACATTAAACATACACAGACAAGGTAGAATACAATAGTGCAGAAAACAAAAGAACACATAGAATTGTTCACCCAGTTTGGTTCAAACCAACCTACATCTGGGGGCATACTAAGCCAAGAATGAAGTCCACTATCAGCAGTATTAATTCAGATTTAAACTCCCTATTTACACCCTTCACTTAATCCCTACCCAATGACCCTTGTACCTAAGAAACCCATCCTAGATATGAGAACCTCTGGTCAATTCTTATCATCACGATGATACCTAGCAGTTAATATCTCAGCCACTGCATCAACAACTTGGTTTCCAACAACTCTTCAAACCTAGAAAAGTATAAGTCATACTTCTATCACAAACTAACTAAGACTAAAAGAAACAAGCTTCTATCTTAGGACATACCTTGGAGTTTCTTCACAGCTTCCTCCAAGAACACAACTGCACTCATTGCTTCATAGCTTCTGATTGAGTAAAACAATCCTCTTGCCTACAGGCTTCGAGGTACAAATCAGTGACCATCCCACAACCCGGGTGGTTTACTTACATGGCTAACCCTAAAGATTACATCTTTCTAAAACCAGATAGTTTGCTAAAACTAGGTTACAAACTGCTTATTTATAACCTTCTACCCAACTGGATTTGGGCCTTTAGACAACAACTTAAAGTTGTAACAAACTGCAATAACAAACTTTTGCAGAACAACAAACAAGCAGATAACTTCTGCTACAATCAAGATCCTTGCTGATTTTTCTCTTTAGCTTCTGGACCTCCACAAATGCCTTTATAAACACGCCACATATGACGCATAATATTCCCATAATATTCTGCACAATTAAAAACAGAGCTGTAACAAATTTTGACAGTTCAGTAGCGTGATGTCTGATGTCTTGACATCTCATTTGACATGTTGTTCTCGATGTTGAAACTCTTCAACACAACATGTTCAGGCATTCCAATAGGATTACAACAAGTTAAAATATCCTATTTTATATTACATTATTGCTACTCTTATTTGTTTTACAAAATTAAGTCAACCCTTAAAATTTAGGAACTTACAACAATATATTGATCATTTAGATGGACACGAGCAAGCGAGTTTTAAAACTCCTTCTCTTTCACACTATGAAGCTTTCAAGTTTTCATGCTAGATATATCAATCATATAATTAAGCATTTCACTTGAATCTTCTATTGGATAAAGTTTGGTATATCTTCAATTTAATCACAAATTTTAAAGAGTTTTGAAGATATCATTTGTGATCATAAACCCTAATTCTTTATTTGAGAAACCTATAGTTTAATTCGGAAGGATAGATTGATCTTGATCAACCACCTTATACATATTTGACTGCTTGAGCAAGCTTTAGTAATTGCTTGATTTCATGTGTTTTTAACATAAAAACGACTTCAATTGTTGTTACTACTTTAAGTGTCATCATCATCCAAACCATGCTATCATTAAAGTTAAGTTGATGCTTCTTGTTATCCATGAGTTTTATCATCTTGGATCACTTATTGATTATACATGCAAGCACATGGTTCCACATTAAATTGATTTTTTTCGAAAAAACTCGATTTTTTTTTTATTTTTCGAAATAACTCAATTTTCCTATAAAAACTTGACTTTTTGAAGAAAAAAAAATCGATTTTTCAATTTTCCAAAAAAATTTATCTTCCAAAATAAATTTATTAAATTTAAAGAATACTATAAAAATAATACATTGGATCAACAAAATGTGGTGGATGGATTGAATGAAATTTTTAGTAGATGAATTGGATAAATTTTATATTAATGAATTCAATTGCCTAATCTATATAGTATATTTGCTTTAAAAAAATACACAAAATTCACATTATATTATTATTATTATTATTATTATTATTATTATTATTATTATTATTATTATTATTATTATTATTATTATTATTATTATTATTATTATTATTATTATTATTATTATTATTATTATTATTATTATTATTATTATTATTATTATTATTATTATTATTATTATTATTATTATTATTATTATTATTATTATTATTATTATTATTATTATTATTATTATTATTATTATTATTATTATTATTATTATTATTATTATTATTATTATTATTATTATTATTATTATTATTATTATTATTATTATTATTATTATTATTATTATTATTATTATTATTATTATTATTATTATTATTATTATTATTATTATTATTATTATTATTATTATTATTATTATTATTATTATTATTATTATTATTATTATTATTATTATTATTATTATTATTATTATTATTATTATTATTATTATTATTATTATTATTATTATTATTATTATTATTATTATTATTATTATTATTATTATTATTATTATTATTATTATTATTATTATTATTATTATTATTATTATTATTATTATTATTATTATTATTATTATTATTAATTAATTATTATTAATAATATTAGCAATACATGTCTAGTCATCTAGTGGTCATAAAGAATAATATTTTGTTCAAATTCCTGTTGTACCCACACAGCTTTAATCTTATTTCCTTTACTGGAATTGGATGCGAATCCTTGTTGCAAAAAATTGAGGTCCCAGTTGGATAAATCCAACAACGCAGCAGATGCTCGAAGATAGATAAGGAATATATAAATTTTAGTATTAGGAAAAATAAAAAGCTTCCTAATAAAAAGTAACAATTAAATTAAATAAAAAATATAAGTATAACACTGTATTATCTATAATTGCATTTACTATTATTCCCAAATGGAAGTCTTCCTATATATGCAATGCATGCATATATGCAATCATGGAAAAAATAAAACGTAAAGTAAGGACTTGTCGTGATTTGTCTCCGTATGCATGCATCAGATGCATGGATAAAGAATCGCTTTGTATAAGTAAAAAAAAGCAAACTTAGTTGATCAATCACTTTCAAAGATTATGAAAACGATCCAAATATCTAATAAGAATATTAGTTATATTTCTCCGTTTTTATTTCTCAGCAAGGCTTAGTTTTATTCCCTTTAAGATCTCTATATAATGCATGCCACATTTAGCTTATCTCATCAACACATCTCATTCAAAAATTTCAAATAAAACTACACACATTCCTATATCAACATTTGTATCATAATGGAGAGAGTAACAAAGATGGTTTCAGAGAGGCCAGTGGTGATTTTCAGCAAGAGTTCATGTTGCATGAGTCATACCATAAAGACACTCTTTTGTGACTTTGGTGTGAATCCAGCAGTGTATGAACTGGATGAGATATCAAGAGGAAGAGATATTGAACAAGCACTTTCAAGACTTGGTTCTTCTCCATCTGTTCCAACTGTTTTCATTGGTGGTGAGCTTGTTGGTGGAGCCAATCAAGTCATGAGTCTTCACCTTAACCGCTCTTTGATTCCAATGCTTAAAAAAGCTGGAGCTCTTTGGGTTTAATTTCATCAACTCTTCAGACACACACAGCCACTTAATAAATTAATTACCTATTTTGCTTATGAGGTAATTGCGAGATGATATATATAGAGAGAGAAAGATTCAAGGCCAAGTCCTTAGTTTAGCCTTCTTTTTTAGGGGCTAAATGCAATGTTTTAATTTAATGTTATATCTTTTTGTAGCGAGTTACTATAACAAATTATGTGAATGAGTTGCAGCACACAGTGCATGTTTACTTAGAGGAACACCAAAAATGTTATCCATTTAATTTTAATTTTGCATGAGATTTTAATGTAGATAACGTCTAAGGTGGGGCTCAATTGAGTCCCTCACCCGGTGGAACATTTAAATAATACCATTAGATCCAATCAACTGTTAGATTGTTTTAAAATAAAATTGAAATTTTTTACATATGTACACATAGAATCTTTACCTTCTATTTTTTTTAACACAACAACAAGACAATAATAAAGACTAAATTTCTAGAGGTGATGTTTAAAGACTGCAACTTCTTATATATTGAAATGTTTATCTGTCTTAGAAAATATGATACAAATGAGTTCTATATATAGAGACTCAAGGAAATGATATATAATAAATGCTAGATATTTCCAAGGAGATGTAAATTCAAGGAATAGACTTTTCTAATCTCAAGAGAATATAACTTTCAAACTCTCTTTGACTGCATTTAAGTTTATTCCAACAAAACTCCCCCATAAAATTAAATGCTTCTTCGATCCATCATTCTCAACATCATTTTGCCTCTGTCGAATAGCTTCTTCAACAATTGTTTTGTGAAGGTGTCTGCAGCCTGATCCTTACTTGCTACATGTTTTAGTTCGACACTTCCTTCCTTCACATGTTCTCGAATGAAATGGAATCAAAGATCAATATGTTTGCTTCTTTCATGATTCACTGAATTCTTCGCTAGTTCGATTGCTGACTTGTTGTCCACTCGAATTGTTGTTGCATCTTCTTGTCTTTGCTCCATCTTGCTCAATAGTCTTCTAAGCCATATTGCATGGCATACACACCAAGATGTTGCTACATACTCTGCTTCACATGTTGAAAGGGTAACAATTTGTTGCTTCCTCGAAATCCAAGTGAAATTAGTCTTTCCCATGAAGAACACATAGCCTAAAGTGCTCTTTCGATCATCTATGTCTCCATACCAATCACTGTCGGAGTAGCCAGTCAACTTTTAATCTTCTGTTCTTGAGTAAAACATTCCAAGTGACACAGTTGCTTGGACGTATCGAAGGATCTTTTTCAATGTCTTCCAGTGTGTGTGAACTAGTTCTTCCATAAATCGACTCACAATACCAACATTTAGAGAAAGATCTGGCCATGTGCAAGTCAGATATCAAAGACTTCCTACCAAGCTTCGAAATTTACTTGCTTCTACACGCTTGCCTCCATCAAATTTCGAAAGCTTTGTTCTTGGTTCCATCGGTGTCGCAATGGATTGCAACTATACATTTTGAACCTCTTCAGGATGTCTTTTGCATATTTTTCTTGTGAGATGAAGATTCATGTTTCTTCTTGTCGAACTTCTATGCCAAGATAGTATCTCATCAGGCCTAAGTCTGTCATCTCGAACTCACGTGTCATTGTGCTTTTGAATTCGTCGATCAACTGATCATTGTTGCCCATGAAAATCAGGTCATCAATATAAAGAGCAACAAGCAGTATATCTTCTCTATTCTTCTTCACGTACAGAGCATGTTCGTAAGGACATTGTTGAAAACCTTTCTCCTTAAAATATGTGTCAATGCGCGTATTCCATGCAAGTGGTGCCTGCTTCAACCCATAAAGTGCTTTCTTCAATCTCAACACTTTTCCTTCGTTTTCGACTTTCATGCATCTTGGTAGTAATTCGATGTAGACTTCTTCTTCGAGCACACCATTTAGAAAAGTTGATTTGACATCCATCTGAAATATCTTCCATTTGAATTGAGCAGCTTGAGAAATGCGCAATCGAATTGTTTCCATTCTTGCAACAGGTGCAAATACTTCATCATAGTCAATTCCTTCTTTCTGTTTGTAGTCTTTCGCCACCAGTCGCGCCTTATACCTTTCGATTTCCCCTTGAGCATTCATCTTCTTCTTGAACACCCACTTCATACCAATGATTTGACTTCCTTTTGGCAACTCTACAAGTTCCCAAGTGTTGTTATGTTCAATGGCCTTGAATTATTCGTTCATGGCATTTTTCCATTTTTCATCCCTTCATGCTTCTTCATAGCTAATGTTTTCAGAATCTGCCAACATACATACATGATTCACTTCCTCTGTGTTATCATAAAAATATCGTAGGCTTCACATTCTGGGCTGTGAGGGTTCATTTTCACTATCAGAGTCTTCATGATCTGTCGAAGTATTTTTTGACACGACAACAAATGATTCTCCAGCTTCGACCACGACTTCTGTCGAACTGTTCCAGTCTCATCTACTTGCTTTGTTCACACGAACGTCTCTACTTACTATCACCTTTTTGTTTACAGGATTGAACAACTTGTATCCCTTTGTCTTCTCATCATACCCAATGAGTATGTACTTTTGACTCTTGTCTTCAAGCTTCGTTCTTCGTTGGTCTGGTACATGTGCATATACAACACTACCAAAAGACTTTGAAATGAGACACAATTGGCTTTTGACCACTCCAAGCTTCTTGTGGTGTTTGATCTCCTAGATTTGAATGTGGACATCTATTTTGCACATAAATTTCACATTGAACAGCTTCTGCCCAAAATTACTTTGACATGTTCTTGCTTTTAAACATTGATCGAACCATGTCAATGATTGTTCGATTCTTCCTTTCAGCCACCCCATTTTGATGAGGTGAGTATGATGCAGTTAGAAACCTCCTTATCCCCTTCTCTTCACAATACTTCATGATTGCTTTTGAAGTATACTCTCCACCTCTGTTTGATCGAAGGGCCTTGATGTGTCTATCAGTTGTCTTCTCCACCATCACTTTAAACATTTTGAATACTTTAAATGCTTCAGATTTTTCTTTCAAGAAATAGACCCAAGTCTTTCTTGAGAAATCATCAATGAACGAAATGAAATACTTCTTACCACTGAAGGATTATGGAGTAATTGACCCACATACGTCAGTGTGAATCAGTTTGAGGATATATTTAGCCTGATAATCTGCCTTCTTTTGAAATGAAGTTCTTGTTTGTTTTCTAAGAACACAATCTTCACAGAATTTTCCTTCATACTCCATGTCTGGAAGTTTATGCACCATGTTCTTCTTTGCTAATCTCATTAGCCCAGCATGATTTAAGTGACCAAAACGTAGATGCCATAGAGATACTTCATCTTCGATATTAACCTGCATACATTTCTCTCGAACTCTCCTCAAATTCAACTTGTAATTCGATTCTTCCCCATTTCGACTTCAGCGACCAGATGTCCAGACTTATCTTTGAGGTGCAACGTTTGATCTTTCATGAGAATCGAATATCCCTTCTTAGTCAATTGTCCCATACTCAGTATGTTTGCTTTGAGATCTGGTGTGGCACCCCGATTTAATTTAAATATTAAATAAGTGAAGATTTAATTATTTAATTAAATGAAGTCTTAAGTATTAATTTTAGTTGGATTAATTGGGTCATTTAATGAAGAAAGGATTGGAGGTGTAGGAATAATTAGTGAGTATGAGGAGTAAATTACTCTACTTTACTAATTATTATTATTTTTGTTTTATTGGAATAATTAAAGGAATATTAAAGGAGTATAAAAAGGAAAATAAGAAAAGAATAGGTTTTTTTGGAGAAACTGCTTTCACGTAGAATTGGAGAGAAGAGGAAAAGAGAGGAAAGTCGAAGAATCATCGAGGTAAGGGTGATTTCATTCGGTTAATATGTTTTATGGGTTTTGGGAATCAACCGGTAGTCGGTATGTTAGAGAATTGATCATAGGTTATAGATTGAAAACCCTATTTTGTGTCTGTTTGGGATTAGGATCATCTAGTGTGTCAATGAACAATAAGGATGAATAAACCATGTTGTTGGATGTTAAAATGGTGTGAAATGATGATGAAATTGTGTTCCTAATATACCAAATCGTATTAGTAAGTTTGGAAGTGATAAAAGATACATAATGTCAAAAAGTAATAAAATGTCGTCGAGGTCGTGGGAACCGGTTCCTGTGGGAGGAACCGAGTTCCAGTTAAATTGCAAAACGGGAAAATAGGCTCGGGAACCGTTCCTGTATGGGTAGGAACCGGGTTCCCATACAAAAACCAGGGAGCGCCTTTTTGAAAACTTTCAGGAACCGGTTCCTGTATAGGTAGGAACCGGGTTCCATGTGCATTTTTCCAAATTTTCTAAAACTTCAAAAATTCATATTTTCTAAACCGTAACTCCGATTCGAGTGCCGTTTTCGGCGTTATTTCCTAAATTTCAAACACTACCTTTTGAAAAGAGAAAAACATTATTTTGCTAAATTATTTTAAAAATGGTCGCGCTCCCGATTTTTGAAAAGAATGAGTAATTAAGGATAATGAGAGCTATTATGAATGGTATGAGTTACCTGATGAGGTATTGATGCTTACAGTGTTATATAATTGCTATTCATTTTGATTGAATGAGATACACTGGTGATTTGACATGATGTGATTTGTATTAATATCATGATATGTGAAATGATGATGGCATACTTTTATGATGCATGCATATACATTTGTTGATTTGGTTCATTCCCATTGTGCGGAAGTGAACTGGTTGAGCCAATAGACTTACCCGGAGGTTGAGGTAGTGAGGCTGGATTCTTGACCCAATAGCTATGGGCGAATCATGAATTACACTGTCTATACACATGTAAACGGAGCGGTGTGTGTGAACTCGGTTCACGTTTTGGTACCACATGCATAGAGTCTGCATTGCATATGAGATTGTAACATGCTAGGATGGTTTCCAGTGTTGCAATTTCCATTGTTTGATTATATACATATTCATTGTGTGGACTGCCTTGTGCATTGATTATGACTTGTGTTTGGTTAATAAATTAACGTATCTGGTTATTCTGTTGTATTCTAGAAACGTATAATGCATGTTATATTGAATTGGAATCTCACCCTTAGTCCGTGTCGTGCTCTAGTAGATGTAACACTGGGGGAAACAGTTGTTTGATCCTTTAAATGGATACTTCTTAATAGTTTTTTGAATTTTGTTGATTTATCATCCTGGAATAACTGTTGAATGATGTATTCAGAATTTTTGGTTATGTTTACATTTCCACTGATAAACATGACGTTGAGTATGATTTATTAATGATTTTATCCCTCAGTGGAGGCATGACACCTGTTTGGTAAATTTTTATGATTTAAATTGTGACGCCTCTTTAATTTGAATGGAACTCTGATTATTATTTATAAAACGCGGGTAAATAGAAGGGGGTGTTACAATAGTGGTATCAGAGCATAGTTGGTCTTGTCTTAGTGTCGTTATCCCTTTTAGTATGCGACTAGTGTAAGTAACACTGTCGATACTTGTGTGCTGATTTAGATTGTTTTGTAATGTTACGAACAATGGCGTGAAGAGGTAACGGAAGGAATGATGATGTTATTCCGAGGCTTTGGGAATGTTAATGGAGTACTCGGAGGAATCAGCAGGAGTCGCTATTGGTGCCGATGAGATAATTGGGGAATTTTCGGAGGAATAATCCTCCATTGTTCAAGGGTGCACATGATCCCGAGGGTGCTCGAAGTGGTTGAAGGAGATCGAGAGGATCTTCGAGTGATTGATTGTCCGAGGGGTCAAGGTGAGATATGGTACTCACATGTTGGCAGAGGAAGTCGATGACCGTGGGTTGCTACCAGATCGAATTGGAAGAAGATGGAATTGCATTGACTACGTGTTCGGAGAGCTTTTCTGAGAAGGTACTTTCCTGAAGACATTCGGGGTAAGAAAGAGATTGAGTTTCTGGAGCTCAAGCAAGGCAATAAGTCTGTGAGTGAGTATGCGACCAAGTTTACTGAGTTAGCAAAGTATTATGCTAATTATCCTAACGATGCAGATGGAGAATTTTCCAAATGTATCAAGTTTGAGAATGGTCTGCGTGATGAGATCAAGCAGGGTATCAGGTATCAACGTATTAGGAGGTTTCCTGATTTGGTTGATTGTAGTAGGATTCTGGAAGAAGATCTTTCTAGTACTAAGTCGAATGCTCAGAGTTATGTTGACCGTAAGGGTAAGAGACATATGGATCGTGGTAAGCCTTACGATAGAAATAATCAGAAATCTGGAGGTTGGAAGAAGCCTAGTGGGGGAGACTCTGGTTCTTCTAGTTCTTCCGTAAAGTGTTACAGGTGTGGTGAATTGGGTCACCGAGCTCCTGAATGCAAGAATGATGCAAGGAAGTGCAACAATTGTGGAAGATTTGGTCACTTAGTCACGAGTGTAGATCCGTAAGAATAACATGTTACAACTGTGGTGAAGAGGGACACACGTCCATGATGTACTAAACCAAAGAAAGAGCAAGGTGGGAAGGTGTCGAGATCGATGTTAAGCCCGATGATCGGTTGATTAAAGGTACATGTTTTATTAATGGCATACCTTTAATAGCAATTATTGATACCGGAGCAACACATTCTTTGGATTGTGCTAAGAGATTAAATCGAAATTTCTAATTTGGATGGAAGTATGGTTATTGACACTCCGTGGTTCAAAGGACTACTTCAGATGTTTGTAGGAATTGTCCTATTGTTATTTTTGATAGAGGTTTCGTATGGATTTAGTGTGCCTACCGTTAGAACAACTCGATATTATCCTTGAATGAACTGGTTGGTCTTCAACCGTGTTCATATCAATTGTTTTGAGAAGACTTATTTCCTCAAGAAGTTAAAGTGGAAGATGAGACTATGTCGCTAAGATGAATTCAAATTGTTAGAGATGGTGCTGTAGTGTTTATGTTATATTCTTCGACGGAAGTGAAAGGAAAGGCTAAGAGTGGAGAATTACCTGTTGTGAACGAATTTCCAGAGGTGTTTCCGGAAGATGTGAATGAGTTACCACCTGAGAGAGAAGTGGAGTTTGCTATAGATTTAATTCCTGGAACTAGTCCGGTGTCGATGGCGCCTTATCGCATGTCGGCATATGAGTTGTCAGAGTTGAAGAAGCAGTTAGAGGAATTGCTTGAGAAGAAGTTTATTCGGCCTAGTGTTTCACCGTGGGGTGCGCCGGTATTGTTGGTGAAAAAGAAAGAAGATACAATGAGACTGTGTGTTGACTACAGGCAATTGAATAAAGTGACAATCAAGAATCGGTATCCATTGCCGAGGATTGATGATTTGATGGATCAGTTAGTCGGAGCTTGTGTATTTAGCAAAATTGATCTGAGGTCTGGATATCATCAGATTCATGTTAAGGCGGGAGATATTCAGAAGACTGCGTTTAGAACGAGGTATGGGCATTATGAATATTCTGTTATGCCATTTGGAGTTACTAATGCACCTGGTGTGTTTATGGAGTATATGAATAGGATATTTCATCCGTATCTTGACAAGTTTGTGGTGGTGTTTATTGACGACATCCTGATCTATTCAAAGAATGATGAGGAACATGCAAAGCATCTTAGAATTGTATTAGAATTGTTGAAAGAGAAGAAGTTGTATGCGAAATTGTCGAAGTGTGATTTTTGGTTAAGCGAAGTGAGTTTCCTTGGTCATGTGATTTCTAGGAATGGTATTGCTGTTGATCCTACGAAAGTAGAAGCGGTATCTCAGTGGGAAGCACCGAAGAATGCTTCAGAGATTCGTAGTTTTCTTGGTCTTGCAGGTTACTACAGGAAGTTCATTGAGGGATTTTCGAAGTTAGAGTTACCGTTGACTAAGTTTACGAGAAAGGGTCAAGCATTTGTTTGGGATATAGATTGTGAGAAAGGATTCCAAGAATTGAAGAGGAGGTTGACTAGTGCTCCGATTTTAATTTTGCCGAATCCGGAAGAATCTTTTGTGGTGTATTGTGATGCGTCCTTGATGGGTTTAGGAGGTGTTTTGATGCAGGATAAGCAAGTTGTGGCTTACGCTTCGAGACAGTTGAAGACTCATGAAAGGAATTACCCGACTCATGATTTAGAGTTGGCGGCTGTTGTGTTTGTGTTGAAATTGTGGAGGCATTATCTGTATGGTTCACGATTTGAAGTGTTCAGCGATCATAAGAGTCCGAAGTATCTTTTTTGATCAGAAAGAGTTGAATATGAGGCAGAGGAGATGGTTAGAGTTTCTCAAGGATTATGATTTTGGATTGAATTACCATCCTGGTAAGGCAAATGTTGTGGCAGATGCATTGAGCAGGAAGTCTTTGCATATGTCAATGTTAATGGTTCGTGAATTGGAATTGGTGGAACAATTCAGAGACTTGAGTTTGGTATGTGAGACTACTCCGAACAGTGTGAAGTTGGGCATGTTGAAGCTGACTAGTGGTATTTTGGAAGAGATTCGAAATGGACAAAAGTCTGATGTTGGTTTAGTGGACAAGCTGACATTGATTAACCTAGGTCAAGGAGGTGAGTTCCGAATTGATGAGAATGGTGTTATGAGATTTGGTGATAGAGTGTGTGTTCCGGATGTTGCTGAGATCAGAAAGAGAATCTTGGAGGAAGGACATCGAAGTGGATTGAGTATTCATCCCGGTGCTACTAAGATGTACCATGACTTGAAGAAGTTATTTTGGTGGCCTGGAATGAAAAAGGAAATTGCCGAGTTTATGTATGCATGTTTGGTTTGTCAGAAATCAAAGATTGAGCATCAGAAGCCGTCAGGATTGATGGAGTCGTTGTTTGTTCCGGAATGGAAATGGGATGGAATTTCAATGGATTTCGTGTCTGGTTTGCCGAGGACGACGAAGAACTGTGATTCTATATGGGTGATTGTCGATCGATTGACAAAGTCTGCTCACTTTATTCCGATAAGAATGGATTATCCGATGGAGAGGTTGGCATAATTGTATGTCGAGAAGATTGTAAGTTTGCATGGTATTCCATCTAGCATTGTGTCGGATAGAGATCCGAGGTTTAATTCTAAGTTCTGGACAGGATTGCAGGAAGCTCTGGGTACTAAGTTACGATTGAGTTCTGCATATCATCCACAGACAGATGGTCAGACGGAGAGGACGATTCAATCGTTAGAGGATTTGTTGAGAGCTTGTGTGTTAGAGAAAGGTGGAGCTTGGGATAGCTATTTGCCGTTGATAGAATTTACCTACAACAATAGCTTTCATTCGAGCATCGGTATGGCTCCGTTTGAGGCATTGTATGGTAGGAGATGTCGGACACCGTTGTGTTGGTACGAATCTGGAGAAAGTACTGTGGTTGGACCGGAGATTGTTCAACAAACTTCAGAAAAGATTAAGATGATTCAGGAGAGGATGAGGACTTCTCAGAGTCTTCAGAAAAGTTACCATGACAAGAGGAGGAAGGATCTTGAGTTTAATGAAGGAGACCATGTGTTCATGAGAGTTACTCCGATGACCGGTATTGGTCGAGCCTGAAGTCAAAGAAGTTGACTCCGCTTTATTGGTCCGCTCCAGTTACCAAAAGAGTTGGGAAAGTTGCTTATCGATCGCTTCCGCCGTCACTTGCGAATTTGCATGATGTTTTCCATGTATCTCGCTTGAGGAGGTACATTGCGGATCCGCACATGAGATTCAAGTAGATGATGTTCAAAGTGGATAATTTAATCTGAAGCAAAGGCTGCGAGAATCGAAGATCGGAAAGTGAAGCAACTACGTGGTAAAGAGATAGCACTGGTACGAGTAGCTTGGGGAGGACTAGCTGAAGGAAATGTCACTTGGGAGCTGGAGAGTCAGATGAAGGACTCGTATCCCGAACTTTTCGTCTAAGGTATGTTTTCGAGGACGAAAACTCTTTTAGTGGGGGAGAGTTGTGACACCCCGATTTAATTTAAATATTAAATAAGTGAAGATTTAATTATTTAATTAAATGAAGTCTTAAGTATTAATTTTAGTTGGATTAATTGGGTCATTTAATGAAGAAAGTATTGGAGGTGTAGGAATAATTAGTGAGTATGAGGAGTAAATTACTCTACTTTACTAATTATTATTATTTTTGTTTTATTGGAATAATTAAAGGAATATTAAAAGGAGTATAAAAAGGAAAATAAGAAAAGAATAGGTTTTTTTGGAGAAACTGCTTTCACGTAGAGAGAGAGAGAAAAGAGAGGAAAGTCGACGCGAGAGAAATCGAAGAATCATCGCGAGGTAAGGGGTGATTTCATTCGGTTAATATGTTTTATGGGTTTTGGGAATCAACCGGGTAGTCGGTATGTTAGAGAATTGATCATAGGTTATAGATTGAAAATCCTATTTTGTGTCGGTGTTTGGGATTAGGATCATCTAGTGTGTTGAATGAACAATAAGGATGAATAAACCATGTTGTTGGATGTTAAAATGGTGTGAAATGATGATGAAATTGTGTTCCTAATATACCAAATCGTATTAGTAAGTTTGGAAGTGATAAAAGATACATAATGTTGTCAAAAAGTAATAAAAATGCTGTCAGAGGTCGTGGGACCGGTTCCTGTGGGAGGAACCGAGTTCCTGTTAAATTGCAAAATCGGGAAAAATAGGCTCGGGAACCGTTCTGTATGGGTAGGAACCGGTTCCCATACAAAACCAGGAGCGCCTTTTGAAAACTTTCAGAACCGGTTCTATAGGTAGGAACCGGTTCCATGTGCATTTTTCCAAATTTTCTAAAACTTCAAAATTCATATTTTCTAAACCGTAATTCGATTCGAAAGTGCTTTTGGCGTTATTTCCTAAATTTCAAACACTACCTTTGAAAAGAGAAAACATTATTTTGCTAAATTATTTTAAAATGGTCGCGCTCCCGATTTTTGAAAAGAATGAGTAATTAAGGATAATGAGAGCTATTATGAATGGTATGAGTTACCTGATGAGGTATTGATGCTTACAGTGTTATATAATTGCTATTCATTTTGATTGAATGAGATACACTGGTGATTTGACATGATGTGATTTGTATTAATATCATGATATGTGAAATGATGATGGCATACTTTTATGATGCATGCATATACATTTGTTGATTTGGTTCATTCCCATTGTGCGGAAGTGAACTGGTTGAGCCAATAGACTTACCCGGAGGTTGAGGTAGTGAGGCTGGATTCTTGACCCAATAGCTATGGGCGAATCATGAATTACACTGTCTATACACATGTAAACGGAGCGGTGTGTGTGAACTCGGTTCACGTTTTGGTACCACATGCATAGAGTCTGCATTGCATATGAGATTGTAACATGCTAGGATGGTTTCCAGTGTTGCAATTTCCATTGTTTGATTATATACATATTCATTGTGTGGACTGCCTTGTGCATTGATTATGACTTGTGTTTGGTTAATAAATTAACGTATCTGGTTATTCTGTTGTATTCTAGAAACGTATAATGCATGTTATATTGAATTGGAATCTCACCCTTAGTCCGTGTCGTGCTCTAGTAGATGTAACACTGGGGGAAACAGTTGTTTGATCCTTTAAATGGATACTTCTTAATAGTTTTTTGAATTTTGTTGATTTATCATCCTGGAATAACTGTTGAATGATGTATTCAGAATTTTTGGTTATGTTTACATTTCCACTGATAAACATGACGTTGAGTATGATTTATTAATGATTTTATCCCTCAGTGGAGGCATGACACCCTGTTTGGTAAATTTTTATGATTTAAATTGTGACGCCTCTTTAATTTGAATGGAACTCTGATTATTATTTATAAAACGCGGGTAAATAGAAGGGGGTGTTACATCTGGCACATAATACATATCTTGGATTGACCCAATCAAGTCATCCTTTTGCGCATAGCAGATTGTGCCCTTTCCTTCAACCTTTATCTTCGATGCATCTTCAAAAGATACATGGCCATCTTCAATCTTTACAATCTCTATAAACAAGTGTTTGTGACCATATAGTGTCCCTTTCTACATCTACTTCCTTTTGAGTCATCAGTAGAAAACCTTCATTTTAACCTGCATCTAGGGAAAAGTTTGTTGTCTCTTCCACCTTTCTTTTAAGACGAAAATATTTTGCAAGATGTCCCACCTTTCCACAGTTGTAGCAACTGTAGAATTACAGTCCTTTGCATAGTGCCCCTGTTTGTTACATTTGTAACATTCAATGTTTGTGTAGTTTGTTCGGCCACCTCTTTGACCACGTCCTCTGCCACGCCAATTTTGTTGGCTTGATTGTCCTCTTTCGAAGTTGTTGTTTTGATAGCTTCGACCACCATCACGTCCTCCACGGCCACACCCTCTCCCACGAAAGTTTTGAGAGAAGAGTGTCTTTTCGTCTTTGCTAGATTCTTTGGTTTGTTTTGTATCATCAGATGCTTCCTCCTTCATCTTCATCTTGCGTTGTTGTGTGCTTCGAGAGAACTTGCAACTTCTTCGACAGTAACTCTCGAAAGATTCACCGATTCTTCTATTGCACATACTATATTTTCAAACTTGTCTGTCAAAGATCTCAAAATCTTTTCGACAACACGAGCATCAGTCAATGCTTCTCCATTTTGACTCAGTTAGTTTTCCACCATTTGCACACGCGTTATGTAGTCCGACACGGACTTCGTCTCCTTCATCTTCATTATTTCTAATTCACCTCGAAGAGTTTGCAAGCGAACTTGCTTAACTCTATCTTCTCCTTTGAACGCTCTTTCAAGGGTGTCTCACGCTGCTTTCGACATATTCGACATAGTCGAACCAACAATCTTCTCAAAGGCCGATTCATCGACAACTCTAAACAACATGTACAATGTTGTTTTGTCTTTCGATCGTGTCTCTTTCAACGCCTTGTTCTGGGCTGCTGTGTACCCAGTTGTATTAGTTGGTTCTTCAATCTTATTCCTTGTTACTTCCCACACATCTAGAGATCCAAGAAGCGCATTCATCTGGATACTCCAATTTTCATAATTCAATTTTGATAATTGTGGCAGTGGCATTTGATTCATCATGTTCGCCATTGGCTCTGATGCCAATTTGAAGACAGCAACAAGACAATAACAAATACTAAACTTCTAGAGATGGTGTTTAGAGGACTACAACTTCTTCTTGTAAATTGAAATGTTTAACTGTCTTAGAAAATATAATGCAAATGAGTTCTACATATAGAGACTCAAAATACAAAAGATATAAATGCTACATAGAAAATGGTATATAATAAATGCTAGATATTTCCAATGAAGTATAGATACAAGGAATTGACTTTTTTAATCCCAAGAGAATATAACTTTCAAACTGCATTTAAGTTTATTCCAACATTTTTTCCATATTTAAGATTAAAAAAAAAACACTGTCAAAATTTTTTTAAAAAAATTTGTGATTAGAGATTCATCTTCTGGAAAGAGGGTGTCATATATCTCCTCGTAGTTCTTGGTGAAGAAAGGTTTCAGAAATCTATGTTAATAAAGGTGATCAACCTTAAAATTCTTAACAAAATCACGATGGCAATTGAAGTTATTATGGCCAGAATAACCTAATTCAATGTGTGCGATGGAAGCCAACCCGTCATCCTCCTTGAAGAAACAGAATATTTTGATAAAATCAACCATGGAGTTTCCAGTTCTTACAAAAAAAAATGAAACAAAGAATGTCTTTAGTTTGATAATGGAGAGAATATAAAGTTTAATAATAATGTAAAATAACATAGATTGTATTTATAGTGGGAGGTGAAGCTTTATTTTATTGATTTATTAAGACGGTTGTTGATCTCTATAAGTAACAACTATGGGGAAAACTTTGATTGGTGTGGATGTTTAATGTTTTTGATCTAAATTGTTATAGGTATATGTAAACCTAAGATTTTGTCGCAATTCTTTTTTGTTTACGGTCAATAATATTTCTTTTTGGAGATTTTTATAAATGGAAGAAGATTCACATCGAAAACAGGCATTGGATAGTGTGCAAAAATGTGTAAATTGTTTCATTCTACTTTCAAATAAATCTAACCATTCATTAAATCTAATGGTAGTATTTTAATGATCCATTTATGAGGGATTCAATTGAACTCTCACCTTACACATCACCTATAATGTATTGTCCGCTAAAACCGACATTAAAGAGATTCGGATAAAAATTAAACTAAATAAAAAAATTATTAGTGGATGATATTATTAGACTCTTGTTTTCTAATTTTTTAAATTTATTAATGATTTTAATTGAGTCCACCAAAAGAGATAGCAGAGCAAAAAAGTTGTAAGATTAAATAAAATCATAATTAGTAGAGTTCACATAAGTAGACATTATAATTAAAATTGAATTAAGTTAAATTAAAGAAAGTTCTATTAAATTTTTAACAGGGAATTGTATTTTATTTTTCATCAACAATGTTGTCAAAAACAAAGAATAAATAAAAAAAGTCAATTACTAAAACAAAAATAGGAATACAATTAGATAAGTTGCACCCATTTTATTAAAAATAGGTGTAAAATTCAAACATTGTAACAAGTATTCTCTCACAGTATTGAAGGTTAGGGTTGACAGTATCGTTTCATAGTATTGAAGGTTAGCGTTGCTTCGTCTTATTTCTTTTTCAGTGAAAATATAGAAAATGGAGAGGCAAGATAGTTAATAGTATATAATATTTAAAAAGATATCACCACGATCCAAACTCTAAACTATAATGATATGTAATTTGCATAATGAAATTTTATAAAAAAGCGCCAACGTTTGGTCATTTAAAAAAATTAAATAAAAAAATGAAATATATTAAAAAACTTGAACTAACCAACCGTTATGTTATTCCTTTTAAATTTTATTTAAAAATAAATAAATAAAATATGCGTTTTGACGTTAAAGAAATAAAATATTTGAGCTGACTGAGGTTCGAACCCATCAAAGCTTAAATATATCACCACGATCAGTTGAATAACCGTTATTATATCCTAAAAATTATTAATTACAAAAATTTAAAAAAATATTTGCTTTTGAATTTAGAGATGTCACCACGGCGTTTAGAAAAATCGTGATGATTTTGGCGTTGTTGTATGCGTGTTTTGTAGTAGTGTTTGGAGTTTGGTACCCAAAGAAGTAGCAAGATTCGATAAATAAATTGGTTACTATTTGTTGGTTTTGTTGATTGGCAGCCATTTTGATAAAACATTTTGCTCAGAAAATGCCATGAAGTTTACTAAAACAACATATGTCATAGCAGATGTCCTGACATGTGAAACTGATTGAACTGGTTTTAAGTTCAGATATTTTAGGAGTCGGTTCGTTTGTTATTGTATGCTCCAATTAAGGAAGCTTTGGAACGATCTTCGACAATATATTTGGAGAGATTTAATTCTACTTTCATGGAGAATGATTAGGAAGCGTTGTAGACTCAAAGGTGTAAAAACCCTAACTGTTGTAACTCTATAAATAGGCTGCAAAACTTGTTTTCTGAGTTGGTCATTCCAGAAGAACTTAAGCTTAGTATTTTACATTGTTGGTTGTTATTTTGTTGGTTGTTTATTGTGATCCTCTCTAGTATTGATTGATACTTGAGTAGGACGTTAGTTGAGTTGTACTTTGTCAATCACCATAAACTTTGAAGCAAGAGTCATTGTGTGTCTTTGAAGAGTGTCTTTAATATTTGTTCTTGTTAATTGTCACCGTGTGTGACTTAGGGAGTGAGCGGAGGTTCTCATATCTAGGATAGGTTTCTTAGGTAGAAGGGTCATTGGTTAGTGATTAAGTGAGGAGTGTAAACGAGAAAGTTTAACTCTGAATTAATATTGCTAATAGTGGACTTCATCCTTGGCTTGGAAGCCCCCAGACGTAGGTTGGTTGGAACCGAACTGGGAAAATAATTCACTGTGTCTTTATTGTTTTCTACATTTAAATTTTGTATTGTTAGTTGTTCATAAGACAGATATAAGTGTCGTGACATCACCTTCGACATCTTATATCTGATACCAGAATTTCACTATTGTGTCTTGGTATTGCTCAAGAACAAAAGAAGAGAAGTGGTTGAATCAATAACAAACGGTTAGGGTTTGTGGTTTGTAGAAGAATAGTAATAATTCTTGTATGGTAGATTTTGTTTTAAATTGGTTGTTGATTAGCTTATAATCACTTTGATTATTAGTGCTTTTCATATGAACAAAACTCAACGAAAATTTTTGAAAATTCGTTCGCACAACAAGTGTTTGACAAATTGCATTATTCAATATTTTTACTTAATTTAATTGGAAATAGATTGCTAGTGAATTGTTATATACGAGTAATAAATGTTGATTGTTTCAAGTGTATTAATTCCTCTTATTGATTTGTTTATCCCATATGGCTCTTTGCATATTCGAGTTCCAATAACTACATTTAAATAGATGACTTCTATTGATCTATATTAAAACCTTCCGCTTACATCCTTTTCAAATAATTTTTAAATACCAAATTTTTTATTGGTACTTTTGACTTGGTGATCTATTCACCCGTTATATAGATAAGTCGTTGTCATCTAACATCACATTGTATGGTTCTGAAAAGCTAATAAACTTGGGCTAGAATTTTGTTTTCACATTTTGGTAATGTTCTCACTTGTATTAATGGTGTGGTAGAGGAGATTCTGCTCGCGTGGTATGGTGGTTCAAGGTCCGGCACCAACTCATGACCATGATCAATTTAGGTATAGTCTTTGGTGGTGAAGTCAGTCACTACACTTTCTCAGATAGCATCATTGATTAATATTTTATTAGAAGGTGTTGTGAAAAACGATACCAGAATAACAAAGTATAATCACAAGGGTGGAAAAATTAGGAGAAATTAAGAAGAACAACAAGGATTGGTTATAACTGATATTCTTTACTTTCTCTTTAAATCAAGATTACAAGCACACAAGAATAATAAATAATCATCTCAACCTAAATTAGGATTTGCAGGATACAATGATGAGAGACTATAGTATGCTATTTATAATAAACCTAACATACTAAACTAATGGGTTTTTTCAAAACTACCTATTACAAGCTAACTTAGAGTACGAGCTAACTTAAATAATTGAACATAACAAACAGTCTCAATTCAATGCTAACAACCGTAGCATTTTTCGACATCTACACACTAAAATACATTTTGACTACAACATGTAAGTCTTCGACAACATGTGAGTAATCTTCGACGGCATGCTAAACTTCGATCGAATTATCAAAACCAAAAAGCTACTTCCGATCCAATATAGTTTGATCTAACATCTCACAGAAGAACTAAAACAAATGATCTTATTTTTGTTACAAACATATTTAAGAGTAAGGTGATAACAGTAAATCATCATGTAATTTTTTAAGCACTTTTTTTAATGTTTTTAGTAGTGATAAGTGAATAAATACATAGATTTAAAATCAACAATATGGAGAAGAAGACTAAAGATGTCAAAAGAAGAAAAGAAAAATTCGAAGTCAAGAAAAAAAGAAAACTCTTGAGAAAATTGTGGTAATTCAATTTAGGTTTGTTTGAATCCATATTTTCAACACATTTAACACCATGATGTTAATCCAACAATTTGATAATATGTTGAGCTTCGTAACTCTGACTAAGATGGGACTAGTAAAAATAAAAGCTTACAAAAAATGTTAGCTACTAATAAATTGTGACGCGATTCCGACGTGTTTTTTTTACGTGTACATGTAGGTTTCTTTAAAAGGAAATTTCTCAAAATTTTAAGGGTTGGTAGTTTTAACGAAGGTGTTGAAGAAGGAACAATAT
Source organism: Vicia sativa (assembly GCA_021764765.1). NCBI lineage: Eukaryota > Viridiplantae > Streptophyta > Magnoliopsida > Fabales > Fabaceae > Vicia > Vicia sativa. The sequence continues at coordinate 231,581,250 of CM038796.1, forward strand.
AACAGCTATTGACGGAAGATTTTCTCCTTTGAAAGCCAATTTCTTTCCAGTTTAATGTATTCATTCTTTAACCTTGTTGTTGTGAATTTCTTTAATATGAGTAGTTAAGATTTTTACACATTAGATGTTGTTAGATGAACCAGTATGAATGTTGTGGACATATATTTTATTTCTTATTATTTGCATGAATTGATATATTAATATTTTTTATTCTATAATATTTTGTGAAAAATAATTTAGGCATTGATGAATTTAAATCGAATTTAAGATTTTAGGGATTACCGACCCTAACTCTTTGTAAACTTGAACAAGATTAAGTGTCCAACTTAATAATTGATTTAAGAATAAACGATTAAAGCTTGTGACTTAAGGTTTAACGTACTAAATTTTTTTGTTTTAACTTCAAATTAATCTCAGAATTAAAGATTATAATGTAAAATAATGAACTATACATAAATTTTTTTTAAGTATATCCGTCTTATCATCGTAATTTCTTAGAATTTAATTTAGGACAAATAAGCACATGCATCAACATTGACATTCATGAGAATTGAAATAAGACAGGACGATCTTTTATTTGATAATTTTCAACAATTTGACTAATTTTCTATTTAACCAAAATCATAATCATTGCAAAACCACAAGTTTTATATTCTTATTGTACACTGTACAATTGCTTTATTAAACCACAAGTTATATATTTTTGTTGCACGCTACAACTACTTTGTTAGAATAAAACAATCTCTATAAAGATTTGAAATATATTTAATTATTTGTGACAATTTTTATTACACTTTATTAGAAATACATCATGAGGTTATGAGGTTATGAAGTTGAGAAACAAATTAGAACAAAAAAAAAAAAAAAAAATTGAGAAAAATTACCTTGTCACTCTTTAAATTAAACCTGACATCTCTAAAAAAAATTTATTCAAAAATTATCTCTCTAGAAATTTTCAATAAATTTTTTGAAATTTTAAGTTATTTTTTTGGATTTTTTTTTATAATATTGAAAATTTCAGTGTATTTGAAATTTTCTGTATTAAAAAAAAATCTGAAAAATTTCTATGTTTTTATAAAAAATTTCGTAAATTTTTGGTATTTTACTGAAATTTCTGGTACACCTCTCAAATTTATTTCGATATTTTTTTAAAAATTTTCAATATCGCCTATCAATTTTCGGTATTTTTTTAAAAAATTAATTTTTTTTGTAAATTCTAAAATATACTGAAATTTTTTATATGAGATTCGAAATAAGTAATTTTTTACGAAGGTATAATAATAAAATTATATCGTGACAGATCAAATTAAGTAATCTAAAATTTATGGAAAGATTTCAGGAGATTCCTCTATTGTCTTTTTAGCCTTTTTTGGTTGAGTATTGAACAAAAAAAAATTGTTATCGCAACAAAATGTGGCGCCATTAGAGACTTGACGAACACACAATGGTGTTTGTAAAAGGGAAATTCTCCTAGTTGTTGACATGAAGATCAACATGATTAATCACCTGTACCACCAATATTCCTCTAGCTAGTGGTAACCATGCCTCAAATGAATAAACAATAAAAAAAGAAGAAAAGGAAAGAACAATATATTAGCTATTACATCTACTTGGATTTTCCTAGAGATCTTAGGATAGTACAGCCAAGCACGGTGCATATATGCAATTTCTGGACAACTCCTAAAATAAATATTGTATAATTTTTAGTTCTTGTCTTTTTCTTGTTATTCTCTTGTACTTTTTTGGTTTTCTTTTTAATGAAATTTTTTATTGTTTTGTCCTTCTGTATCCTTTTATGTGCTTAATTATCTTATCAATAATTGATTTTTTTTTTATCATGACAAAAAAATGAGAAAATATAATGATAATTTTTATAAATATATGCAAGTTTCCATAAATGTGTTTCGGGTGTAACAAATAGAATTTCTATTGATTAGAAAGTTATAATGAAAAAAGAATCTCTGATAAAACCACTTCCATTCGCTATAAAATAGAATTCTAGAAAAAGAAAGCAAGCTCAGAAAATCCTACTTTCTTATAAGGTTTTAAGTTTTAGGCTTGGGAATTTTCTAAGTAATGCTCAAAAATCTCAATCGTCTAAAACTTAAAGTCTTAAACTCAGGGGGCTCATGCAAATTAGAAGAAGTTTTCTTCTTAACTCTGAATTTGATTATGATATTACTGTGTAAAATTGTTACATCAAAATTCATAATTTTGTTATCATAAAAAATGGGGAGATTGTTAGAACAAGATTTGAATTCTACAATATATATATGGATTTTGATGATAACAATACATAGATTTTATAGGTAAATAATATTTGTTTCTAATGAATTTCTTGAGTGTGCAGATAAGAAAATCTAATTGATTAAGAGTTGTTGTCTGAAGAATCAGAAATACGCCAAGCACATCAGAATGATTGTTCACATCTGCTTCCAAAGAAACATTAGTAGTTATGGAGAATGTTGAATGTTCTCCAGAAAGAGGATCACATGTGTACTTCTCAACAAGTTGCTGCTTTAGAAGTCACAAGTATTCAAGAAGAAAGAATTTCTAACAAGTTGTTGCTTCAAGAACTAAAATCAGGATTGCACAAGAAATAAGCTTTCAACGCAAATATCAGAAGTCAAGATTTGCTCATCAGAAAAGTTGTTGCTTATATTTTTGAAGACAAAGCCAAAATTCTGAACACATCAAAAGAAAGCTTCTATCTCCAAATCAGGAGTCAAGATTTGTTCATCCGAAAAGTTGTTGCTTATATTTCTGGAGATAAAGTCAAGATTGTGAAGACATGGATAGTTCATGGAATACACACATTTCAAATAACATCATAAGTATTCCATCAGAATAAAGGATTAAAGAAAGAAAGATCTTCTGGACTCATTTCTAATCAATATCAAATAGTCCATCACTAGACAAGATCAATAGATGATATCTTCTCAAGTCAAACTACTTCAGCAGAAGTATTATTCATTAGAAGACAAGTATCATCACAAACGTGAGCTACAAGGGTAAAATAGTACAATTACACATTCCACTCAAATGGATGTACTGTGTACTATTTATCTCTCATGGTTGTTTCTTACTGTTGGCAGCTGGCATTGATGTAAGTGACGTGTGTACTACTACAACGGTGTACTTCCTCAATGGTCTACTTCTCAACACATATATAAAGCTTCAAGCATATCATTTACAAATTGATAAAAACTGAAACAATATAATATTTAACAAGAACAATCACACTGCAAATATCAATTCACTAAAAGATAAAAAAACACAAAGAGTTGCTGCTCATTATTTGTGTTAGTTCAGTTTGATTGAACACAAGACTTGTTGTTCATTATTGTATTGATACCACTGTTAGAACAATCCAAGGAATATGACAAAGGCACAAGAGTTTTTTCTCATTAATTGTGTTATTATTTGTTCTTCAATTATCTGTTAGAAATACAAGAGTTGTTTGTTGCTCATATTTGTGTTAGAATTTTAATAGTTAACAAACATATGAGTTGTTGCTCATATTTGTGTAACCATTATAATTTTTTTTAAACACAAGAGTTGTTGTTTATAACAGTGTTAAACAATCTTAACTTAAACATCTCTGTAATCTTCTTATTAGAAGCAACTTTATAAACACAATCCTTCAACGGGAAGTTGATTGAAGTCTTAGTATAAGGCAAAGAGAAATCTACTTTGAGGGACCAGTAGGTCAAAAACCTTGGGAGTCAATGATGGTTATATCACTTAGGGGACCGTGTAGGTTAGAATTCTTAAGGGATCACTAACGGGGTATCATTGTATAAACATAACTTGTCATTATTTCACTTCTAACGCATTGATTTTTAATTTGATCGTTTGTGAAAATCACTTTTAATCGTTTATGGAAAAACACTTCTAATCGTTTGTGAAAAGCCCTACTAATCGTTTGTGAAAAAACACTTTAATTTTTTTTTTAAAAGCTCTTCTAAATGTTTTGTAAAAAATTTCTAATCGTTTAACAAAACATTTCTAAACGCTTTGTCTAAACTAAAAAGTTTTAAAACTCAATTCAAACCCCCCATTTCTTCTGTTTTCTCCACCTTCATTATTCCTATATTGAGGAATAGAATTATTTCTAGTTGTAATTTGTTCCATCAATCATATAAAATTTAAGTCTCCAAACACTTGGAAAATTTCTTGAGAGAAAGTCAAAGGGGTCTCATATTTAGAGGGAGTCCTGAATTGGAATTCACATGTAGTATTAGGAAAAAGAATTTTAATAAGAAGAGTTCCACTAAGACCAATATGTACTTTTGACTATAAAGAGTGAATTTCCTTTCTTAGGATAACATCCTCTAGATGTAGGTCATTAAACTAGGTTAACAATTCCTTGTGTCCATTTACTTATAATCGTATTTTATATGTTATTGCATTAATATTTCCATACACATTATTACGAAATTGTGTCTTCCATCATTCCATTTGATGAATAATACTTAATTCAGAATCAGAGCAGAGACCTTGGTCTAGTTGAATGAGGTACTAATGTTTGATATGAATGTCACAACACTAGAAGAGGATCAGGACATCATCACTATCAAATTGGATAAACTCATATGTTCATTGTTAACCTTGAAATGACCATCAATGACAAATCAGAGAAAAGAAATCAAGGTAATGCCTTCAAATCTTATGTTGAAAATAATGAGAAATAAGTAGAAAAGGATATTAATGATAAACTTTCTAACTTTATGAATGACTTGCAAAAAGGTTTGGCAAGGTTATGAGAACACTTGATAATAGATCAAAGAATAATGCAATGACAAATGCAATGACAAATGTCAAAGACAAACTACCAAACAACTCTAGAGGTTTCACCCCTAACACAAAGGTAGAGAGTGAGACAAAAAAACAAAGGCAAAGGAATCCATCATGAATGCAAAGGGTTTGGACACATTCAGGAAGAATGCACCAATTTCCTTAAGAAACACAAGAAGGCATACATTATGACATTGTCAGATGAAAAATCAAAAGAGGATAGTTATAGGGAAAAATCCAACAATGTTGTTTCCTTCACATCATATGTGATATCCAAGACAAATGACTAGGATGGTAGTGAATATAGTGATGAAGGTCTTATTCTACCCTAATTGTTCCCCTAAGACCCCTCATCATTCATATCCTCATGATGCATCAAGATCACACATTTGGGTTGACTACTCTCTCATATCTAAGTTTGTCCTTAAGAGATCATCAAGCACCTTTAATTGTGTATCTTATCCATGTATATTTTATGTTTACTAACCCTTAACCAAAATTAAAAAAGATGGATGTATTTCTTTTTATGCTTTGTACATTGTAGGTGTAGAGTCAAGTGCCTCTCTCTCTCTCACCTCCTAGCCTAGGGTTTTGAAGATTGATCATCATATAAATAGATATTCATTGGATTTTAAAAGCTTCAACTTTAAGGCTTTGTTTATGGCATCAAACTTATATTGTTTGAGAACTCTTTCAACTTCATTTGGTCAAGATTATCTCAAGGGAGTGAATCTTGATTCATCAAGAGACTTCATAGGTTCATGAGTTTATTTTCATGCCTTCTTCAACAAGTTTCATCAAGACATGAGCATTACCGTAAAATTTAATTCAAAAGAACATCATCTCAAGGTCATATATGATTCATCATGCCATAATTGACAAGAAAAGTTCAAAAGATGGAAAGGTGACCTAATTTGGCAATGTTCTTGATTCTATGTTCAAAATTGCATAGCTTTATTAATTTTCAATACTTTGAGGTGGCTGTTTTTTCTATGGACTCTTCTTGTCGTTTACAACAACTTCTCTTCACATGACAAGGCCCAATTATGCAAGGGAAATCATCAAAATTTTGAAACGATTACAAGTCCTTTAAGAAAACCATTGAAATCATTAACTTGACTTCAAAAGATCATAACTTTTTCAATTTTCATCTCCTCGAGCTCGTATTTTTCTACAATAATCTTGAGGATATCTACTGCAACTTTGAATCAATGTGCAAGATCTAAAAATGTTTAGAAAGTTATGAAATTAAAGGAGACATTATTTGTCATTTGTAGATTTCTCAAGAAATTTTCATCAACTTATAAGGACCATAACTCATTCAAATTTAATGATTTTTGAGTGATCTCAATGCCAAAATTCTATTTTAAGAGTCTAATTCATTTTATCCTCAAAGGTCACAAGCTAATTTTGAGTGGAACGTCATGTAACTTTGCAAAACATTATATGTCATTATGTACTCGAGTACACTTTGCAAAACATTATATGTCATTTTGAGTCTAATTAATTTTTGGGTTAATACCTATTTTCACCCCTGACATATGGGGTGTATTTGAAAAAAAACCCTGCCAAAAAAAAAGTTCCAAAAGTTACCTTGACAAATTTTAAAAGTTTCATTTTTTACCTTGAGGAGGCCACATCACCAAAAAGGCTGATGTGGATTATTTTTTTGTTAAATTTGTATTTTTTTGTTATTCCACGTCACATAATTCCCATTGAAATGACCAGAATGCCCTTTCTTAAAATCCAAAATTATTTTGCAAGTCCACGTTTCATTTCAGCCAAAGCTATTGACAGAGGATTCGTGGTGTTATCGTGTCAAGAGAAGACGGACGAAGGGCAGTGAGTTAGGAAGATTGTTGTGAAAGAGTGAGTGGATTTCGGATGGTGGGTGTTGCGACGGAACATCGAAGAACAGAAGCCCTAATTTCCCATCAACGAGCGTATCAGTCTCCAACGGAATCACACCTTTCGTAATATCTTGAAATAGATAGAAAGCATCATGGATAACTTCAAATCCATCAACGGACAACACAACGTCGACATAAGACGAACCACGCGCCTTAATCCGACCACCGACGACGGAGGAAACAAACCCTAGCTGACGGCCACAGTAACCAACAGAAACATCAAGGGAATTGTACGTAAGGGAGAAGAAGTCTCGGTTACGAACCTTCACCGTGAGGGAGAACGATAGGTCGAGAATCGGTTTCGGATTGGTTCGGATTCTGATGTGGTTGATTCGGATTCGGACGAGGTCAGTTTGTGAGGGGGGGGGTTTCAGCGGAAACAGAAGCGGCGGCTTGGGTTATTGAGATAGGAAGAGGGAACAGATGTTACAGTAAGAATAGCGGAGGCAGGGACGATGAAGGTGATATGGATGGAAAGATGATAAGGGTGTGTATCGGTGAAGGAGTGGAGGTTTAGGTGGTGAGAAGATGAAGTGGTTGAGGACAATGAAGATGGATAATGGGTATTCAATTTGGTTGAATGAGGGTAATTTGGGATTTTAGCTAAGGGCATTCTGGTCATTTTAATTGGAATTGTGTGACGTGGCAAAACAAAAACTTATAAATGTAACAAAAACATAAGCCACATCAGCCTTTTAGGTGATGTGGCATCCTAAAGGTAAAAAATGAAACTTTTAAAATTTGTCAAGGTAACAATTAGAACTTTTTTTTTGGCAGGGGGTTTTTCAAATACACCCCATATGTCAGGGGTGAAAATAGGTATTAACCCTTAATTTTTTCTAAGTATAAATTTTAGTGAGTTTTTCCCAATTTCAAAGATGCATAACTTTTAGCTCACGTTGTCAAATCGAACCTTCTTTTCACAATGTGAAGCTTGTGATGTGGTCTTTCCAATGCAACCATGAAATCATATTTTTAAGTCTGGTTCAATTTTGAAATTCAATATAAATTGTAATATAGGTCACTTAAGCATGCATTTGTGTCTCTAAAGATAATTAGAAAGTTTCCAAAAAGGATTATCATGTTAAAACGCAACATTTGGGTGAGTTTAGAGTGCATGTGAAGTCACACTTTTTTCATGATTTAGTGCTCACGGTTCCAATCCAATTCTTTGTTAGACGATGTGCTCGATCTAGAAGGGGGGTTGAATAGATCGGGATCTTACAAAGTTGTGTTGTCGATAATTGCCACGTAACAATCAAACGGATAGTTACGAATGTATTTGTTAAATCTCTACACAACACAAATTGACTTTATGCAAGTTTGATAATTTGAATCTTACAAATTTGATCAATCAAGTAATGAAAGTAAATTCGAAAAAGAACATGAGAATTTTTTAAGGTAGTTCCACCTTTGGTCCTCGCGTGGTGTACATTTGCCCCCAACTCTAAAATTTAGAGTTGAGAAGTTTTTCATAAAATTGAAAATTGTAACAAGTGAAGAAATAGTTCCCTTTTCACACAATTCAATTGATGATGATGAACTTATCTTCTTCACGGTCCTTGGTCCGAGCCAAACCAAGCTTCGATCACTTTGAGTACACCTTCGATTAGCGATACTTGAAATATATACTAATTTGCTGTAGAATTTCTTTCTCTAGGCTGATATCAATTGAACAAGATCGAACCCTAACTCTTCCTTCAACATCCTCTGGTTACCGTGTCAAAATCAATTAAACCCACTGCTCTTTGATGCTTCACTCAGCTGAATCTTGCAAAGCAAAGATTAGTATCAAAAAACCCCACACCAATCCAGATCTAGGAGGACAAAACCCTAAAGGTTTTATTCAAAATAAAGCCCGCAAAACACAACCCAAATTTGAAGCAATTCTTCAATTCGGACGTTATCAATAATTCTCAGATCTTGAATGCAACCACTTTGATTTTTGGAGAAGTTGAATTTGTAGAAGGAATGTTGAAGATGAACTGCTCTCTATGTGTATCTTTCACTCTATTCTTGTTAGAAATCTCAAATGACAAATAAAATCTATTTATATGTGTTAGTGTTAATTGAATGAAAATAAGGAAAAGAAGAAAATTAAAGCTACATTAGGGAAGATGCGTTGACTGCTCCAGGAAAGAGGGTCGACGCGTAACATCCAGAGCCAACACGTTGAGCCATCAATGTTGGATGTGTCGACGACAGCAGGGAGATGCGTCGACGCAGTCTTTTTTATTTCATCTCCCAGACTTCATTTGCTTATGCGTCGACCCAAGGGTCAACACATAACTTCCAGGGGGTTGCCCTTAAACATGCGTCGACCGGAAAGGCACTTGCATCGACGCATCGAGCTTATTTTTGGATTCTTTGTTTTTCTTCTATCAGTCATCCTTGTAGCTCACACATACTCTTCAAGGGATTTTGACATCATGAAAACTTGAGCATGCATCTAAATTCTTATCATTCACCTTCTCTCAACATTCTATTTCATTCATCCTATAAATAGGGACTTTCCCCTCTTCATTTCACAAACTCTTGATAGCCAATTGAGCCTTTCCAAGATCGAATTTGAACTCTTGTGCTTGAATTTTTTATTCTTTACACCCTTCAAACACTCAAAAGCTCCATTCATTTAGCTTCACCAACATTTAGTAAAGCCAACCAAACCTTTAGCAAGAAGAGTTATTCCTCAAATCAAGCTCATCAAGTCAGAGTTTTGAGAGAGAAGTTAATTATACCTCACTCAATTTTTAAAAGAAATTTATCTCTTTAACATAATATTCACTACGTCAAACAAGGGATTAGATAGCACATTTTTAGGCCTTTAACAACTCTTAAAAGCGCTGCTAAAACCATCGCTGCTAAAGATATAGACAGCGCTTAGGTTACTGTAAAAGCGCTGCTATAGATACCCTTTAGGCAGTGCTTTTTCCTGAAAAACGCTGCTATAGATACCCTCTTTAGCAGCGCTTTCACTTTAGACGGCGCTTTTGAAAGAATTTTAGGTGGAGCTTTAGACAGCGCTTTGTAAAAGCGCTGCTATAGATACCCTTTAGGCCCAGAAATTAACATAGATAACATCATGTACTTGCGCCTCATACATAGCCATAGAGGTAGGTTATAAATCATAAGAATCATAGGCCATGTGGAATGTGAGATACTTTGAAGACCATGCGGGTTCATTCCATCCGTAGATAATGCCAAGCAAAGGTTTCTTGTTTCTCCTCTAAAATCAGGATAATCATTATCAATTTTCTTTCATTGTGGTGCATCTGTCGGATGTCGAAACTTTTCATCGATAATTCTTTCATCTGCATGCCAAGTCAAGTGTCTAGCATTGGTTTCACTACGAAACATGCGTCTAAATCTCGGAATAATAGGAAAATACCATAAGACTTTCGCCAGAGATATTTTTTATTATATCGAGATAAACCGCACTTAAGACACTCATTCAACAATGCATATTCGTTTCGAAACAAAATGCAATCATTTAGACTTGCATGTATCTTATCATAGCTCATGCCAATAGAGCACAACATTTTTTTGGCCTCGTAAGTTCGATTAGGAAGAACATTATCCTCAGGAAGCATATCTCTCAAAATGGCTAATAACTCTGTGAAACTTTTATCCGACCATCCATTGCGCGCCTTTAAGTTGTACAATTTTAATACCGCAGACAATCTTGTGAATTTAGAGAAATCTTTATACAACGGTTTCTCTGCATCGCTTACCAAACTCTGAACATTTTGGGACAATCCTGAAGATCTTCTTCAAGTGCTTCTGCAATCTCTTCGACTCGATCATAAACATATGTATCCGTGACATTGTCGTATGAAGTATAGGTCGCATTACTTTTCACCTCCGGTTCAAAATTATCGCTGCTTTTCTCACCATGAAATATCCAACACATATAACTTCGATCAATTCCACGCATAAGTAAATGCGATTTCAATCCATCCGTGTCAACCCGACCCACATAACAACCCAAGCAAGGACATTTCATTCTATTTGGGTCTTCAGCGTGTTCAACAGCAAACTTAACGAACTCTAATACCCCATTCTCGTACTCTTTTGACAATCGATCGGCACACATCAATTTTTTATCCATAGTTTTACTATCTAGTAAGCTAAACAAAAACACTAATTAATATGAGGAAGAAATTTACCTCAAAAACACTAAGTAATTTAAGCTAAACCTCCACTTTTTATCCATGATTTTACTACTTAGTAAGCTACTCATACTAGAACCAGTAATTTGAGAAAGAAATTTACCTCGAATTCAGGAAAACACAGAGAATGAGCGTTGTACGTCGATCTAGGCTGGAAAACACTGATAATTCAAAGGAAAGAAATTTTTTAACAACAACATATATCTAAAACATAAATATTCCACAAATACATTGAAGAGAGTGGATATCCCAGGAATAATATTGAGGCAATAGCAAGTGTAAAAAATATTCAACAAAAACAATTTAAAATATATGGCAAGATTATGAGGACATGAATCACCAATTTTCAAGATTTAAAAGCAACCACTTTAGTAGATGTTGATAAATAGTAAAGACCAATAATATTCAATTTAAATAAAACATGTCAAAGACTTTTAAAAAGAGTAGAAAAAGATTATTCATTAATGATAAATAGTAAACATGTTTGATTTCATCCCACAAGTTCATTGAAGCTTTCAGGTGTTAGCTCCAATATGTAACAAATTCTAATATTATTCAATTGCTAAAAAATTATAGAATAACTTGATGATGTTTTATGAGTTATAAGGAAAATATGCTATTTAGCTTTAAACTTTTGAAAGGCTAAATAACTTGATGATGTCTTATGAGTTATAGGGAAAATATACTACAAATTTATTGAGTAGACTAATACTATATAGGCCACTGTATTGATGGATGAAAAATATGCTATTTAGCTTTAAACTTTTGAAAGGCTTAACCCATTAAGTTAAGTAAATGGCCAAATTTCTCAATCAGCTTGGATACCCTGGGGAAGCTTACTATGAACTCCATGAAAACAGCAAGTAACAAACCCTATTTCAAATTGTACCTAAAATACTATGTGGATGGATTTATAGACATCATGGTCATTTGAAATTAAAACTGACCCTATTTCAAATTAATTCACAAGTTAAATCATCAAAATTGGAATGGAGCAGTGTGGTGTTAATGCATGTTTACGACGGTGATTGAGCAATCCATCATAATAAGACCTTCATCTATCCACCAACAAAGAAACTTATAAAGATAATCATAAAACTCATACAAATCAAGATATATATTAGATTCACATAAATTGCAAACTTCTACTCATGTGCAGATTCAGGACATGAGTACATTACATTCACAATGTATTCGCAAACAGATTGTGAACAAACGTTAATTGCCATATCGAAAACAGGTTGCAAAATATCCTAGAAAACAGCCATAGAAGTTATCATTGGAAGTTATAGATATAACTTAGATTAACAACAACATATAACTTAGATGCATGGACAAAGATTGGGGAAGAAGACACCATAACAAAGCTGAAAAGCAGAAAAGCTTCGCCACTGTAAAAATAAGATTAAATGGAAGTATGAGTTACCTACGGTGGTGGTGACAGTGGAATGTTTCTGCTGAAGGTCGGGGACCTGAGGTATGCTTCTCTACTTCTCCTTCTTCACTTTCTCGTTCCGCTTCTTCTTGAATAGGAGGTCGGCGAGCTGAGTTGAAATCAAAATACAGAGTTGAATGGGAGATGTTGTGAGGTTGTCGCCGTCGTGGTTACGCCGTGAGAGAGGGAGAGATGCTGTGAGCGAGAGCAAGAGCGAGGGTTTCTATTTGAGAAGAAGAACAATAATAGAGAGCGAGGGTTTTCTGATTAATTTAGGGATTTTGAAAGTTTTTAAATACCTAAGGCAGCGCTTTTTAAAAGCGCTGGCATAGGTATTAACTTTAGCAGCGCTTTTAGAATAATGCCTTTAACAACGCTTTTAGAAAGCGTTGTCAAAAGTATAACCTTTAGTAGTGCTTTCTAGAATAAAGTCTTTAGCAGCGCTTTTAGAAAGCGCTGTCTAAAGTAAGCTTTTAGTAGAGCCTATTCTAATTTTTTTTTTTAACTAATAGCAGCGCTTATGGAAAGAAAGCGCTGCCTATGAATATGACCTATAGCAGCGCTTATATGAAGCGTTGTCTAAAGTATGCCTTTAATAGCGGTTCTGTTTAAATTTTTTGTTTTTTATTTTTCTGAGAACATATAGCAGCGTTTTGGACATAAGCGTTGTCTATGTGGCGTTGTCTAAAGTCAATTTTGGCATAGTAATTTTTAAAAATCATATTTATGAATGATTGTAAAGTATCCATCATATTATAAATTTAAATTATCAAAAAAATTTAATAATAATAATAAATAATTTAATAATAGTAATAAATTTACAATATCCATGGGTATTTTTTAATATAATACATTTTTTAACTATCATTATAACTATATGAATGCATAGGTAGATGGTTACTTAATCATGTAATTTTTGCTTTTTTTTTGCTTTTTTTTTTAAATATGCTTTTATTAAAAAATCCATTTTTATTAAGAATATTTTTTAACATCTTCTAAGTTTGTTTTAATTATTATATTATTTACTATTTTCATTATTTACTTTATATTAAGTTTCTTATTATAATAATTATTAAATCTATTTTAACATAAAACATGTATCTATTTTTATTAAATCTGTTTTTATAATATATTTTACTATATATTTATTCTAAATAAATATGTTTTAAATTTCCTTTATTAAATGTCTTTTAAAAAAATCAGTTTTTTGTACAAATCATTTTTAGATATATTTATTTTACTATATGACTTTATAATAAATATAAAAAAATAACTTTGATAAGTACTTTTATATATATATATATATATATATATATATATATATATATATATATATATATATATATATATATATATATATATATATATATATATATTTGTATGGTGTATGTATTTTAACAGTAAATATAATTTTTTTACACCATCATTTTCAAATAGACATTTACAATTTTATTATTACACTAAACTAACAACAATATTATTTTAGATATAAACAACTACCATCATTCAATATTGTTCTTTTTGTTTTCTTTCTTTCTTAAGATTCTTGTCTGGCCCTAGCCAGGCCATATTTATTTTGCCTGAAATTTTACCCCTAGCATAACTCCGTAAATCACCATTTTTCTTGTATTGCAAATTTGCAATGGTAGAAAGGACAATACACACACAAATGAGTTGTCTTACCAAGGAATTATAATACAATTTGTTTCAGTAAGCATAATCAATCCATGAAGAATTGGTAAATTGACTTGTTTATTATCAATAACAGGTAATCATATTTATAATATCAGTACAACAAAAATCATATCTTTTCCTAGCAATTAGGAAGAGACTTAAAAAATAGGAAACAACTAAACAAATATGCAAAGATATATCCTAGCAATTATTTTCCTAAATATATCTTTTCCTAAAATATCTCAATACCCCCCCTCAAATTGGAGCATGGGATTCAAAAATACTCAACTTGGAAAGAAGAAAATCAAACTGAGCCTTTCCGAGAGCTTTTGTGAAAATATCTGCCAATTGAGACGATGTGGAGACATGAGATGGTGAAATCAAACCCTCATTTATTGCATCCCGAACAAAATGACAATCTATTTCAATATGTTTTGTTCTCTCGTGAAAAATTGGATTTTTCGCAATATGCAACGTAGACTGACTATCAGAAAATAATTTAATTGCCTTAGAATGATGGACACCCAAACTCAACAACAGTCCTTTTAGCCACTTTAATTCACCAGTGACCGCAGCCATAGACCTGTACTCAGCTTCGGCAGAGGATCGGGAAACCGTATTTTGTTTCTTCGTCTTCCAAGAAATCGGAGATTGGCCTAAAAATACTATCCATCCTGTCAGAGAACGGCGAGTAAGGGGACAAGTCGCCCAGTCCGAATCACACCAACCTTCCAATGTCAACTCACTATCTGCACGAAGCAAAATGCCCTGACCGGGAGTCCCTTTCAAATAACGAACGACTCGTAGGGTCGCCTCCCAATGCTCCATGCGAGGTTCTTGCATAAATTAAGACAAAATATGGACCGAATAAGCCAAGTCTGGTCGAGTGACCGCAAGATAAATCAGACGACCCACAAGTCGTCGATATGATTCGGGATCCGGCACAAATTCACCAGTAGCAAGGTCAAGCGTATGGTTCTGCTCAATGGGAAACGCACTTGGCTTTGCTCCCAGTAATCCTGTTTCAGAAATAATGTCCAAAGTGTACTTTCGTTGACACAGAAACAATCCTAATGAGCTACAGGCCACTTCAATTCCTAAAAAATATTTGAGACTTCTCAAGTCTTTCATTTTGAAACAATCACTGAGATAAGCTTTGAAAACGGTAAGTGCAGCGGAATCATTCCCAGAAATAATAAGATCATCCACATAAACCAAGACATTAACGCGAACAGTGCCTTTACTATATGTGAAGAGAGAATAGTCTGAGTAGGAATGAATAAAGCCATAACCTTTCAAAGCCGGCACCAATTTTGCAAACCAACACCTAGGGGCTTGTTTCAAGCCATACAACGACTTCTTGCCGACACACCAAAGACGGTTCCGAACTCTCAAACCGGAGGTAATTTCATGTACACCTCTTCATCTAGATCACCGCAAGAAGGCATTATGGTCATCCTTCCGTGCAATGCCCAATTTTTGAAGTCTATTGCTAAGAAGACACGCAGTAGTCATTTTGGCCACCAGAGAATGTTTCATTGTAATCAATACCTCCTTGGTGATTTCCAAATACTACCAATCTTGATTTGAGGCGCTCAATATCCCCATTTGATAAATATTTGGTCTTGTACACCCATCGACTACCAAGAGCACGTTTTCCCAGAGGGAGATGTTCCAAAGTCCAAGTTCTATTGTCCTCAAGAGCCTGGATTTCCTCCTTCATTGATTGTCTCCACCCGTCGTACTTCATAGCCTATTTAAAGGATTTAGGATCATTACCCTTGATAACAGCTGCAAGAAATCTCCGATAATTTACAGAATAATTGTCACAATTTATATAATGTGCTAAAGGATAAGGAGTACCTTGGGAGAGATCGGAGGAGGAAGAAGATGAGGATGTACTATTAGCAAAAACCGTATGTGTCACAAAGTCCCGATACAAGATGTTCGGGAATTTTTCTCGAAACTCGCGACCCATTTCCTGCTCACGGATTGTTGGAGCTGCTGATGTAGACGAAGGCCCAACAACCTGATCAGATGCTGGTACAGGTTGTTCTTGATTCGGCCCAGCCGGCACTGGTGAGGTCTCAGGAGATGGTGGGTCTGATGTTTGAACGTTGGGTTGGGTTTGCTGCTGACCCAAGAATTCGCCATCCTCATGCATTTCATTGTCCAAAATTAATTCAGCAAAATCCTCATGAATTTCTTGATCAACATGTTCATTATCCGGGGTGTTTACATCCTCCGGACACCCAAACGGGAACACCTCCTTAAAGAATTTTACATCTCGTGAAACAAAAAATTCTTTTGTATCCAAATCAAACAATCTCCAACCCTTTTTACGGAACGGATATCCAACAAAGACACATTTTCGACTTCGACTAGCGAATTTATCTCCCTTAGTTTTCTGATTATGTGCATAACACAAGCATCCAAAGGTTCGAACAGCATCAAAACATGGGGGTTTATCAAAAAGTATTTTAAAAGGTGTTTTATTCAGTAAAAGAGGAGTAGGGATACGGTTGATTAAGTGAGCAGCAGCAAGAACACATTCCCCCCAAAAATAGATAGGCAATTTTGCTTGAAAACGCAATGCCCGACCAACATTCAAGATATGCTTATGCTTCCTCTCAACTCTCCCATTTTGTTGCGGAGTACCCACACAAGAAGTTTGAAATAAAATTCCAGTTGCATCAAAATATTCAAGCAAACAATTAAACTCAGACCCGTTATCACTTTGAACAACTTTAATTGTTTGAGAGAATTGTCTATCAACCATAGTAACAAAAGCCATAAACATTCGAAATACTTCCAATTTATTGACTAACAAATAAATCCAAACCGCTCTCGAAAAATCATCAACTATTGTCAAAAAAATAACGAGCTCCACACGAGGAAACATGCCTATACGGTCCCCACAAATCACAATGTATTTTCTCAAAAATTTGAGAAGCTTTATTATTACTTAAATGAAATTTATCTCTAGGATGCTTAGCACGCATACACACTTCACATCCCTTATCCAAATGATCTTTATTACTACTGACATGAGGAATCATCTTAACTACTTTTTCTGAAGGATGCTTGAGCCGACGATGCCACAACTCCAAGTTTGATGTAGCTTTAGCAGTAGACACGAATTTCGGTTTGCTAAAGTAGTACAATCCTTCTCTCTTAATTCCCGTTCCAATCAGCTCCTTTGTTTGGTCCTGTATAGCACAAATATGAGAATCAAATTGGACAATAGTTTGTAAATCATCATTAAGTTGAGAGACAGACAATAAATTGCAACTCAAATTTGGAACATAAAGGACTCCGATGAGAGTAATCTTGTCCGATAAACGAACAGATCCCACCAAAGTGGTAACCACTTTTTCACCATTCGGCAAACCAATCGGGCATTCAAAATTTTGTGTGTCAAATAACCAAGAACTTTCTCCTGTAACATGGTGAGTTGCTCCGGTATCAATAATCCAAGACGATGCATCAAACATACCATTCAATCTATTGTCGGGGATTTGAGCATTACCAATAAGACCCGATATAGCCTTCCATTGCTCGGGTGTGAACAATTGACCCAAGTTCGAAGGAGACGAACTTGCAACAGCATTAGCACGCACTTGGCCACGTTCCTGCCCCATTGTGGGATTCTTCCTGCTCTCGGGCCAGCCATCCGGATAGCCCACAAGCTCAAAACAACGGCTCTCCGGATGTCTCTTCTTCTTGCAATGACCACAGACCGAGTTCTCCCAGCAACCCGAGGCTTCATGACCTATTTTCTTACATAGAGAACACACTGGCCTGGCAAAACCTCTTCCCCGACCACGGTCAGCCCATGCCCCTGCTCTTACAGCGAACCCAATTGCCTCAGATGGTTTGGACTCGACTTCTTGCTTCGATGTACGCACACGTTCCTCTTGTGTGTAACCAACTGGTATGCTCTATCAAGACTCGGAAGAGGGTCTTGTGATAATATGTTTGTGCGTAAGGAAGAATAAAATTCAGGAATCAATCCCATTAAAAAATCATGTAGGCGTGCTTGTGCTCGACGCTCCTCGTGCAATTTCCCCGCCGAACACGAAGCACAACAAGAACACAAGATCAAGGGCTCGTGTCGATCAAGTTCCTGCCACAAAGTATGCAACTTGCCGTAGTACACAGAAACAAGCATTAATTTGGTCTGTTCGCACTTTGCGATTGAAGAACGCAATTGTTGAATACGAGGGCCATTAGTTTGTGCGAAACATCGCTGAGGTGATCCCAAAGGGTTTAGCCTCTCCGATTTGGACAAGGATGTCTTCAACTGGTCTATCGTATTCGTGATCCACGAGATGAGCATCGCATTAATCGCCAATCAATCGACTTCGTGCGGGGTGACGGTTTATTGATCGAGCCATCGAATTAATTTCCGGCTTCTAATGCCGCTTGTATGCCGGCTGCCCAAGATTCATAATTATCTGCTGTTAGGCGGGTGAGTGTGATGAAATCTCCCGGTTGGTCTTGCGATCCGAGGTAATATGGTGAATTAGGTTCAATCTTAGGTGTTGGTGGTGGTGGTGGTGGTGGGGGGTTTCACCGCCAGCCATATCAAATTATTCTTGAGAAAAATGTTCTCAAGCTCTTGATACCATCAAGAATTGGCAAATTAGCTTGTTTATTATCAATCACAGGTAGCCATATTTATAATATCAGTACAACAAAAATCATATATTTTCCTAGCAATTAGGAAGAGACCTAAAAAATAGGAAACAACTAAACAAACATGCAAAGATATATCCTAGCAATTATTTTCCTAAATATATCTTTTCCTAAAATATTTCAATAATCCATGAATAAAGAAAGAATCACCATGTTCAAGTAAAAAAGGAAACTTAATTGATCAATCACTTTTGCGATTTTGAAAGTGACCCAAATATCTATTAGTACAAGATTCTTCACTTTCCTTTGTTTTTATTTCCCTAAATGGCTAACTTTATTCCCTTGAAACACCTATATAAAGCATGCTACGTTCTGCTTATCCCAACAACACACCTCATACAAAATTTTCTTTCATTATCACTACACATTCCTCACATACCAACAGTTTCCACATTTGTAATACAATGGAGAGAGTGACAAGTATGGTTTCTGAGAGACCAGTGGTGATATTCAGCAAGAGTTCATGTTGCATGAGTCATACCATAAAGACACTTTTTTGTAACTTTGGTGTGAATGCAGCTATTTATGAACTTGATGAGATTGAAAGAGGAAGAGAGATTGAACAAGCTCTACTAAGACTTGGTTGTTCTCCATCTGTTCCAACTGTTTACATTGGTGGGGTACTTATTGGTGGAGCTAATCAAGTCATGAGTCTTCATCTTAACCGCACTTTGATTCCAATGCTTAAAAAAGCTGGAGCTCTCTGGGTTTAATTTCGTCAACTCATCAAACACTCAGCCATTTAATAATATAATTACCTGTTTTGGTTATGGTAATAATCGTGAGTTATATATCTATCTATATATGATGAATAAATTCGACTTAATTTATAAGTATTGTTTAAGGACAATTATCTTCTACACCGTCATATCACTACACTATGATGCTACTAGGAACAGCAATAGGGGTCTAAGTTTATCGCTTATATTATTTTTTTTGGTTTTAAATGTAATGTTTTTTTATGCATGAAATGTTATCTCTTTGGTAAGAATGACTATAATTTCTTTTAGAGGTTAGTAGCAGACTTGCAGCACAATGTAGGATTTAACAGTTTGGTAATAATAATTATTTAAAGACAGTAGCTTCTAAGAAGGGCTCAAAATTGAAATTGTATATAACTTGTTGGGAATTTCTTTCATTGATTTTCTCCTACACCCTTTAAAAATCAAAAATATTTTCCGCAAATGCACTTACGAATTCTCTTAATATCCCAATTTTATTATGATTTTATTTTAAAAATATATTTATTTATAATATAATAATAATATGTATAAGAAAATAGAATATTGTGTTTTATTTTATGTGATTTCCATTACATATATACGATTTCACGTACTGAAAAATGAAATAGAACAATATATGCATTAAAGTCTAACTTATATTTGGCCTATAATAATAAAATCTATTAATAAAATTCATATCAATATCAAATTTGGCCTATAATAAAATATATAGACGAAACATTTTTATTACTACGATTGATCTTAATTGTGTTAATAAATTTTATTATTATAGGTCAAATATAAGTTAGGTTTTTAATGCATATATTTTTCTATTCTTTTTTAAGTACGTGAAATCGTATATATATATATATATATATATATATATATATATATATATATATATATATATATATATATATATATATATATATATATATATATAGAAATCACATAAAATAAAATATAATATTCTATTTTCTTATATATATTTGTTCTTGCAGGAAAAACCTTATTAAAGATATTTTAGGGATTTGGAAGCTCAAGTGTCGTAACTCAAGTTCCAAGCTTATGATTGTCTTGCTTATCCCGCTGGCGGGAGCCCTATTTATATCATTCCTTCCTTGAAGTTATTTCTTTTCTTCCGTAACTGCCTCAGCTCATTAACCATGGCCTTTAAGGCAAGGAGTTAGCTGTTACAGCTTGTAATCATTCACTAGTAACGTCTCATAAAGACTCTAGGAACTCTTCATCTTCATAACGTCCACTCAATCTTTCATACTGGAATATTTGCCGAGCTACTTGTCGGATCTAGGCCGTCCTCATGCTTTTTTCCCGGGACCCATGTCGGACAAAGACCTCCTCTTTTAAGGCCGAGACCTATCTCGGATCCCTACAACCTTCCCTCCAGACATCCATCTCGGCTGAGGATTTTATGCATGATCATAAGCCCCCTTGGTCGCTCGGTTTTAAGCTTCTTGAATCCGTGTCGACCAAACAGTTTGAACCCCTAATCCCTTAGCGAGATGAGTATATTTTCAAACTTTCCCAAAAGCGTGACACGTGACCCACGTGACACCAGTCCAACGGTCACCTGTATTTTTGCATGATTGCCCTATAATAGGGAAAACCTGATTTCACGCCACCCTTTCCTCCTACTCATTATATTTCATTTAATTGCTCTCCAGGAAATCCTTCTCTACAAATTTTCAAATCCTACTGCACTCTTTGCCGTCAATCACTTCGAAACACATCCTTTCAGTCGATCGATCATCAAACTCAGGTATCCTCTTTTCCCTACATTGTTTTTTGTTTCATTCTAAACATGGTCATCATTAGGGAATGCGATGATTTTGGTCGCAAAATCCACTTAGGAAACGAGGAACGCAAAACCCTGTTTGAGGAATGCATGCGTGAGATGAGTGATGCTCAAAGAGTAACTGACCTAAAGAGAGTCACAGATAGGGTTTGCACTCAAGTCTTTACTCGATAGTGATTCGACCACGACTCTTCGTGTTCGGTGGAGCTTATAATGGAAACCAACCGTCGATCAAAGGAGAAGCAGTAGGCTTTAAAGCCTAATACAAGATGAAGAAATCGCGCCGCTCTAAGGAACGTCTGCTGAGACGAAGATGATGTGATTCTGGAGTCTTGTGAGTCTGGGGAGAGTGTATGTATGATCCGTCCTCAAGAGGTCAAACCAGAGTGGTTTTACTTTTATACTGGAGTGATCGAGGAGTTTGACATTCAATTCCCCCTCTCCGACTTCGAAACCGATATCCTTCGTACCATTAACCTTGCTCCCTCCCAACTTCGTCCCAACAGTTGGGGTTTCATCCGGGCCTTCGAAATAATTTGTCGAGCCCTATCTATAACTCCCACCATTGGTTTGTTCTTTTCTTTCTTCGAAATAAAAAGCACGGAGCCCGGAAACTGGGTTGCCATCAGCAGCATCCCAAAAAGAAGTTTCCTCCAAGCCTACACCTCCAATTTCAAAGGCTACAAAGAGCGTTTCATCCGAGTTAGATGTGGGTCTTGGTGCCCTTATGTTATTTATGGTACAGATGGGCATCATAAGTTCCCTCTCTATTGGACCTGTGACCCGCTTCCTATTTCGGGTTTTGATTATGATAGCCTGAGCGATACCGAGATCCTTTCCTTAGAAATTCTGGACTCCTTCAGACCGATCCGGGTCAAGGATTTACTTGCCTTATCTCCTGAGGAAGTCCTCGACTTCCTAGGTAAGCCTTTTCATTTAGCTTTACTCTATTTTTCTTTATTTGTATGCTTAATCTTCTGCCCTTGTTTTATTTTTCACAGACAAAATGACTGATATGTCAGTGAAAGAACAAAAGAAGCTGATGGCCGCGGCTCGCGCTGCCCGTATGGATGCCTGTGGACCCTCCGAGTCTAAGTCCAATTTGACCGGCCTGGAAGTGCGCAATCCGAAGAAAAAGAAAAACGTCACGACCCGTGACCCTGCTCCAGAAACAATCATTTTCTCGCTTCCCACCAAGCGCCTGCGAACCGTAACCAGCCCCGAGCCTATCCCAAAAAAGCTGAAGACCGTTATGGTGAACGAGTCCAACTCGGCAGACTGGGCCATCTCCAATTTGCTAAAGGACACTGGGGGTAGCTATGGTCATGCCTCTTCAGAGAATCGGTTCTGGGCTACTGATTTTGATGGCCTCAAGTTTCTGTATGATCATCTGAATGCCACAACCGATGTGAACAAACTGACAAATCTAGGCTCGCAGCAGATCACTAAGCAGCTGAGCTCATACTTGATGAGGCGCGTTGTACTCACCCGAAGCTTGTTCGAGTCTGGTGATCGTGTGGAGAAGAAGAAGACCGATCTAGAGGTAGAGGTTAAAAGGTTAGCTGACAATGAGCAGTTCCTTCTCAACGCCAACGATGTACTCAAGAACAAACTCTCGGAAGCTGCCGATGACATCACAAATCTTGAAGAGAAGAATTCAGAAGCCAGCAAACGGATAAAGACCTTGGAAGATGAGCTCGCCCAGATGTCTACCAAGTTCCAGGATTCTGAAAAATCATGCTCCGAGTTGAAGGAAGCATTAAAGAAATCCCAAATGGGTATGCTGGATGTCGGGGACTTAGCTTTTGATCGTGCCAAAGCTCAAGTCAATTGCTTATACCCCGACATAGATATCTCGGAGGTTGATTACTTCAAGACCATTGTAGGTGGGAAGCTGGTGGAGGTTGATGAAGATGACAGCGAGACCACTATTAGCGAAGAAAACGCTAAGGTGGACGCCGGCAAAAAAAACGCTAAGGTGGTGGATACCGACCCTGTCGACCCCACTCCCTGACTTTGTCTTTTGTTTCCATAGTTAGTCATCCCTTTTGGTGGATGCATTTTGTATTTTGAATATTTGCCCTGTCGGGCTTATGCAATTTGTACTTTGAATATTCGCCCTGCTGGGTTACTTTAACTGCTTTCTGAGCTTTTCGCTATTAACTTCCGAGTTTTTATTGCCTAATTACAAACTTTTATGTAGTATTTACGAGCCCCCCAAGCCATAGGATGCAATAGGCAATCCTAGTGGTTTAGAGAAAAACACATAACAATTGTTCGTAACCCACATGCATCTCAAGGTAATCCCGGTTTGCCGAGATTGGAGAGAGTGTTAAGGGAATGCTTGATGAAACTTCGGTTAAAATGTTTTATTTCATACGTTTTGAAGGTTGCTCCGAGGAGGAACAGGACCTTTCCGTGACTGAAAGACGATCCTAGACCGAGCTTTAGCAGTACGTCGCCAAGGGTTTAGAGCCTCTGCCGAGGTTGACCAGAGGGTTCAGAGCCTCTTCCGAGGTTGACCAGAGGGTTCAGAGCCTCTTCCGAGGTTGACCAAGGAGTATTCCCAATGGAAACAGAGCCTTTCCGTGACTGAGAGACGATCCTAGATCGAGCTCAGCAGTACGTCACCAAGGGTTCAGAGCCTCTGCCGAGGTTGACCAAGGAGTATTCCCAATGGAAACAGAGCCTTTCCTGTGACTGAGAGACGATCCTAGATCGAACTCGTGATCGTCGCCAAGGGTTGAGCCTGCCGAGGTTGACCAAGGAGTATTCCCAATGGAAGAGCCTTCTGGATCGAGACGATCCTAGATCGAACTCGAGTCGTCATTTGCGCCACGCATCGGATCGCAATACAATTTCATTATATAGATGCCTCATTAAAAACCCTGGCCCTTGTTTTGAATTCCGAGATCCTTACAGAACTCCACTACCGAGGAACTTGCGAATTGTGTCTCGTTATCCGAAACAATGACCCGAGGTAGTCCAAACCGGCAAATGATACTTCTCCAATAAAAACGCTGAACCCGATCCGCCGAGATCCGGGATACAGCTTCTGCTTCCACCCACTTAGTAAAGTAATCCACTGTTACGATCAGGAACTTCAACTGTCCCAGAGCTATTGGAAACGGCCCCAGGATGTCAGCCCCCCACTGATAAAAAGGCCATGGCACCATAACGGTGTGCAAGAACTCGGATGGAGTGTGAATGGCTGGAACGAACGTCTGACATTTTGGGCACTGTGCCACGTATTCTTGGCAATCTTTTGTTAGAGTAGGCCAGTAATACCCAGCCCTTAAGATCCGGCTGGCCAAAGCCCTTCCTCCTCCATGATTTCCACAAGCGCCCTCATGAACCTCTTTCATCACCGTTGACATATCCTCCTCTGACACACAACGTAACATGGGAGCTGCACGTCCCAGCCGATATAGTTTTCCGAACTCTACTACAAACCGGGATGAAATCTTCTTGATTCGTTTGGCTTTCTCTCTATCTTTAGGTAACATGTCTCGTTGTAGATAACGGACGATCGGACTCATCCACCCATCGTCTCCTTCACGAATTGCCAGGGATTCTCCCTTTTCAACACTGGGCACGGGAAGTACCTCACGGATGACTGACTTGTTTATCCCAGAATCCTTAGAATTAGCCAACCGAGATAGAATATCGGCTCGAGTATTTTCTTCCCGGGCCACATGACATATTTCAAAAACCTCGAACTGTCGACTCAATGAAACGGCTTGCTACAAATATTTCTCCAGAATAGGGTCTTTTACCTGAAACGACCCGTCCACCTGCCCGGCTACCAATTATGAATCGGTACGAACCAGCAGGTGCGTCACCCCTACCTCCAAAGCTAGCCTCAGACCAGCCAACAAAGCTTCGTACTCTGCTTGGTTATTACTTGTAGAAAATCCGAAACGCAAAGAGTATTCCAGCACCATCTCTCCTGGACCTTCCAGAACTACCCCTGCGCCACTGCCTTTGAGATTAGAGGAGCCGTCGACAGACAGAATCCACCTTTGAGTAGAGTCCTTTCCCGACGGGGAGACAAGTTCTACCATGAAGTCAGCTAAAGATTGGGATTTGATAATGGTACGAGGACTGAAACTGATCTCATACTCCGATAGTTCCACGGCCCAGGACACCATCCTTTCGGCCAAGTCCGGCTTCTTGAACACCTGCTTCAAGGGAAAATTAGTCTTCACCTGGACGGGGTGCCCAAGGAAGTAATGTCTGAGCTTTCGTGCAGTCGTCACAAGCGCTAGTGCTAACTTCTCTATCTTCTGGTATCTGATCTCTGCCCCTTTTAACACTTTACTCACAAAATATGCCGGACGCTCTCCTTCATCCGTGTCTTGGACCAACACAGAGCTGATTGCCCCATCAGTTACTGCCAGGTAAAGTGTCAATTGAGAACCTTCTTTGGGTCTGACTAGTATCAGAGGTGCCGACAGTAATTGTTTTATCCCATTGAATGCTTCTTCACATGCCTCCGTCCACTCAAACTGAGCTCTCTTCTTAATTGCCGAGAAGAAATGAATGGACTTGTCACCTGCACAAGATAAGAAACGAGACAACGCGGCCAAACGGCCAGTTAGCTGCTGTACTTCTCGTATCGAGGTTGGACTTCGCATGTCAATGATCGCCTGGCACTTATCTGGATTGGCTTCGATACCACGATTTGTGAGCATGAAACCCAGGAACTTGCCGGCTTGTACCCCGAACGTACACTTGTCCGGGTTTAAGCGCATATTAAATTTTCGCACCGCCGCGAAGGTCTCTCTAATATCTATCACATGATCCACTCCTGACGTGGTTTTTATCACCATGTCGTCTACGTACACTTCAATATTCCGACCAATCTGAGGGGCAAACACCATATCCATCAGCCTCTGGTAGGTCGCGTCGGCGTTCTTCAAACCAAACGGCATGACTCTATAATAGAAATTCTTTCGCTCCGTCATAAAGGCTGTCTTGGACGCATCAGCCGGGTTCATCCGGATTTGGTTGTACCCCGAGTACGCATCCAAGAAACTCAGGAGGCGGAACCCGGAGGAACTGTCGATCAGCCGATCAATGTGAGGGAGAGGATAAGGATCCTTTGGGCATGCTTTGTTCAGATCGGTGAAGTCTACACACATCCTCCACTTGCCATTCTTCTTCTTCACCATAACGATGTTTGATAGCCAAGTTGGGTATTGCACTTCTTTCACGAAACCGGCTTTTAACAACTTTCCTACTTCCTCTGAAACGGCTTGTCCCCTTTCTTCCCCCATCTTCCGCTTTCTTTGTGACACCGGTTTGACTCCGGGATCGATTGACAAATGATGGCACATGATCTCTGGGTCTATGCCCGGCATATCTGATGGCTTCCAGGCAAAAAGGTCTAGATTTTGCCTTAATACTTGGACTATCTCGGTCTCTTCCTCCTTTGTCAATTGCGTTCCGAGATGGGTAATTTGCGAGGGCAACGGGCCGATCTGAATGTCTTTGACCTCCTCCTGAGGGGTAAGTCCATCTTCACCCGACCCTTCTCTTGGATCAATATCAACCATGCCGACTTCGTGTTTTGGAGAAGCTTCTGATGGGCCCGACTTTTTCTTGGCCTTCAAACTGTCCTTATAACACTTTCGGGCCAGCCCCTGGTCTCCACGGATAATCCCGACCCCGTTGCCGAGGGGATACTTCATAGTCAAGAACAGCGTTGACAATACCGCTTCGAGTGCATTAAACGAAGGTCGCCCGATGATAATGTTGTAGGGTGACGACGCATTAACCACCAAATACCTAACCTGAACGGATTTGGCACTTTCTCCTTCTCCGAAAGTAGTTAGCACGGGGAGATACCCCAGAACCTGCACCTGCTCGCCGGAGAACCCGACAAGAGTCCTGCTGAAAGGTAGCAACTCATTGGGCTCGAAACCCATCCCCTTGAAGGCCTCCCAGTAGAGGACGTCCGCGGAACTTCCCAGATCGATCAACACTTGTTTAACGCCCCAATCCCGGATTTGCACCTCAATTACCATAGGATCGTTCTCATGTGGCAGAACCTCTTTGGCATCTTCCCCCGAGAAGGTTACCACCCCGGGATCAAACCTCGATGTTCCGACTGATACCGCCGGAACCCCGAGCATATCTTTTTCTGGTTGAACTAGTGGAGCCACCTCCTGCAAAACCCCCTGAGATAGTGTTGAGAGTGTGCCGCGCTGACCTTGCTTCTTTCACCTCTTCCACTGCCTTACCCTTTTTCTTGGACCGGAATCGGCGAGTCCCGCCGGGATGAATCCGCTTCTTGGTCCGAGGTCCTCCTTTACATATGTTGATAGCTTTCCTCTTTGAATTAATTTTTCAATCTCCCTCCGCAATTGTACGCAAGACTCCGTGGTGTGTCCTTTCGCGATGAAACTCACACCATGCTCTGGATCACTCCTAGAACCGTGTTAAGTCCACTTCTACTGTAAGGTGGGTGAGCGACTTCAAATGATTAATGTCCCGGAGGATGTCTTCCTTCGTGTTGAGGCGAACGTCTCTTTGGAGCCGAAAGCTGATCTTGGGCGCGAAGGCGGCCGCCTGTCCCGAGCTCGTTCAAGGGTGGTGGCAGTATCCCATGGTCGGATTCGTTCGTCACGTCCGTTCCCTGTCTTCTAATTCAATGCTGGCCGAGAAATCTCGGGGGGACTCGGAAGGGCTTGATTTCCTCGTTGAAGAGGTGATTGGCCACCCTGGATGACGATTGGGTTATTGAATGATCTTTCGGTTGAAATCTTGATAGCTCACTATAGACAACCGGAAGTCCCATATACCGGTAAGGCCGATTCTCAAGGTACCGGCCATCGCCTTGCACGGAGTCGGTTGCTCCATAAGCGCCATTGTGTTGTTAACCGCGATGATGTGTTCACGGGGTCCGTCTTGCCATCATATGATGCCGAGACGGGGTTTGAAATTATCTGGAACGGCATCCTCCCAGATTGCCTGAGACAAAGGTTGCGGCTCTAGAGGCTCTACTTCCTACTCTTCTGCTTCGTCCAAGCTCTTCAGCTGAAAGGCTTGAACGTTATCCTGAAGTGTTTCGTTATGCTGGCGCAGGTCATCAATCATGGCCAGCAACTGAGTGAGATCCGGTGGATCTGTTGGTGAGGCTTGAGACATTGTCGTCTGTATGTGTTTATGTGTTTGTGCGGCTTGGGAATGATTTCACCGAGGCCCCACGGTGGGCGCCAAATGTTCTTGCAGGAAAAACCTTATTAAAGATATTTTAGGGATTTTGAAGCTCAAGTGTCGTAACTCAAGTTCCAAGCTTATGATTGTCTTGCTTATCCCGCTGGCGGGAGCCCTATTTATATCATATCTTCCTTGA
Source organism: Vicia sativa (assembly GCA_021764765.1). NCBI lineage: Eukaryota > Viridiplantae > Streptophyta > Magnoliopsida > Fabales > Fabaceae > Vicia > Vicia sativa. Next base: position 231,609,831 of record CM038796.1, read on the forward strand.
AGTTATTTCTTTTCTTCCGTAACTGCCTCAGCTCATTAACCATGGCCTTTAAGGCAAGGAGTTAGCTGTTACAGCTTGTAATCATTCACTAGTAACGTCTCATAAAGACTCTAGGAACTCTTCATCTTCATAACGTCCACTCAATCTTTCATACTGGAATATTTGCCGAGCTACTTGTCGGATCTAGGCCATCCTCATGCTTTTTTCCCGGGACCCATATCGGACAAAGACCTCCTCTTTTAAGGCCGAGACCTATCTCGGATCCCTACAACCTTCCCTCCAGACATCCATCTCGGCTGAGGATTTTATGCATGATCAATATTATTATTATATTATAAATAAATATTTTTTCAAAATAAAATCCTAATAAAATTGAGATATTTGGTGAATTCGTAAGTGCACTTACGAAGTAAACCAAATAAGGTAAATTCGTAAGTGCACTTGCGAATTCACTTTATTTGAAAAAAATATGAATTATTTCGTAAGTGCACTTACGAAGTCCACCTCCGAGGTGAATTCGTAAGTGTACTTACGAAATCTGGGGGTATATTTGGATTTCCACCAGGGATGAAGAAGAACCCCATTAGGTGGGTGAGGAAATTCCCTAACTTGTTTAGCATATGAGTTGGATGCACTCTATAATCAATGTGAATCAAACATTAAAATGAAAAGGTTCAGTTAAATTTAACGATTTGATAGTGAGGCAAACAAAATAATACTGAAGCGGCGCAAAAAATACTCAAGCGCACCGCACGTTCGAAATATAAAATAATGAAATTGCCATAAAGATTTATTTATTCTAATAAAAGAAAGAAAAAATATATAAAAAAACTCACAAGAGAAGAGAAATGGTCATCACAACCAAGAGAGAGTTTGAGAGTCGGTTATGCAAGGAGAAGGTACAAGAAAAAACGTTTTATGCCATGCTTAAACCTTGGACTGAGTAAAAAAAAAACCTCATTGAACAGAATTTTGCGAGCGGACATGTTCTCAAATTGAACAGGTCATCACAAATTGTTTGCTAGGGGCATGTCACACAATTTTGCTTAAGACATTCCCCCTCGCAAAATATAGTCACCCTGCTGACACGCATGACCCCGAGTAATGAAGGTAAAATTATCAAAAACCTACAAATTAAACATAAACAAAGTTAAATAATAAATTATAAACAAAAACTAAATAAAAACGTAAATATATCAAAATACTATATTAAATACTACTAATTAATCAAAAAACATTGTAAAGGACCACAAAATGCAATATTTACATAGGACTAAACACTCTCACTAGTAACCATGCACATCCGAAATAATTCATGCATTCATCAAAACAAGTTAAATGAGCAAAATAGAAACAAAGATCACTAAGGACTTTCATGGGTTGTAACTTGGATTGAGTTAAAAACAAAGGATATATATACAAATCCATTGAAGCAAAATTGGGTAAGGATAATGAAGAGCATTTCACATTTCACAATATTCATTCATACTTCATCCTTATTTATCACACAACCTTTTCTTTCTTTTCTCACACAATGATCCTATCCTTTTTATTTTCTTTTTCTTTTCATAGTTTTATTCTTTTTTTCATTCAATCTCTTTTTCTTTCTTTTTTTCAAAGGACACATTGTGCCATCAAATTATTATTTCTTTTTGATCAACCTCCCCAACTTTCAATTTTGCAATCCTTCTTTATTTATGAACATGCTCTTAGACAAGGCTAATCAAACAATTGGGTTGGTGTTTACAAATAAGAAAATTTTCATAGAATGAATCATCATCGAATTTTCATTGATCATCAACAAATTATTAAGTGGCCTACTTAACATTTAGTTGACTAAGAATGATTGATTCCACAAATTTCTTTTTTTTAAGCTCAAAAGGGGTAACTAAGATTCAAACACTCACAAGGTTAGGTTAATCCCTTTTGGAATTGATGGTTTTTCTCATGATACACAAAAAAAAATGCCTTGATCACTTCTAAGTTTCCAAATTTTCAACGAAAAATTAAGATTAAACAAGTTAACAACAATTGCTAGAAACACTCATTTTTGTGCATAGTGGAAAGCTTCTCACTTTTGTGGTTATGTCCTAATTGATTCAAATTTGAACACAATTTTTTTCCAAAAATTATACATGCCAAGATGTTTAGACTAAAGCACAAATTTCATACACATGTTACATACTATAAAGCAATTAAAAATGTACCTTAAGCGCGCATCACATCAAGAATCATATCATTACCATCACATTTTGGTGAAAACACACTTTCAAGACACTTATTCATGTTTCTTTTGAGCATCATTGATTCAAAAGGACAAACCAAAAGAAATTAAATTAAAAATGAACAATGCATAATTTTAAAAGACAAGCATAAATAAATAAAAAGACACCCCAAAATGGTATTTTAAAATGTGCTAAGGCATAATGCCTTCAAAATATAATATTTGGAATTATAACCACATCCTAAAAAGGATGGCAACCAATAAAATAAAACTATTGTTTCAATAAACTTAAACATAAACATAAATATTAATTAAAACGATAAAAAAGAAAGCAAGTAACAAAAGGATCAATCTGAATCCTCTAAAATCGAGTCACCCAGGCTACTTGAGCCGACATCATTATCACCACCATCATCATCATCAGAACCATCACCATCAGCTTGGTCTTCCTCTTCCTCTTTATTTGGCCCGACCCCGGGCCAATTAGCATAAGCTCTCATCCGGGCACTAGTGCGGCTGAAATGGTCCATACCTGGCTCTCTAATACGTAGCACCATCTACTCCATACTCTAGTGCATGTACATGAATGCTCTCTGATGAGCCATATGTATATGTCGGTTCCACTCAGCATCTGAACCGGCTTGAGGAAGAGCAGCAGCAACAGGAACTGCCCGGGAAGCAGAATTTTGATGAATATCCTGACAATAACGGTCACAATATTGATCATCAATTACACCGTCAATTATCAAGTGACCTATAATAGGAAATTGTACTCGGGCTCGCTTACAAAGCCCCATTGTCAAACCTGGATAAGTAAGATAACATTTGAGTCTTTCACCCTCAGTGGTGTAACTCAATACTACCCTCTTCAGCTCATTAGCAATAAGCCGGTCAAAATCAATTTGAGCTTCATCAAGAATATGGGCAATAAGACCGGCTAATTCCACATAAATGGAGGGTGTATGAATTCTGGGCCTCAAGTTGTATAGGGCCACACTCATGAGAATTCTAGCATTTGATTTCAGACTAGACCGGTTGAATTTCAAAGGATAGTCATATCTGTTAAGCTCATAAGAATGCCCATCAAAACATATTTTAGTTCGCAAGACATCAAAATCTCAATTGCCTCTTGCAAGATGATCGTGATACACATCCAGGTCTTCTTCAGGTGATGTCCAATTAATGGCAGCACGAGAAAAAGATATCACTTTACCCCGCACCATGGTTGAAAATCCAAAAGAGGTCCCCGCTATAGGTAGAGCATTCGCATAGAATTCGCGAACTAGCTCCACATTGACCTTTTGATGGGGCTCACAAAGACCCCCCAAATTGTAGTCCTCCAACAGGGAACCACAGTCAGTGTAATGCCCATTCTTGCTGAGGCAGATTAATCTCTCTGTCCAGATGTTTCTCTCCTCCAAATTCTTATACCTGGCCTCTTGCTCAGGCCCCGAAAACCTTGTGTCATCAAATGGAATAGGTCTAGATGACCCGACACTTACTGACAACTCTTTGTCGCTTTGGAGGCATCTGAAACAACAACAAAAATCAACCAAAAATGACACCAAAATGTCCATTAGAATTAATTTCATGCAAATAGCAGTGCAAAATAATTAAACAAAGCATCAAGGACTGACATCAGTACATAAAACAGCAGGAAATTTTTTCAAAAAGTTGCAGACCGCATTAAGCCTGCCTATCGCGCTTAGCCCGGTCTGCGAAACACAGAAACATTTATTGCTCCAGAATAGAATTTCTTCAACATAACAACCCTACCCACTGCGAAAATCAACAATCTTACACTATATACAGTTATAATATCATAATCCTAATCCTAAATCCATTAAATCCTAACCCTAAAATCCTAATTTCTAACATGCAAAAGGGGAAAACAGAAAAATAGAGAGGAAAAAAGAAAAAGAAACAAATCTTGATGCTTGGATAGAGACAAAACACAAGAAATTTGCATGAAATTTGAAGTTTGGAGTTGTGGGGTTTGGATTGCTCTTAGTGAGGAAGATGACAATGGTGGAATGAGAGAAAAGGTGAGAAGTGTAATTGACTACCCACTTTTACACACCCTAATCGTGTACAAGGGATGGGCCAACAGTTTGGGCCCAACAAACAACTCTTTTTTTCACATAGCGCGCTAAGCCCGGTCAGTTTATTTTTTTCAAAAACCGCGCTAAGCCTGATATTTCGCACTTAACCCGGTCTGCAGAATTTTGAAAAATGCTTTAAAACCAGAAAAATTCTAATGCAGCATACAAAATGACAATGAAAACAAGTACTTACAATATTGGGGTGTCTCCCAACAAGCGCTTTGTTTAACGTCGTTTCGAGCTCGACGATTCATGATGATCAAGGATCATCAAAGTACAATGCGGAAATCTCGCGGCTTATTTCGCCGACAATATACAACTTCAACCTTTGACCATTAACTGTCCATACTTTCTTGTCACCCGGATCCTCCAACATAATTGCACCATATTCTTTCACCTCTTTTACCAAGAACGGACCCGACCATTTAGACTTGAGTTTTCCCGGAAAAAGCCGCATCCGAGAATTGAACAAAAGTACCATTTGGCCCATTCAAAATCCTTGTGCTTGATTTTTTGTCATGATAAACTTTCACTTTCTCTTTGTAGAGCTTGTTGGAGTGGTAAGCATCATTTCTCAAATCTTCCATTTTAAGAGCCCAAAGAGCTTTATGTTCCATCTCCACTGTAAGATGACAAGTCTTCCCATAAACCATCTAAAAAGGTGTTAGTCCAATCGGAGCCTTGTAGGCGGTTCGATACTCCCATAAAGCTTCGTCTAATTTTGTCGACCAATCTTTTCTAGAATTTGACACTATTTTTTCAAGAATACTTTTCACCTCTCTATTGGATACTTCCACTTGACTGTTGGCTTGTGGATGTTAAGGGGTTTTCATCTTATGCTTTACATCATATTGATTCAAAACTTTTTCTAAAAGTGTATTGCAAAAGTGAAAACCTCCATCACTCACTAGCACCCAAGGCACACCAAACCGCAAAACTATGTTTTTCTTTAAAAATTTAATCACGATTTTGGAATCGGCCTTAAGTGAAGCAATTTCCTCCACCCATTTTGACACATAATCAACGGCCACTACAATGTACTCATTAGAGAAAGACGAGGGGAATGTGCCAACGAAATCAATACCCCAACAATCAAAAACTTCCACTTCCAACATGTTGGTTAGAGGCATCTCATCTCGCTTGCCAATTCCATCACTCCTTTGGCACTTGTCACAACTCTTAGCATGTTCATAGGCATCTTTAAACAATGAAGGCCAATAAAATACCAATTGAAGAACTTTAGTGGTCGTTCTCAACCCGCTATAATGCCCTCCATAAGGGGAGTTTTGACAATGCCAAAGCATGTCTTTTGATTCTTCCTTAGACACACATCTTCTCAAAAAATTGTCACTACTCAACCTAAACAAATATGGTCCATCCCAAACATAGTACTTGGCATCGGCCAAGAATTTCCTTTTCCCATTCCACGACAAATCTTCCGAAATCAATCCGGAGGCCTTGTGATTATCCATGTCGACAAACCACGGCCTCTCTTGGATAGCATAAAGTTTTTCATCTGGAAACTCCCCTATCACCTCTTTTTCTTTCTTTGTGATTTCCACATTCACCAAGCGGGATAAATGATCTGCCACCAAGTTTTCCGAACCTTTTTTGTCCCGGAATTCCAAATCAAACTCTTGAAGCAACAAAATCCATCGAATTAGTCGTTGTTTGGAGTCTGGCTTGGTGAGAAAATACTTTATAGCCGAATGGTCCGTGAAAATCACAACTTTAGAGCCGATAAGATAAGAACAAAATTTCTCAAAGCATACACTATAGAAAGCAACTCTTTTTCAATTGTTGCATAGTTTATTTGAGCATTGTTTAAAACTTTGCTCGCATAGTGTATTGCATGGAAAATTTTATTCTTTCTTTGAGCATCACACGTTAATTCAAAATTCAATTTCCAATTTTGTGCGGTTATTATCGGTGCATTAATCAAATTTTCCTTTAATTTTTTAAAAGCAATTAAACAATCTTTATAAAAAATAAAAGGCTTATCTTTGTTGAGAAGATTTCCCAATGGCTTTGCGATCTTGGAGAAATCTTTTATAAATCTTTGACAAAAGCCCGCATGGCCAAGAAAACTTCGGATCCCTTTGACATTGGTTGGTGGAGGAAGCGTCTCTATCACATCGATCTTGGCTTTATCAACCTCGATCCCTTTTGAAGAAATTTTGTGCCCGAGAACAATGCCTTCGATCACCATAAAGTTTCACTTCTCCCAATTCAAGACCAAGTTAGTATCAACACACCTCTTCAAGAAGGTGTCCAAATTCTTCAAACACAAATCGAACAATGCTCCAAATATGGAGAAATCATCCATGAATACCTCAATGGTATTTTCAATCAAGTTGGCGAAGATGGCTTGCATGCATCGTTGAAAAATTGTCGGCGCATTACATAAGCCAAAAGGAATACGTCTATACGTGAAAATTCCAAATGGACATGTGAAATCCGTTTTCTCATGGTCTTTCGGATTCACTGAAATTTGGTTGTATCCCGAATATCCATCTAAGAAAAAATAAAATTGTTGCCCCGAAAGCCGCTCCAACATTTGATCCATAAAAGGAAGAGGAAAGTGATCTTTTCTAGTAGCTTTATTTAGACTTCTATAATCGATACACATCCTCCAACCCGTTACTTTTCGTGTCGGAACCATTTCATTTGTGATAACCGTCATACCACCCTTTTTTGGAACAACATGAACCAGACTAACCCATGTGCTATCCGAGATCGGATAAATCATGCCCTTTTCCAACATCTTAACAACTTATTTTCTCACCACTTCTTTCATAATTGGATTCAAGCGCCTTTGAGTTTGGGCCACCGGTTTGAACTCCTCTACCAACATGATATTATGCATACAATAAGCAGGGCTTATGCCTCTTAAGTTAGATAACACCCAACCTATTTCATTTTGGTTAGTATTCAAAACATGAATCAAACTACATTCCTCCTTTTCTGATAAAGTGTTACTAAAAATCACAGGTTTGTTACCTCCATCATCAAGAAACACATATTTTAAATGAGAAGGTAATATCTTCAACTCACATTTTTGTTCTTCATCCAATGGATCCTTTTTTAAAATCTCCATCTCATTGTCCAATGGTTGCACTTCCTTTGAAACCTCTAATTCCTACAAACACTCTTCAAGTTCCCTCCTTTCACCGTCATCGAGCACATTAAAAGCTTCGGTCAAGGTTCTTTCAAGAGGATTTGTAAGATGCATTTGGCTAGTGACATCTTCTATTGCTTCTTCAATAACGTCTATCTTGAAACAATCCTTTTATCATTTGAATGCTTCATTGCTTCAAAAATATTGAAACAAATCTCTTCGTCTTGCACACGCACTTTCATCAAACCATCATCGATATTAATCATCATTCTCGTGGTCTTCAAGAATGTTCGACCTAGAATCAAGGGAGCATCAAAATCTTCTTCCATTTCTATCATAACAAAATCAACGGGAAAAAAGAATTTATCCACTTTAACCAAAAAATCTAAGGCTACACCATGTCGGTGAGTAATAGACTTGTCCGCCAATTGCAAAGTCATCTTTGTAGATTTTAACTCAATATTTCTCAACCTCTTCACAGTAGATAATGGAATCAAGTTGATGCTAGATCCCAAATCTATCAATCCTTTTCCAACATACATATCACCAATGGTAGCGGGCAAAGTGACACGTCCTGGATCACTTTCCTTCTTTGGTATTGTACGTTGGATGATTACACTACAACTAGCGTCAAGCATTATAGTCTCTTGATCTGTACACCTCTTATTCTTTATCAAAATGTCTTTCATAAATTTGGAATACTTTGGCATTTGCTCCAATGCCTCGGTAAAAGGAATGTTGATTTGTAATTGTTTGAATATGTCCATAAATTGATCATAATGTCGAGCATCATCCTTCTTAGACGGAGCATGCGAATAAGGTAAGTTTTGTACCGGTAAAGTTACAACCTTCTCCTTTCCCCTCCTCAACTTCTTCTTCTTCTCTTCAACACTTTCTTTTTCAACTACACCATTTTCAACAACATCATTTTCAACTATAACATCTTCACCATTATTTTCAACTACAACTTCCTCCACAACTATCTCTTCATCAATTTCTTCTTCATTCATAACTTGCTCTTTTCCCTTCAATTTTTTCTTTGTCTCTTAAAAAACTCTACCACTCCTAGTCATAATTTCTTTACAATGCTCCCTTGAATTTAGTTGAGTAGTTGCCGAAAACGAGGTCTAGGCACTTTGAACGGAAATTTGTTTTGCTAATTGTCCCAATTGAGTCTCTAAATTTTGTATCGGTGCTTTTGTGCTCTTTTGGTTAGCCATTGAAGCTTGCATGAATTGAGCACGTGTATCTTGAATGTTTGAACTTCTAGCTTGATTTTGAGGTTGAGCTTGAGCTTGTGTTCCATTTTGGTAAGGATTTTGTCTTGCTTGATTGTTGTTGTTGTCTTGTCTCCATCAACCTTGATAACCTCGGTTACCTCTTTATTGGTAACCTTGGCCTTGATTTTGATAGTGAGGTCTTTGTTGATATCCTTGAACTTGATTAGCCATGTAATTTACTTCTTCATCAACCGGAGGACAAAACCCAGTCTTGTGATCACCTTTGCATAATTCACAACTAGCAATTTGTTGAGCTTTCTTGCAAGATGATCCTTTCATATCCGTGATTTGTTATGGAAGCCTTGCCATTTTCTTGGTCAATTCTTCCACTTGTTTGGCAAATAATTTGTTTTGGGCAAGAAGTGCTTCATTATTAGAACCGATTTCAAGAGCTCCCGTTTTTACTTGCACATTCCCTTGATCATTTTGGACTTGATGATCATTTCTTCCCATCTTATCAATGATTTGAATGGCTTTGGAAGGTATCTTCGCCATTAGTGAACCCCCGCCGTAGCATCCAACAACAATTTATGTTGAGGTTAGAGACCATTGCGAAAGATGTGAATTTGGGCAGTGTCATCAAAACCATGACTTGGGAATTTTTGAAGCATTGATTTGTATCTCTCTCAAGCTCTATTCAAAGGCTCATTAACACCTTGTGAGAACACCAAAATCGCGGTTTTAGCTTCCGTGAATCTTGATTGAGGAAAAAATCTTTCAAGAAATTTCTCCTCAAACATGTTCCAATCCGTCATTGTCTCTCTTGGTTGGTCTAGATACCAATCCTTTGCTTTCCCTACCAAAGAGTGAGGAAAAAGCCTTTGAAAATATTGTTCTTTTTTGGCTTCTGGAGCTCCTTTCGCACCCGCGATTTCATAAAACTTTGTAAGGTATGTGTATGGATCTTCATGGTCATGATCATGAAAAAGATTTGCATAAAGTAGTTGGAGTATACCCGTCTTCATTTCAGAATGCCTCGCATTGTCTAGGCGAGCAAACTGAGCTGTGTGACGATGACTATTTGTACAAGGGCCTCTCGGTGGTGGTGGTGGTGGTTCCTCCATGACTTCTCCCAAAACTGGTGGTGTAGAAGAAGTAGATGCTTCTCCTCTTACTTGTCTTTGTCTAGCTAGTCTTTTCCTTCATTTAGTACTGCTATTAAGTTTTCTGGCCGTCCTTTCAATTTCTGGATCAAATAGGAGTTGATTGATAGGAACACTTCCTCGCATAAACTATACTCTGAAAATGCTAACCACACAAATAGAAACAAAAAGAGATTAATATATAAATTATCTTAAAACACACAAACTTTTGCAATGCTTGCAATATCAAACGCCAATTCTCGGCAAATGCGCCATTTTGTTGTACGTATAGTCTAACTCAAGTATTTATAATTATCATTTTCCACAGGGATTAGTGTGATATCACCGTCGTTCGATAGTTGAAATGTATTTTAAGATTTGGTTACAAAAGGGTTTTGTTTCCTAGTCACAAAAATCATTAATTTCAAGTAAACAAATTTTGTTTTCTTTCCAAAAGAGAGTTGTTTGGATTAAAGAGAGTTTGATTGGTTTTTCAAGTGGTAAAAGCATGTCAAGATTAGTTTCATTAACCTAATTTCATATAAATTCAATTAACCAAGCAGATGAACTAGTTGATGATCGATATAATTACGTATCCTCTCAATATTGTTGATTTCCAACCAATATTGTGAGTTTTATCATGTTAATCTTTAGATGATGTCTCACTCTAACTATTGACATGATAATATTTAAGTTCAAGACAAGTAAATACTAACTCACAAATCTATGTCTAACATTTGTTCCTTAGTAGATGAATATCTTAGGTCAAGTTTGAAACATATTTCTCAGTCATGATCCAAAGCAAAAAGTACAAGTAAAACAAAGATATTCAACACACACACACACACACACACACACACACACACACACACACACACACACACACACACACATATATATATATATATATATATATATATATATATATCATCAACCAAGTTCATACACCAAAAGGTCAAAATAAATACATAAAAGTTAGGTTAACTACCTCTAATCTTGACACAAATAAGCTTGGCTACTCATTCTCATGGTAGCTTCACTTGCAAGAAATGGAGAGATGATGAACATAGAAGAAAAACTAGCAAAAAATTCAAGGTTTTCTCTTATGTTTTTGAGTTACAATGAACAAACATTCAGGAGAATAGTATCTTCTGCTTTTTAGGACTGATATGGTGAGGAAATGAGGGAGTAGGTGAGGAAAATATCTAAGCATGGATCTATGTACTTTTTCTGATTTCGCAGACCGCGCTTAGCCCACTTTATGGCGCTAAGCGCGCCCTAGTTTACAGGAAACCACTTCAAAAGGCTCCAAGTCATGCTTGAACCGTGCTTAGTGCGCCCTGTAGCATTCTCCACTCCTAAAAATAGCTTGAAATTGCTCCTTAAGCTCTCCTTGTTTCCTTGAATCCATGCTTGAAAGTAAAATTACCAAAAACTTACAAATTAAATATAAACAAAGTTAAATAATAGATTATAAACAAAAACTAAATAAAAACATAAATATATCAAAATACTATATTAAATACTACTAATTAATCATAAAACATTGTAAAGGACCACAAAATTATCTACATTTTGGTCCTTAACATATCTTGATCATCATGTCAGTATCCCTTTATCACCTCTGTATAGTTCTCATCTAACATCCATGCACTTTCAAAATGGATTTTTCGAATGGTCGGGTTGAAACTAGCCATAGCCAAATTGATCAACAAGGGATGATGATGCAAAAAGTTCACTCTAGCCAAAACTTTCACAGAAGCGTCCGCATGAGCAATATTCCAAAGATCATTGCACAATACTCTATCTAATTTTTCATATATTCGTTGTCCGCTGTGAAAAATCAGGCCCTTCCACGTAAACCTTGGACCTGCAGTAGGAATGTCCAAAAGCTTGCACTCATGGATTCTATCCCAAAACAGTTGGCATTTCTAAATAGAAACAAGAGCACCACCTTTTTTGTCTTCCAAACTCGCAATGTCGTTGAAGTCACTTGCAAACATCCAAGGACCTTGGTTACCCGCAGCTATAGCCTTCAAGTCATCCCAAAGAAGCTTCCTTGTATTCTCATCAGGGCTAGCATATACAACTTTAAAACATTACTCCTTTTGATTTTGAATCGTAACATCCAAATGCATTCCCCATAGCAATAAATTCCGCAAACTTTAGCCGTTGGAACGTTTTGCTAAGCTTAGCGCGATCACACCGAGTTTCCATCACAACAATAATTTTCGGCTTATAAAGGTCCACATAATGTTTACAATACCGATAGAAGACATTATTGGCAGCTCCACGACAGTTCTAGACAAAAAAATTAGTATTAACAATCATCAAAACCAAATGCACAAGATCCGCCTAAGGCACCCACCAACACACTAGCAAAGGATCACTGAGTCTCAACAACAACCTCCATACTATCATGTACCTCTAGAGAGCATTCTCTACTACCTGCCAAACTGGTATTATCAATACCAGTTAAATCAACTACCTTTTGAGCAATTCTATCTTCATATATGGCATCCTCAGTTTCTACCCCTTTGTCAGGTGGTCGTACGCCAAAGGTAAACTAATTGCACGTTTATATACTCCTATCATGTTCACCCTTCTCCTTAATCCATGTCCTCGCATCATAAACCACTGATCTCTTCTCATCCCGCAATCTTGCGACTTGAATATTCTCCAGTTGCTTCCCGACAATGTCCTCCTGCCATGTTTATGTATTCCTTTGTTTACTCGTTACACTCCTCTCCTTAAAGCTCGATATGCCTCTAACACCTAGTTTATGTTCCTTCTTTGAAGTCTCACCCTCATTGCCTTGTTTATTTCTTGCTACAAACTTCCACTTTCTGCCATTACTATTGTGATTACCATGCACATTAACATTATTGTCCATGTGCTTGAGAATGCTCATATTGTCCAAGGACTTAAGCAGACCATCTTGAACATTGTCTCCCACAAGTCTATCTGCTACTGTATTCTTTGCATGATTTTCACCTGCATCAACACCGTTAGCATAAACCACGACCTCACGAGTTGGCTCTGCCCATCTTCCCCTCTATCACATATAACCTCAACCTGGGACGAACCAACTTTTCTACCTTCAAAAGACTTAGCTGACACGATATTCTTCCTCTCATCACCAGCTCTTTTCCCACGCCTTAGCTTCTGCACAACCGTCCATGACCCGTCTCCCACCTCCTCATCTCTTTGTGGCACTGTTAACGCTTCGTCAACTCCTGTTCTAGCCACCCCAACTCTTGTAGTGTTTATAAGTTTCGATGGGTACCATTCCTTATATTGTCCATACCTTCCGCATGTCAAACATAATAAATGTAAACCTTCGTACTCCACTTCATATTTCTTCCCCTTCATACTAACCATAACAACCAAGGGTTTAGAAAGATTAACCATAACACACAATCGAGCGTACTTACCTCTTTCATGATGCATGGTGCTCTTGTCTATCTTTAATGCACGGTCAATTTTGTTACCAACACCAGATAGCACCTTAGAATCATAAAATTCAATAGGTAAACAAGATACCCTAACCCAAACCGTAACTTCATCAATGGTATCACTCAAGGGTTCAAAATTTGGTCTTCACTCCTTAACTATAAGGTAATGGTTGTAAGTAAACCATGGTCCTTCAGAAATAACAACCTTTTTATCTTCCTCATGAGAGAACGCCACCAAGAAATAGTCATTACCAATATCTATTATGTTGATAACACTCTTCCTCACCCACATCTGCTTTAGCCTTGATTCCATATCTTTATATCCAATCTTCCTACCCAACAGTTCAACGGTCACACACGGTAGCAATTTAACGGCCACACACTGTTTCCATGGCCGATAAATATGTTTCTTCTCAGTTTCCATCAAAGTAAACGTCAAACACTCACACCCCCCAATCACCTCTTCTACAATATGCATCCCTTCATTCTCATTTATATTAGTATCCTCCTTATCTTTCTGGACAACCTCCTACTCCTCATGATCTCCTTGTTTAGTCCCCTTCACCATCTCCACAAAGGTTCTCGATTTAGGGTTTTTATCAGGAAGTTCACGTATAGAAAGCTTCGTAGGGCTCTTCGCAGTATTTTCATGTTGTTCCTTAGCATCCAGCATGTTCCCATGTCTCGCCAATGAGGCATGCATGCGGAGTTTCTCAGTTGTTGACCAAAACTCTAGCAGTGGGTTCATGACTTTTTTTGCACTTTTTTCGTGGCAAATATCAATTTTTTTAAAAAAGACAATTGTTTTTTGTTACAATTATTTTGACTTTATGAATTATATTTTTTTATAGATATCATGATATTTGTTTTATAAATTTTGAATTTATATTTTAAAAATAATATAGTAATTTTGGAAGTAAAGATGCTATTTTTCAAGTAAATATGATTTTTTAGTATTAAGTTTTAATTCGTTAAAATATAATTTTGTATTAAAGTTTTTTTTCTCTTAATTTATCTTATTCATATATTTAATAGATCCATTTTAAAATTAAATAGGTTTGATTATTTTAAGTTTAAATATTTACGTAATTCTTATAAATAATTTAAAATCTAATTTGATTTTTATCGTATATTTGATCTAACGGAACCTAACATAACACAACACGTCACTAAAAATCAACATGATACTTGTCTACAGGATAAGCGGAGATTACTAACGTCCTAAACTAACTGGAAAAAAAGTATCAGCTTTAATAAAAAAATTCCTTAAAAAATGACCCTCCTAAGTGTCCACAATTTTGATTCTTGTCGTATATTTGATCTAACTTGATCTAACGGAACCTGAACCTGATATGGCAGACCACATCACTTAAAATCAACATCACTGCACGAAAAACATCACTTAAAATCAACATCACTGCACGAAAAACATATTAGATCGCGGAGATTACAAACGTCCCTAAACTAACTGAAAAAACTATCGGAAACAAACTAAATATAAACTCTATCATTTCCATGGCAGCTTTAATAACTTCAATTTAAACTATCATTTTCATGGCAGCCTTAATAACTTCAATTTAAACTATCATTTTCACGGCAGCTTTTACATTGACTGAGTATTGTGAATATCAGTTTCCACCAATTCATTTTTCTTTTGGGTCAATGAGAACAACTTCCCCTCTGATAATTGCTTGGTTGCAGTTCAATTTGCCCAATCAATCTGTCACTGCATTTAGTTTTCAATTTTAGATGCATGCTTCAAAGCTGTTGACAGCATCTTATGTTAGTGAAAAATTGTGAGAAAGCAAGCAACAAAATCACGAGGATATCAAATATAGTCAATTATTCTACTAGCTTTTGTTAGTAGTACTTTGTAGACCTAGTAGACAGGTTAGTTAACCTCCAAGAAATCACCTCAAAAACCAATTTCGCCACACAGAATGATTCCTAGAGTACTGATATTCACTTGCTCAGCCCACCCGTGCAGTATCCAAATGCTACTCTCTTTCTTTTGACAAATCCTGTGATCTACTAAAATCTGCAATATCATTAGCTTTCTTCATGCATCTTGTGGTTTTGTAGTTGTAACCTTCTCACTGTATAGCTTTGTGAATCTGCAAAATAGCTTGAACAATATTCAGAATATGTCGGCCACTAATAGAAATCAATACCAACTTGGCCGAAGATAAGTAAAGAATACGCCAATGAAAACAATATTCTAGAATCCAACATTTTAGGGTATGTTTTGGTGGAGGATTTTGGAGATGAGGGCTTATTTTTCATTTAAAATTAAGCAACCTATAAAATGTTTCTAAGAATAAATTAAGTGCGATCGAAATACTATATAATCTTCTATCATGTTATTTTTCCAATTTTTATTTGGAATCTTTAAATTTACATTGACAAATAAAGACTCAGCCTTCCAAAACATTCAACTAAACACACCCTTAAAATCTAGAAAGTCTGATTCTATTACATTACAATGTATAAACAAATGAGAGCACTGTGCCACAATATTTCACTTCTACCTAGAAGCTGTGGTTCCAGATATTAAAGTGTAAAAATAGCTGTTGCTGAGTTGAACGTCACAGCACAATGACTAAGCTAAACAAGACAAACAACCGAAACAAGCAACATAGTTTAAGACTGGGGAGCAAAAGAGATAATCAACCGGTTACAAATCTCAAGCATTATTTTAAGTTACAATGTTACCTCACAAATTTGAAGACCAAACAAGCCTTGGCCTGAGTGAGCTTTACAGATAAGATGGATTTCTCCTGAGGTTATCAATTTGTAATGTTATCATCATCGGAGTCTAATTTCCACCAAGAACCTCTGTCATCCTTGTAGTCACTATCGATTTCATCACAGATATCTTCAATATCATCATCTCCAGATGTTTCAGCAACTGTATCATCATCCACGTCGAGTCTCTTTTTATCGACATCAGGGTTGTATGTCCACTCCAACCTTTTTAATATATCACGATCATTCCAATTTTCCACAACGGATACAGCCTCTTTCTTAGCCTTCCCCATCAAAATCTCCTCCCAAGAAAACGCAGTATCGGCAGTCCTTTTCAAGACTCCGTCACTACTAACATCCCCAATAACAACAGTCTTGAGACATCGCAGCTTCGCATCCTTTATTACATCAACAAAATCAGAATCATCAGATACGAGAACTAAACACTCAATCCGCCTATGATCCATCATATCCACCATATGCTTTTGCAGAGCAACATCTGCAGCTTGCGGCCTATCCAACACAGTTTGAACCCAAAACCCCGCCCGTTTCAGCTCATCCGCCAAACCATACCCAACTTTCGGAGTGAGAACAGTCCTTGCAGCCTTCTTATACTTTTCCATTTTCATAGCAAACTTCCCCACCAACTTGACTTTCCTACTCCCTCTAGCCGACTCTATCTGATTCACCCTTTTCACATGCTCACGCTGATGCAACTGCTTGAAATGGTTAACAAGTTTTTCATTGGTATAAAACTTTCTCCCACAAACGCGACAAAGGTGAGGCTCGTTACGCTTGATCACACCCTTATTCTCCAAACTATACAACAATTGTCTCTCTTTCCGACTCTCCCGAACACCACGAGGAACAACACTAAAAGTGTGGGTATTGGCATAAGCCACCATATGACGAACAACGCCGAAGGAAGCAGCAGCAATTCTGAGCTTATTGGCAACTTGATAAGGTGGAATTGAATTGGGTGGTTTGTTATCCAAGTCCCAGAAAAGCCCTACCCTGCATAGCTTCTCATTTTCACCCACAAAATGACAGTGTCTCAAGATTATACGGAATTTGAGGATTGAAACCATGATCCGTCAACAATCGCACAACCATACCAACAAATATCCGTCAACCATCGCAGGTTCAAAGTAAAGAGAAGCAATTTTACTGGAAAAGTTACACGTGAGGAAGAGTGAAGGAAGTAGAGAGGACTCAAGAAGTGAAAGAGTTCATGTTTCCAAGTACTTCTCATCACTTCCGCCAGCTAGCCCTAATTTGCATACATCCAAAACAGGCATACCACCCACTCATCTCTTCATGGGCCTAACCATTGGGTTACTTCTTTTCAGCCAGTAAAGTTAGGACTGTGAGTAGTACTTTGTTTTTATTTTTGTCCTATTTTTGTAACTTCTTACATATATTAACAAAATTAATAAATGATCTTTTCTAATCAAAAAACAATTACACCTAAATTTATTTAAATTTAATTATATCAATAGGAATTATGTCTTTTTAAAAAAAAAATTATAATTATGAAAATATTATTCACATAAGTTATTTTAGAACTCGTTGTTTATATTTTAAAATTATAAAATTATATCAATAATCAATAGGTTTAATATTACAATAAATTTTTTCAATTATTGTGATGTACTATAAAAAATATTATATTTAAAGATGATGGTAGTATTAATCAATGTTTTAAAAAATGGATTAAATTATTTGGTTCAATTGATTAGACTAAGAATTGAAGTTGAAATTTATTTCGATCAATCTTGCAAAATCGTCGTGGATCAAAACTAAAATTAAATTGAAAAATTAAATTGATTAACCCTTCAAAATCGTTAAAATCGAGGAATCGGATCCAATTTTGTAAAATTCATTAAAAAGAATATCAAATTAACCTTTTTAAAAATAAAATAAAATAAAAAATTGAAAAGTTAACCATGTCAAAATCAAATTTTGTTGTAATAAATTTGTAATGGGTTTTTGAAACATGTATTCTATTAAGTCGTGAACATATATGATTTTGTATGAAATGTCTATGAAATTTAATTTTATACTATTAATTTATTTAATAAAATTTTCAACTATAAATTTAACTGATTGAATCTTAAACGAAAATTTTACCAATTCAATCTGCAATCAAAATTTTAAAACATTGACATTAATTTTATGGATGGACAATGATTATAAATGGATGATAAAATGTCCTATCAACATATAAAATTTAATTAACACCAAACTTACAAAATTAATATCTATCCAGTACAAATCTAAAGAAGTTAGAACGATAACCCTAACCACATGTCATCTTACTAATCGTCTTAGTCACATGTCATTTGGTAATAATACTAAAAGCTATACAAACTCTATTAAAATAAATAATAATGATAATAATATAAAATTAATATTAAATCACCACTAATAATAATAATAATAATAATATAATATCTAATTAATAAATAATATTAAAATAATATTAAAATAATAATATAATAATCAACTATCACAATTATAAATAATAATAATAATAATAAATAATAATAATATATTCAATTAACATTATTATATTTTATTATCTTAATTCTTATTTTTTTATAAAAAATATCTAATTATACAAAAAAAATTAATTAACACTATTATATTCAATTAACACCCGAGTCCAAAGAATGCGAGGGTGGCTACACCACATGTAACACTCGAAGTCGAGGAGGGGCTAAAAGTGGTCGTCACATCGAAATGAGAGGGATCTTAAAAATGCGCAGGTATGGGACTGCATATTTGAATGAAGCTTATAAGGATTAATTGGTACTATCTATACTAACAAGATGCATCTTCTTTTCGGTTGTGCGTTCATAAGAACTCCACAGTTAAGCATGTTTGACTTGAAGCAAATCTGAAATGGTTGACCTTTTAAAAAAATTCTCGAGAAGTGTGCGAGTGGGGCGTAACATTTTCATTCCATAATATATGAATTATATGATATATAATAATGATAATAATACTATTAATATTTCTATTCCAATTTCAATTATAAATTTAAAAAATAAAATAAATAAAACTCAAAAAATACAAAATGTTTAATAAATTTTATTTTAATAATTATTAAAACTATAACTAATACACTATATTATAAAATTATGATAATAGAAAAAAATTAAAAAGTAAACAAATACATTAATAATCACTACTCAACAAAAATTGCAAATTAAAGAAATCAAGTAAGGATAAAATTAGTTACTACTTTATACATATTTTTATATAAATGTTGTATTACCTAATTTTTTTAAATAATAAAATAATTATATTTATAATAATTTAAATTATAAATTAAAATCTAAAATAATACAATAATTGAGTAAACAAATATAATTATTGAATATGATTTATAAAATAAAAAATTGTAATTCATAGGTTTATAATTAACGTAGATAAATAATAAATAATAAAAAATACAATAATAATAATGATAATAATAATAATAATAATAATAATTCAAATTACTAATTAAAATATATATTAATACAATAAATGAATGTATATAATTAAAGAATAGTAGTTATAAAATAGAGAGAAAAATAATAATTCAAAGATTTATGATATTTTGTAACTCCTTTTCTTGTAAGTAATTCAAAAGTTTATGAGTTACATAATCACATATTTTATAATTCCTTTTAATTATAAGTAGTATAAAGGTTTATGATATTTGTAACTCTTTTTTTTAATTATATTCATAATCACATATTTTGTCCTATCTATAATCAATCTACATATAAATATAAAAATATGATATTGAATTATTATCGTTGTATACAAATATTTTTTTGGTGGTATGGTTCAATTTTGTATTAAAGTTTTTATTTCTGTTCATGCCTTTTTATTGATTTTTGTGGAAGAATACAATTTCAAATTATTTTATAAAAATATTTAAACTCTTTTTTATTGATTTAACTTTTTTTAATTTATTATTTTAACTTTCTTTCTAATTTTATTTTATTTCTTGATATGAATACGGTTTTTTTTTATGTGAATTAGGTGAAGAGAATAGATTTATGTATCATCATTTTTGTTTGAGAAGTCTATCAAATAGTTGTTCATGTAAGTATACTTTTTATATGTAAGAATTGTATAAATGAATTATTTTTCTATTAATATATGCTTTGTTAGTTTGTTTTTCTATCTTTCTTTCTAAATTGCTTTTATTTATTAAGGATTGGTTATTTTTCATGTGAACTAGGGCTGAAAATGAGTCGAGTCGATTCGAACTTATTTAAGTTTAGTTCGATTCGTTAAGAATTGAATTAATTTAATTAAGAGTTTGAGTTCGAGTCAAACTTTTTTTAAGTTCAAATTAAATTCGATATAAGTTTACAAACAACTATGTTCGGCTCGTTAAGTTCAGTTAACCTGTTTCACAGACATAAAAAACATATTTAAGTCTATTTTTTTGTATTTGATATTTTAAATTAATATTATTTTAAAAATAAAATATTAAAACAAAATAAAAGTTATCATATTAAAATTTAACTTTAATAAATAATTTTAATAAAAGTTTATAAATATTAATAAATTAATAAATGATTTTAATAGTCATAAAAAAACAGTTACACCAAATATATTTAAAATTTAATTATAACCAAAGGAATTATATCTTTTAGGTAAATAAAAATTATAATCATGAAAATATCCTTGTCATAATTTTTTTAAAAACTTTTAGTTCATATCTCACAATAAATTTTCACATCTAATTAAGATCTATTGAAACTAAATGAATAGAAATTCTTTGACAAAGTTATTAAACCACATATTTTTTTTAGTTTTTAAAAAGATTGTTTTTGTCTCTTAACTCCATAAATTTTTGTCATTAAAAGAGATTTTCTAGTTTTTGTCACTAAATATGTCATTGATTTTTTCTTAGATATCAATTACCGATGATTGATATTTAATTAATCATAATTGTAATTATATTATTTTCTATTGTGTATATAACTATAATTGTATATAAATATACATCACGTGTGATCGTATTCGACACATAAAAATACAATTATAACATAGTATCTAAAATTGGTTTATTCACTATCTTCCACAAAATTTTATTTTTCTTTACTTTTTCGTTTATCTAGCCATAATCGGCACTACCACCACTAGTATTTCCCCTCCCAACGACCTTCCAACAAGATACCTATACCTTCGAAATTTCCTCTTCCCGATCAACTCGTCGCTAAAACTTGACTATTGTTTGGCTTCCCATGTGCCACTTCCCATGTCTCACTTGACAGACCATTCGACGACACTTTCCTTCGTGATTTCCATCATTGACGTTGTTGTCTTTCCCTCTTTTCAAATATATACCAAGTTTTTCATTTCAAGCCATCAAATCTCATGGGAGACACTAATTAAATCACATCTACTAAGGTTCTGCTTATCTCGTGTGAGAAACTTATCGGGACATCCAACTACAACATATAGGTTGGTGCTGCCAAAATGTGGTTTCACTATCAAGAATATGAAGATCACTTAACCACAAAGTCAAATAATATTCCCACTGCCAAACACGATAAGTGGAAATAAACGGATACTTCTCTATGCATTGTGTTATGATTTTCTATAACAACTAATCTCCAAATACAATACCAAACATTTACCACTTGCTACGAGGTTCAGGAAAAGGCTAAGAAAATCTTTTCTAATGATTTCCATAATCTTTACGGCGTTATCCATAAACTCAAGCCTTTAAAATTGGAGAATATGGATATGCAAACATATATGAGTAAGTTTGATGACTCAGTGTGATCCACTGCTCCTAACTATGAAGCAGATAGTGAACAACTATTGCGGTTGGCTATACCTCATGCTTTTGGATGAATTTCTACTTCATTTCCCACTGAATCATATGCTCTTACTTCTAACTACCATGGTCATGGTGAATGTAACACCCCAATTCTACCCCGGTAGTTATTATGAAAATCAGAGTTATAAAATTCTTTTCAACAAACAATTGGGGTATTACAATTCAACTAAAACAACAGCACGCTAACACAGATACATAACACCTAAACTCAGATGAAACGAAACAACATGAATAAACTTTATTAATATTAAGCAGTGGAACTACATTAATCAACTTGGATGTCATATCATCTTTTCAACTTAAAACAATTTAAAGTCAACAATTATTTTTCATATATCAACATAGTTATTCATCAACAAAATCAAAGCAACAAAACAACTAGCGTTCATCCCCCCGAGTGTTACGAATCAGAGCGACAACCCGACTCGAACTAACAACAACTAAACTTTTGTTCTTCATTACCTGCACGTTACCCACGTAAAGACAACATCACAACAGAAAAGGTGAGATATTTAACAATCTAATAAATCCTATGATAAATAATATATTAGAATTAAGATAAGGTAGATCAGTGCTTCAGTAATTATTCATACAACCAGCAAACAACTTAATAATAACAAGAAGACACTTTATTTAATCAACGTAACAACTTAAATCAACACAACCTAATAACAACAACAATTTATAACAACAACAACTTATAACAACAACATATAACAACATAACTTATAGCAACAACAACTTATAACAACAACAACTCACAACAATAACAACTTATAGCAACAACAACTTATAACCACAACAACTCACAACAATAGCAACTTATAGCAACAACAACTTATAACAACAACACAATGACAATCAACAAATAACGAATAATACAAACAACTTTAACACGCGACTCAATATGCGACTCAACTATGCAAATGCATGTGGTACCATTTAGAGCAGAACTCCCAACTTAAAACATATGCCAGTTTATCGAGGCATTAACAAGGCATAAGCCTTCAACGTGGTGTCATCAAGGCCAAGGCATAAGCCTTCAACGTGGTGTCATCAAGGCCAAGGCATAAGCCTTCAACTTTCAACATGGTGTCATCAAGACCAACTTAATCATGCAATGTATGCCATGCGACCTCAATTTCAACAATAAATACACAACAATGCAACAACCAACACAACAACATACGACAACAACTTAAAATATACATCAATGACATCAACTTAGATCAACACTGGTCATTCGATCTACAACTCAAGCATGTCCATAAATCGGAACAATTCAACTTATTCAACATTAGCCATAGTCCTACAACTTCATCAACTGCAAAATAACTTATCAACGTTGGTCATACGACCTACAACTTCATCAACGTATCAACAACAATAATAGTTTATCAATAAAATTAATACGAGCAAACAACAACCAATTTCATCATAATCTGCAACTTCACAATTTATTAACAACATCAATACCAACAAACAACAACAACAATTCAACGGAAACAACACAACTCAATTTTATCACCTGCATATTCATAATTTACGGCAAGTATATAATTTATTCTATACTCTTAACTCATAAAAATGTCATAATAATATATAATTACAACTTGACATAATTCTCACTGAATTATAAATCACTCTACCACAATCCCTGCAATTTTAAAATAACTCTAAGGTGCTCAAAATTGCTCTATCGACAACTCTTGTATACAAAATAATATTTATGAAAATAATTGGTTAATGGTCTGACTCAAGTAATAGAAAAACAACTCTAAAGGGTCAAATACATTTACCTTTAATTCTTTGGCTCATTAGATTTAATTTTAAACAACTCGAAAATAACAATGACAACTATAAACGTGTCAGAATCACCCAAAACAATTAAAGATATGACTCGTAGTAACTCAAAACAACTATGAAAACTTTATAATGAACTCTAACAACTCTATTGACAACTTTATTGACAACTATATCATATCTGAGTTCTTCAAAATAAATAAAATATTATATTAAAATAGCTCCAAAATATCAAAAGGCTACAAACTTAATTCATGTGTATCATATACTCAGATCCAACTCAAGACATATCTAACTCAACTCTCTTAATTCATCAATACTCTATAATAAAAGAAAACAAATATTTATAAGTCAGTGCTGACTGATCGGTGGTTTTTACACAGTTATTTAGCCTTGAATTTCGTTATCATTTCTTTTATTTGTCATTTTATCGCATTTTACGCTTTGGTTATGTGTTTGAGTGTTTTCAGGGTCATAAGAATAAAACAGGATAAATCGGGGAAAAATAAGTGCAAAAATCAGAATATGGGAGGCTACATATGCATCAACACGGGCCCCCGTGTTAATCAACACGGCCCGTGTCGAAAATCCACTAGAAAACGCAAAAATCACACAAGGCTGTGGATCAACACGGGCACCCGTGTTCATCAACACGGCCCGTGTTGATTGACCTGGAGCGTTCCTTGAATTTGAAGACCAACACGGGCACCCGTGTTAATCAACACGGCCCGTGTTGATGGACGCGTGTGGAAACTTTATTTTTTTTGAGTTTTGGACCTTTTCTTTGTCATTAAGGGTATTCTGGACTTTGGCTAATACTGGGATGTGGCTGAGACTATTAAGATGAATTTTGGGAAAAAAGAGAAGGCACTTTTGAAATTACGAAAGAAATATCACGGAGAGAGGAGAGTCACGGAGAGGAATTCGGAGACGGCGAGATTCAAGGGCAGCCACCATTGAAGATCAAAGTCATCGTAATTCTTTGTAATGTTTAACTCTTATTTGATGTTTTCTTCTAATACTATGAGAGGCTAAACCCCCCAATGCTAGGGGGTGGTCCTGGTTTGATTATTGTATGAATTCGGATTCTTGATCTCCTTAATGCATGTTTATCTATTTTAATTTAATTGTGTGGTGTTCTTATGATTATGTATCAGACAAATACATGTATACCTATGACTAACAATTGGCAGGACTGTGATTGTTAGGATTTCTACACAATTAGGTTATTAGGAGTCTCACCTAGGACTAGAAACTCTTTTTAATCACTTGAATTCTTGATATTTTTATGATTAAAACCAAGAGTTATTTGAATGGACATTTGAATAAGTATTGGGGTTTTAATAGTTTTCTTCATTAAGGACTTAAGGAAGAATATTCTAGAGATAGGTAATTGATAGTTTTCATATGCAATAAGGAAATTTGAATTTGGATCATAGTTTTGTTAAATCAACCACTCACCCTAGCATCATTCTCATTATATTTAATCAGTCATTACTTGTTACGAGTGTAATTGAAAGTTTTAAAATCAACCGAACCATTATTTTTGTTCAATTGAATTAAGAGCACGAATAGGTATTTACTACGCAGTCCTCGAGATCGATACTTGGGGAAACTCATTATAACTACATCGGCGAAAATAGTACACTTGCTATTTTTCCGATCAAGTTTTTGGCGCCGTTGCCGGGGACTGCCAAAATATTGATTTACTCTTAATTCGTTTGAAATTTTATTGCTTTGCAATTAAAAATTTTCTATTCATTTGTTTATTTATTTTCTTGTACATTGTATTAGAACTAATATTGTGTCTAATATTTTTATGCGGTCGGACCTCGAGAATATCTTTGATGCGAAATAGAGAGAACCCTTCGCTCGCGAAGAGGAGCAAAGCAAGCGGCCGAGGAAGAAGATAGGAATTCAACACACTCCAGTCGAGACGAACCAATGAATCCACCTCAAGAGATTGCTACGGGATTATGGAGGGACAAATGCACTAGGGGGAAGATTGACCATTGTCAACCAACCCGTTAATGTTCCTAATTTTCAGCTCCACCCGAGCACCATCACGCAATTGGAGAAGAGATCCTTTTCTGGAAGGGTTAATGAAGATGCTAACAAGCATTTGCAACGATTTCTGACTATGAGCACCACTCTAAAGATAGATGGGCATACTAAAGAACAGAAAAAGTTGCGAATGTTTCCGTTCACCTTGGCAGATGAAGCAGAGGAGTGGTTCTATTCTCTTCCAGCAGGTAGCATTACATCTTGGGAAGATATGGAAACAACATTCCTCAATGAGTATTTTCCAGCATCAGTGTTCATGAGGAAAAGATATGAGATCTTGAATTTCAAGCAAAAGGAGGGTGAATCATTAGGAGACTCTTTTAAGAGATTTAAAAGACTCTTGGTGGCATGCCCTACTCATAACCTGGATTAGGGCGGATGAGATGTTTGTGAATAGTCCGAGAATCAAAAGCAACTCATTGACCATTGGTGGCTCATCCAACTTCTCAACACCCAGGTATCAAGAAGATTATTGACGCTATAGTGCAAATGAGCATCCGGAATTATATGATGGGCTGCAAACCGGAGGGGTGATTGATTTGAAGTTGGAAGTAAATAAACAACTCAAAATCGAAGGCGATAGTGCGAAATGGAGAAAAAGCTTAAAGCTATGAACATGGGCACTCAACAGTAGCACAGTTAAAATGTGGTTTGTGACATTTGTAGTGGACCGCACATGACGCACAATGTCTTGCAACTCCGAAACAAATTGAGGAGATAAAATTCTTGAGGCGAATAATCCATATTCTAACACCTATAACCACGGTGGAAGAATCATCCGAACTTTGCTTGGAAAGATCAAGAACAACAAGCTCCTCGAAGGCGAGTGGGAGTGGCCTTTGAAAAGATGGCTGCCCACACTTCCCAATTCCAAGAAGAAACACGAAGCAATCATAGGAGCACCACAGCTGCAATTAAAAATTTAGAGGTTCAAATGGGGAAAATTGTGCAACAAGTAGCAATGCAAGCACAAGGCAATCCGAAGAACCATGAGAATGTGAATGCTGTCACAACGAGGGGTGAAAATGTTTCCAAAGAAAGAGAAGATGAGGTAAAAGTTGATGATGAACTTATAGAAGTGGATTTAGAAGTGAGAGAGAACAAGAGGAAAAAGGAAGAAGTGGCGCTACCTATGAAGCCATTTGAAGAAAAGAGTAAACCTGTGATTAGGCTTCCATATCCCTCGCGAGTGGCAAAGAAGGACGAAAAAGAGAAAGAGTTCGATAAATTTGTCAAATTGTTCAAGAAGCTAGAGATCAACATACCTTTATGTGAAGCACTCGAGAAAATGCCTTTGTACCAAAAATTCATGAAGGAGATCCTATCAAAAAAGAGGCCAACAGATGATGAACATGTACTCGTTGATGAGAAGTTGTGTGCACTACAGAAAAATACCGCAGCGAAGGATCCGGATCGGTGGCAATACCATGCACCATAAAAGATAGAACTTTCAAAAGGGTTCTAATTGATTACGCTCTAGTGTGAGTTTAATGCCATTATCAATTTTCAAGAGGCTTGGCATTGAAAAGATAAGCGGGAGTGGAACAAAATTAAAATTTGTTGATCACACCATCAAGAAGTCTTATGGGATAGTCAAGATGTGTTGGTCGAGATTGAAAAATTTGCTTTTCAATGGATTTCGGATCATGGACATACGAAGATGAAGAGACCCCGATCATTCTTGGTCGACCTTTTTATTGACTAGCAGTGCAATTTTGATATTGAGACATCATCTAACTCTAAAATATTTTGAAGAGGAGATAACCATGAAGGTGTTTGAGGTCAAGGAACAAGGTGCGTAAAATAATAAATTTTCAGTTGGTATGGTCAAAATTGAGGAGAGAGCAAAATTTCAAATTCACTCCACAAGAAGTTTGCATAATCTCTAAAGTGGCATCAATTAAGATTCCCAAGTTCAGTCAAGAAGCCAAGCAGGGAAAGAAGAAGGTAGACAAAGGTGAGAAGATGAAAGTTGGAAGTAACGTGAGTCATGCAGTGGCTCGTGCTCTTGAGGGGGTTGAATTTGGGGCTGCGGAAAGTACAAGCAACAAGGTGTGGAAGAGAAAGTACCCCCGTAAGGGGATGACCCGTCGAGCCATGCGACGTTAAACGAAGCGCTACGTGGGAGGCAACCCACGTTTCTCATAACTTAGCTTTTCTTTTTGTTTTGTTCGCAGGTAATAAAAAGGGATCCTATCTTGCGAAAGCTAGGAGGTAGCAATTGGTACTGCATCACCCTTTGTGAGTCACTTCTCTCGAGCTTGGTCTGAAACATTGAGGTCAATGTTTAATTCAAGTTTGGGGGAGGTTTTATTGCTTTGTTTTATTGCTTTGTTTGATTTTTGTTAAGTTGATGATAAATGTTGTGTAATAACACTAGTAGAAATTCTCCCAAATTTTCTGAATTTTGACCGAAAATTTTGTTTTGTTTTACACAAGAGCTTGTATTTCAATAAGGTCGGGATTGATATTGTGTGAGATGCAGGGATGATTGTTTTAAGGTAGGAAGTTTGGAATAATGTGACATTGATACGAGTCCAACGTGTCGATTCGTACTATAGTGCTTAAAGTCTGCGAAGTACTCCTTGAATAGTTTATCTATACAGTCTGGCATATTTTAGATTCACATACAGGAATGATTGGTTGAGAATCAAATAAAAATGCAATTAAATGATGAAAAGACGGTAAAAGGAAACCGGCCCGCTAAGTTGGGTAGCCCTCACCAGGTTATTCAGCCCAAAGGGGGTTGATCCCCAAACGTCGTCCGGATAACAGACAATAAATAACCACAAGGTTTGAAAATTTCATCTGTATTAGAAAGTGGCAAATGCTGCTCATTTAGTGCCCAAATAAGTGAAGTTCTTGGCTAGTCATGTGCATGTGATGATTATCATAATTCTCAGTGCCTTAATCTGATTGTGCGAATGAAAGAGGAGAAAAAGCGGAAAGAGAATATTTAAGTACGAAGCATAGTTGGAAGGTATTTTAGTGTCATGTGAATGCTGAGCGCACTACTTTCTGAGCAATGAGAACTGAACTCTTGCATATGAGTACCGATCTGCTTTAATGTTCATTAGTTCTGGTAATCGTCGCTTTAGGTCAAGCAACAGTTTAAGTTTGGGGGAATTTGATCGGTGGTTTTTACACAGTTATTTAGCATTGAATTTCGTAATCGTTTCTTTTATTTGTCTAGTGTTATATGTCATTTTATCGCATTTTACGCTTTGGTTATGTGTTTGAGTGTTTGCAGAGGGTCATAAGAATAAAACAGGATAAATCGGGGGCAAAAGAAGTGCAAAAATCAGAATATGGGAGGCTACAGATGCATCAACACGGGCCCCCGTGTAACACTCCATCTAAATACCCCGAATATATTAATCAAATTAATATCTAAATCAGCTTTAATCAGAGTTAACACGGAAAATGAGGGATGTCACAATTAATAAATAAAATCAACTTCATTCAAACAGTAGCTATGCTACACTGAGGATCAAATTTTAGATAGTTTAGTCAAACTAAGACCATGTCTTACACAGCGGAAAACATCATAACCAAAACAGAATAATCCAATCATTATTATTTCCAACAAAATTAAAGAAAACAACTAAACAACTATCTAATTCCTCAACTAACGTTCCTCAGTGTTACAATCTAATCAGAGCATGACACTGACACGCGAACTTAAATGATAAGCTCTAGAGCCATCCTCAGAAAACTCCTCAGCTTCTAACTTTAATCTGAAATTGTAAAGTAAGGGTGAGACTTCTCATAATTAAAGCATATTATAAGCTTCTCAATTAACAATATATTTTAAGCATATTAATCCACCCATTTCAACATAACTTCGGATCCAATACACAAATTACAACCATATAATCATCATGCACATCAATCATCAATCAGAGAATAGTAACACTGGAAGACATCCTAACATGTTACTATTTCATACAATTAAATGCAGACTCAATGCATGTGGTACCAACATGTGACCAAGTCATCCAATACTGATCCATCCTCAACCAGATACAGTAACCATCGATTCGTCCATATACACCCGGACACGAATCCAGCCTAACCACCCATCCTCACTCGGGTATCGGTTATCGGCAATCCAAGTCAAATTCCACACAATGGGAATTAACTTCACCAAAACAATGCATATGCACGCACATCACTAGCATGCAACATTCAACACAGGTTATGACCACATCAGACATCATAAACCCTCATCAACCACAACATGATATCATCATCTATCATGAAATAATTCACCACAAAGCATAAATATGTCAAACACTTACCCTTCAATTGGTAAGACTATCACCGGTATATACATCACAACAACAACAACTAAGATCAACAGCTATCAGGTATATACAACACCAACAAAACACATGATATCAAATACCATCATGAAATACACCAATTTATCATAAACCGAATCCAAACCAAAACATGATATTCCAATCATCATGCATACAAATAACCACAGCATAAACATGCTTTACGTTCACTCAGTATCAATACATCCATTACTACAATTCCACTGCTACATACCCTCAATGTGCGTCAGTTAATAATTGTCCGTTTCGAAATTCGACTCTTTTTCAAAATAATTTCAACTTTTAGAAAATATTCTCAATTTATAAGGTAGAGCATTAAATTTAAGAAACGACGTCCAAAACGACGCTCAAAACGGACGTACGGTTTGAAAGTTATGAATTTTTAAAGTTTGGAAAATTTTCAAAAGTTTTCAGTGGAACCCGGTTCCTCCCTGGGAGTAACCAGTTCCCACAACTCAAAAATACACGCCCCCTGGAAAAATGTATGGGGAACCCGGTTCCTCCGGTGAGAACCGGTTCCCGAAGTAAAATCTCATTTTACGGAAAATTAACGTGGAACCCGGTTCCTCCCACACAGGAACCGGTTCCTGAGTTCAAAAATGTTATTTTTCTTCATTTTAAAAGCTGGAACCCGGGTTCTCCCACTGGGGAACCGGTTCCCACGATCTTCAAAACCTATAATATAAATTAATCAATCGAAATCACCCCTTACCTTGTGGGTTCTTCGAATTCTGACACCTTAGGTCTTCTTCCTCCTTTTCTTCTCTTCTCAATTCCACGTACAATGAGTTTTCTCCAAAAAGATCCTTTTTTCCTCTTTTCCTTCTTTTATTCCTTTTATTCCTCTTAACATAAATAAAATAAATTCAATAATGTGAGTAGAGTCTTTTACTCCTCACACCCTCACTTACTCAACACACCTCAATTAATTCCATAATTAATCCAAATAAATCCAATATATTAATAAGTTATATTCTCAATTAAATTAATAATTAAAAATCATAATTATTTAATTATCGAATTATTTGGGGTGTCACACCCCGTGTTAATCAACACGGCCCGTGTCGAAAATCCACTAGAAAACGCAAAAATCACACAAGGCAGTGGATCAACACGGGCACCCGTGTTCATCAACACGGCCCGTGTTGATTGACCTGGAGTGTTCCTTGAATTTGAAGACCAACACGGGCACCCGTGTTAATCAACACGGCCAGTGTTGATGGACGCGTGTGGAAACTTTATTTTTTTGAGTTTTGGACCTTTTATTTGTCATTAAGGGTATTCTGGACTTTGGCTAATATTGGGATGTGGCTGAGACTATTAAGATGAATTTTGGGAAAAAAGAGAAGGCACTTTTGAAATTATGAAAGAAATATCACAGAGAGAGGAGAGTCACGGAGAGGAATTCGGAGACGGCGAGATTCAAGGGCAGCCACCATTGAAGATCAAAGTCATCGTAATTCTTTGTAATGTTTAACTCTTATTTGATGTTTTCTTCTAATACTATGAGAGGCTAAACCCCCCAATGCTAGGGGGGTGGTCCTGATTTGATTATTGTATGAATTCGGATTCTTGATCTCCTTAATGCATGTTTATCTATTTTAATTTAATTGTGTGGTGTTCTTATGATTATGTATCGGACAAATACATGTATACCTATGACTAACAATTGGCAGGACTGTGATTGTTAGGGTTTCTACACAATTAGGTTATTAGGAGTCTCACCTAGGACTAGGAACTCTTTTTAATCACTTGAATTCTTGATATTTTTATGATTAAAACCAAGAGTTATTTGAATGGACATTTGAATAAGTATTGGGGTTTTAATAGTTTTCTTCATTAAGGACTTAAGGAAGAACATTCTAGAGATAGGTAATTGATAGTTTTCATATGCAATAAGGAAATTTGAATTTGGATCATAGTTTTGTTAAATCAACCACTCACCCTAGCATCATTCTCATTATATTTCATCAGTCATTACTTGTTACGAGTGTAATTGAAAGTTTTAAAATCAACCCAACCATTGTTTTTGTTCAATTGAATTAAGAGCACGAATAGCTATTTACTACGCAGTGCTCGAGATCGATACTTGGGGAAACTCATTATAACTACATCGGCGAAAATAGTATACTTGTTATTTTTCCGATCACTGACACATAATTTACTCATTCATTTAATGAAAATGGCCAATAGTTAACAATGCCTAACAGTACTTTCCATTAGAACTTAAATCCCAAATAATTTTAGATAAAAATAGCATAAGTATAATTGGGCACGTATGCATTATTCTTATTAATAGTATATATTAAACTAATTCAACCACTTATAATTTATAATCTTATTAATAGTATATATTAAAACTAATTCAACCACTTATAATTTATAATAACAAGTGAGAGTTATTATATCTATAGAAGTTATTCCATGTGAAATTGAATGTGCCTATAGATGCCATTAAAATCAAAATAGTATTAATACTATCTCACAAAATTTTAGAAAATAGTTATCAAACACATATTGCTATAATCACAACACGAGTGTCTTGCGGTACCCAATTGAAGATTCAATATCATTTTGTTAGATTGCATAATTCCTATTTTCGTAAGTGAGAAAATTGAAAATATTATTCTACAATTTAAACACCCAATCATAAACAATCTTCTCTTACGAATCATCATATTCAAATGATTCCTCATTCAAAATCTAGCAATTCCAACACAGTGACATCAAACAATTTCTCATCAAACAGAACAACCAAAAATGAATAGTAAATTCTCCATTATCCTAATTCCCACATATTACTCATCATACAACCCATTAGAAAATCAGAACCTCACCCTTATCTTGAATTAAATGTCGCTCTACGGAGTTCCGGTCGAATTTCGGTATGGCTTTCGGTCTACAATTTTCTCGCGGCGGCAGTTTTTTCCCCATGTCTATTCCTCTTTTTCTTCCTCTTCTCACGTATGCTATTCTTTTCCCTTTTCTTCTCCTTGTTTTCTAAAAACCTCTCCAAAAATCCAATTTCTTATTATTTATAATAACTAATAATTATATTTCTCTTATTGGGCCTATTTCTCTACCCCTCCCTTTCTACTAATTTCAACCATCTAAACCCAACAAATTATTCTAATTTTATTATTATTACTAATAGTCAACTATTATTATTATTATTATTATTATTATTATTATTATTATTATTATTATTATTATTATTATTATTATTAATCTATCGGCTAATCAACCATTAATTCAATTAACACCTCTTATAATAATTCCGATAATTCCCGACTTCGACTAATTCCAATGAATAATTCCATATATTATTTAATTAAATAATTAATTAAATTTTCGGGCGTTACAGTGAACAAATCGGAGGATGTGGCGGTCAACACCCTAGTATTCGTTGAAACTATTATAATCGTTACAGACACATTGAAGTTGAATGTAGTAGAAAAGGCAAAAAACAACAACCACAACCACGGGTTACTATTGTTGCTCAACAAACCATCACCAAAGACATTACTATTCTCTCCACTAATTATAATGATTTCCTTTAATTCAAAGTAACACATCAACCATCATCATTTATCATTGTTGCTCAGTTTGGTAATTATGTAGCCTTTGTATCTACATCCTCTCTTGGTCCTTGGGTCCTTAATTCTGGTTCTTGTGATCGTTTGATTGGTAATAAATCTCGTTTATCTCAATTGTCTTATTCTAATTCTTTGCCTTATGTCATTATGGCGGATATGTCTTGAACAAGTGACATTATCTTCCTTCTCACATTCCATGAAGCAAAAACCAACCGAAAAATGTCTTGTCCGTAGAGGTGACACCAACAATTTCAAGAAGTGGAAGCCTATATTTATTTGTCTTGTATGTCGAATCAATCATTAGAACGGTTGGAAATGTATTGAACAGGTCGATACTCGACGGATGCGTCCAAAATATATTACGGACACTTACATTGTCATCACAAACTCTATGTCTCGAAACATAGTTGTTATCGTCCAAACATTTCAATAAATGTTGCATTTCGAACCTCAGACCCCTTTGAGCAACATGTTATTTGTATCGATAATTGTAAACCGATTTTATATTTGACACACATCCCGCTCTGTTGCGTTTTAAACCAGAAAGTATGTTTCTAGGTGCAATTTTGATCAACGATAATTCGGAAACATATTTCTTCTCTTTCGTCTTAAGCCAAAAAACAATAGGATGCCCGTATAACTTGGTCTCCAACTCATGATTATGCATTCCTAACATCATAGTCAACCGCCATAAATTATCCACCCAACAATAACCACGCAACTTGAACGGACACCCATATTTCCTCGAACCCGTGTCTTCGTGTCGTAACTTGCGAATTTTTGGAACATATGCTCCACTTCTCTCGCATGTCAAAATAACAAATGGTTGCCGGTTACTACTCCCATTGTCGGACCTCACAATAACGATGCCTAAACTAAGTTTGCTTGCTTCCATTCTAACATAATCAACCATTTGTTGAAGAGTATTGAAAGTTTTGCCATTTGGAAATTGATTTTCATTATCGATCACAACATCAATCGGTTTATCTACTTCTTTGACCACAATCGACTTATTGTGTATGCTCACTTTGTCCGAAATCGGAACCTTCACAATAACTTTGACAATGTTGTCGGGGTGCACCATACCTAAAATATATAAAACATATGAATTCTGTTAAAACAGAATTCTGTTTGTGCTTCAGGGAACATTTTGCAAGTTAACTTGCGAATTTTTTCCGGTGAACTTCGTAGGTTAACTTGGAAAGCAACGCTGTTTTATACAACAGTTTAACAACAACAATGCAACAAATATAGGTTGAGGGGATGAAAGTTTACCTCAAATTGTAACTTCCAATATTCACTTTGCTAGGATCACACAGTTGAAACTTGATTTGGATCAAAAAAATTATATTGATTTTGGGTGTGTTTGAAGGGTTTTTGTGTTATGGTGTTGTAGAAAATGAATGAAATAGGAAAAGAGGTGATCGTGCAGCACTTTTGTATACAAAGAGACATTTCGTAAGTTAACTTACAAATTCACCAAAAAATGTGAATTCATAAGTTAACTTACGAACTAAGCTTATTTTTTCAAATCTCAACGATTAAAATAATAAAACATATAAAATAAAGTGAATTCGTAAATTAACTTACGAATTCACCCAGAAAAATCAATTTGCAAGTTAACTTATGAATTCTCCCAACAAAGTAAATTCATAAATGAACTTACGAAGAACAATTTTGATTTTTCAGGGATGTACGAGAAACTCACTAGATGAGCGATGAAATTTACAAATGTCAAATAACTTTTAAAAACAAAAGGACAAATGCATGCACAGATCGATAGAATAAATGCGTACTTCTTTGGTGGATTACTAATTCGTTCATATCCTTAGATTCGGAAAACAGACATTGTTGGAGGCATTTCAACAGTCTCCATCTAATAACGAGATTTCATTTCATTCCACTTGTTCGTTACTTTGTACCTTTTGATTTTTCTCCAAATTCCATATATCCAACTATTGAATGATGAGATCAATAGGAATCATGCAAGTGACAATACGTTTATTCTATTTTCAACATAACAGCACACGAGTTGCACCCGAATCACGTACGCTATATACTCTATATTATCACCATCTTCACAAATATATATAGTAAGATATTATTCCATTTTTTTTTTTTGAGTGATTCTTATAACAACCTTTTAGATAAGGGTTGAAAGATGGACTAATTAATATAATTTCGAGCACTAAATTTCATAATTTTTTGTAGTTAAATTAAAATTTTATATAATTATATTTCATATCCCTACATGATTTTATTAAAATTTAAAATCATTTAATATAGAATTTAATTGAAATGCACTAATTATATAAAAGAATTTTACACCGTTAATTAATTATTAATTTGGATGTTATGAAAAATTAAAAAAAAAAATTTAATCATTTATAAAGTAATGCAAATAGATGATATTGATGAATTGATGGTGTAAAACTTTTTATAATGATAATATACAGTAATTAATCTCTTTTATATATCATTGAAATCCATCAAAACTATTTTTAAATGAGTTTTATTAATCTCTTTTAACTTTGATGAATTTTATTCATATAAAATTATATATACTTTAAAAGTTATTGAGTTATAAAAAAAATATTCATGAGTGGTTGAACCATAGACCAACTGTTAGAAGATAACACTGATCTAGAAGGAGGGAGTTGAATAGATCATTTGAATTTTGTTGGTGAATTGTTAGACAGGGTTGGCAAAGTAAAACGTATTTTACATATTATGTTACAAGCATTATTTATAATAGTGGTTGAATATAACTAACTTATTCATAGATATTATTATTTTTTTGGATGTTATTATGATGGTCGAGAATTTAGTTACTGACAAAGCCATGCAAGTTGTTGAAAAAAAAAATATGTTCAATTAAAACCTTAAAATTTGTATGCATGTACTCATTAGGCTATGTTTGAATGTTTGTTTTACTTTGATGGAAAATGAAATGTCAAGGTTCGAAAAGTTGATAAGTGTATAATTTACCTATTTGTCATAATCATAATTATTTTTGTACATTTATTAGCTTACATAGACAGAAAGTAATATTTAAAGCCCCTGATTTATGCTTGACTATGAACTCGCTACGTGGGAGAGATGGAGTTGTTATAATAGCGAACGAATGAATGTTATAATATTAAGAATTTATTATTTAAAGCATTTTAAGGGATTGTGTAACAATATATCTATATTGGCATACACTACAAGAAAACACGAAAGTATCGCAATAAAACTAGAGCTATCTTTGAGGGCGTGTAAGGCGATTTATCTCACAGAGCCTCAAATTTTTCAAGGTTTATTTATATTTAATTGGGCCTCATAAAATATTATTTAGCTTATATGGTGATTATATAGGGTCTCTATTTATTTTATCTTTGCTACATTTTAACTAATTTATACAGAGTCTTCAAAAATTTGTATTGCCCTGAATAAAACGTATTTGTAGGATTTTATATCCATCTCGCAACACTATAAAAAAACATTGTAAGTTTTTCTATCTCACAACCGATGGAGGGAAGTTTAATTTTTTTGAAAAGAAAGTTGCGAAATGAAAAATATCCTATAACTTTTTAAAATTTTTTTGGGAGAAATTCAATTGCGTGTCATTGGTGACAAGCAAACTTTACTGTCACAAACTTTGCGAGGTTAGTTACACTTAGCAAGTGCCGACGAGAAGAAATTTTGTGGGGTTTAATCCACATTGCAAAGCTTTTTTGAAAAAGTGGGTGGAAAATACTGATTGTAATTATTGGTTAAATAAAGGGATAGGCGACTTGTAAATTAGTGAAATGATTGATTACTGAGTTTTATTCACCTCACAAATTTCAACAGTAATAAATTTTGCAGGTTTTGTTCATCTCGCAAATTTCCTTTATACATGACCATCACACTTTCCTTTTTCTTCATTCCAGAATCAAGACCCTAGATATTACTCAAAGGAAGGCATATTTGTTTTGACCAAACAACGATCATGATCTACAAATCTCGATACTACAAAAGAGGGGGGAACTTTTCCTTACAAAGAGATCGGAGAGACTCAATATATAGGAGGAGAGGCATACAAGAGATAGGAATTATTGACATTTCATATATATTGATATATTAGGTGCTGGTTAATTACCATACTAATCAAAAGATAACATTACATCAAAAACATTACACTTAGCCTAAAAAAAGAAGGCTAAACAGATGACTTGGATCCCTTGGCTGTAGCAGTAGGAGATAATTAGATTAAACTCATCATATATGTATGTCAACTCACAATTACCACATAACCAAAACAGGTAATTGATTTATTCAGTGAGCGTGTGCGCCTACAAAATTAAACCCAAAGAGCTCCAGCTTTTTTAAGCATTGGAATCAAAGTGCGGTTGAGGTGAAGACTCATGACTTGATTGGCTCCACCAACAAGCTCACCACCAATGAAAACAGTTGGAACAGATGGAGAAGAACCAAGTCTTGAAAGTGCTTGTTCAATCTCTCTTCCTCTTGATATCTCATCAAGTTCATAAACTGCTGGATTCACACCAAAGTCACAAAAAAGTGTCTTTATGGTATGACTCATGCAACAAGAACTCTTGCTGAATATTACAACTGGTCTCTCTGAAACCATCTTTGTTACTCTCTCCATTGTGATACAAATGTTGGTATACGAGGAATGTATGTAGTTTTAATTGAAGTTTTTTGTATGAGATGTGTTGATGAGATAAGCTAAATATGGCATGCTTTATATATACGTCTTAAAGGGAATAAAACTAAGCCTTGTTGAGAAATAAAAACGGAGAAATATAACTAATATTCTATTAGATATTTGGATCGCTTTCATAATCTTTGAAAGTGATTGATCAACTAAGTTTGCTTTTTTTACTTCTACAAAGCGATTCATTTATTTATGCATACGGAAACAAAATCACGACAAAAGCTTTGTACGGCTTCACAAATAATTTATTCAGTTATTCTATGTAATATTTATTTATCTTATCATGTTGCAATTGCGGTTATTAGAATCTCTAGATCAAATCAACTATTTTAGATTTTTAGTACACGTTTTGTTTTTTTCACTATTGCATTTACGACAACTTCCTTTGGGGAATAATATGTAATATAGAGTAGTAGAAAAGTAGAATATCATGTTCATGGAATGCCTTGGAGCCCATTATAGAATTCTCTTATTTAGTTTAATTTCTTTTTATTTTTCCTAAACACTGGAAAATCATGTCATATATATATATATATATATATATATATATATATATATATATATATATATATATATATATATATATATATATATATATATATATATATATATATATATATATATATATATATATATATATATATATATATATATATATATATATATATATATATATATATATATATATATATATATATAAGTTGGATTTATCCAGTTGGGACCTCTATCTTTTGCAACAAGGATTCGTATCCAATTCTAGAAAGGGAAATAAGATTAAAGTTGTGTGTACAACTGATAGTTAAAATTTAATTTTTACCACAAGAAAAAAATTAGAAATTAGTTATATACCTAAGAATAATTAAATTATTAACCAAAAACGAAAGAAAAAAAAAGTGAGATGTAACTAAAGGCCTTAGAATCAAAACAATACATAATCAAACTTAAAATTGTCGAATATAAAATATACAGATTCATGTCTGTTAAGAGAGTAGCTTAGGATACAAGCTTCATAGATCATATTATCACCATGTGCATGGCTTCATGTGATCAATTGAATATCATCACACATGGATGAATTTAACATAACTAACTAACAAAACAACCATGCTTGTACTTATGTAAATAAAAGTAGTTATGGTGGTTTGTAAGATGAAGAAGACTGAATGAATACTATTAAAATCATGTTCTATCATGGTATTATTGGAAATAATACAATAATATGTAGGTCTTCGACACCCGCATGTGAACGGACTTTGACGACATGCTCAATTCTATCTAATCAAAAGCTACCCTTCGACTCAATAGATTTCGATTCAATATCTCACAATGAAATTAAGAAATCTCAATGAGTCCCCTATCTTATGGGTCATCTAGACTCTACAGGGTACAAGCATCAAATACGGATCTACCATTGATCCAGGGTTACCTCACTAACCACTTCAGTAGAACACATACATCACATAGCACGGTACAATTAATAGTCCCTTGACCACCTAATTTGAAAGCCAACAATCACCCAAATAGATTATTGGGTACAAGTTTCCTCCATAATAGGTATTTTGAGGTTAATTTCATGCCTTATGTCGGAAGCTACCCTTAAGGCCGGGCCTTTCGGGTTTACAAAAAGTGTGCTCACTTGTACCATCGTACGATGAATTGAGAAATAGTATCCCTTAAAGCAAGTGAGTTACACCTATATGGCTACACAAGCCCATATATGACGACTTCATCAGAACTCAATCTAAAATAAAGTGACGTTGCTTAAGTGGCGTCATGATGTCGTCAATCATCTACACGCAGGTGTGGTATAGTCAATTGCAAAAATGTATACATGTCTGCATGTGCCCATCAGATGAAAGTACTAGCGAGTATCTCAGAAATTAATCTTGAACGAAGTAATTTACATTTATGTGTGCCTATATAAGGAGATTTTTCTTTGTAATCAAGCAATGCAATTAATAGAACTTTCATATAGTTTTCCAGATAATATCTCTCTCTCTCTCTCCCTCTCTATCTCTCTCAATATACTTCCTCTTCTTCTTCTTCTTCTTCTTCTTCTTCTTCTCAAAAACACAATCTTTCTTGAAAACTCTTTGTTCCAACAAATTGGTATCAAGGAGTTCGGTTGCGATTCAGAGAGAATCTAATGGAAAACGGAACAACAACGTCGTCACAGATTCCATCGAATCTGCCAGTTTTCAAAGTTGAAAACTACCAACAGTGGGTTGCACAGATGAAGGTTATCTTTAGATTTCAAGATGTTGTTGAAATCTTGAATGATGGAGTATCGGGACTGGAAACAGACGTGACAGATGCTTAGAAAGCTGCGCACAAAGATCAGAGGAAGAAAGATTGTAAAACGTTGTTCTTGATTCATCAGTGTATAGACTGTGATGTATTTGAGAAGATAATTGAAGAAGAATAAGCGAAATATGCGTGAGACAAGTTAAAGAACTTGTATGGCAGAGGTGAAGGTAAAATTGCAAACATTGAGGAAGCAGTACGAGATGATTCAGATAAAATATGATGAATCAATCTCTACATACTTCTCAACAATTGTGACGCTGACAAACCAGATGAAGGCATGTGGTGAAACGATCACAAATTTGTAGAGAATAGAGAAGGTATTGAGATCTCTGACTGTAGATTTCGACTACATAGTAGTGAAAATTGAAGAGGCCAAGACTCTATCTAAGATGAAGTTGGAAGAACTTCAAGCTTCATTGGAGGCTCATGAGATGAGATTGAAGCAGAGAAACTCAGAAAGAGAAAAGGTGATTGAACAAGCATTGCAATCAAGATTCAGCAAGAAAGCTAAGAAGTTGAAGCAGCGAAAACATCTTGTAGGTGATGAGAAGTCAAGCAAGAATGTTGATTCAAGCAAGAAAGGTGTGGGAAACAAGTACTCTGGGAGGAAAGTCGACACGAAAGAGGTGCAATGTTACAATTGTCAAGGCTTTGATCACTATGCTCGAGACTATCGAAGAAAGTAGCACGAGCGAAAGAAAGTGATGAAGCCCAATATGCACGAGAAGGAGATAGTGACTTAGATGATGTACTGATGATGGTAAACTCTTGGCCGAACATTGACAAAACCAACATGTGGTATCTAGATTCAGGATGTAGCAACCATATGAATGACAATAAAGATTGGTTCACCAGGTTAGATGAGTCAGTAAAAAAGGTGATAAAGTTTGTTGATGGAAGACACATCAATTCTGGAGGAAAAGGAGACATTTCAGTTGTCAAGAAGGATGGTGGAAAGGCTACTATAACTGAAGTGTTGTATGTACCCTCTATGACAAGTAATTTGATAAGTGTAGGCCAATTACTTGCAAAAGGGTTCAAAATGAAGCTTGAAAGGAACCAGATGAAAGTTTATAGAGCTGATGAGAGGCTAATAATGAAAGCACCATTGGCAGAAAATAAAACATCCAAGGTCGAACTTAACACATCATATCATAAGTGTCTTGCTTCAAGTGTAAAAGAAGACAAGAACTGGCTATGGCATCACATGTATGGATATCTAAACTTCAAAATTTTAGGCATGCTCAACCAGAATAAGATGGTGTTTGGTTTGCCTTATATGAAGGAACTAAAGCAAGTATGTGAGTAATTTTGTAAATTTAAGCAGGCGAGAAAGGCATTTAAACATGACTTGCCCATGAAATCCAAGCGCAAGTTGGAACTAGTTCACTCTGATGTGTGTGGGCCATTTGAAGTGAAGCCAAATGGAGGCAACAAGTATTTCCTTACTTTGCTGATGAATTCACCAGATATATATAGATTTCTATCATTTAAAGGAAAAGTGCAGTATTCACACAGTTCAAGAAATTCAAGTTGCATGCTGAAAAACAAAGTGGCTGCAAATTGAAGAAGTTAAGAACTGATAGTGGTGGTGAATATACGTCTATTGAATTTTCCAAATTTTGTAATGAGGAAGGTATAGAGCATGAGATTATTG
Source organism: Vicia sativa (assembly GCA_021764765.1). NCBI lineage: Eukaryota > Viridiplantae > Streptophyta > Magnoliopsida > Fabales > Fabaceae > Vicia > Vicia sativa. The sequence continues at coordinate 231,652,166 of CM038796.1, forward strand.
AACCTTATACACCTCATCACAATGGCATAGCTGAAAGGAAAAACAGAAGTATACTGAACATAACGAGAAGTATGTTGAAAGCTAAAGATATGCCTAAGAGATTTTGGACAGAAGCAGCTTCGACAACAATATACATTCTAGAAGATAGTAGGAAGAACACCTTATGAGGCTTGGACAAGGTCGAAGGCAAATGTGAGTCATCTTAGAGTTTTTGGATCAATGTGCTTCAGGCATGTACCTGAACAATTGTGAAGAAAACTGGATGATTGAAGTGAAGCAATGAATCTCATAGGTTATTATTCGACTGGGGAATACAAGTTGTATTTTCCAGTCGAAGATAAACTAGTCATCAGCAGAGATGTTCTTGTCGACGAAAGCAAAGGTTGGAGCTGGAGTCAAAGCTCAGTTCGACAGGAAATAAACACAATTACAACTGTGTTTGAAGAAGATCAATAGGATGAACCCTCAACTTGTCAAAGTGAACAAGGAAATGCATCGACCAGTCGAAATGAAGAATCACCTGAACATAACAAAAGAAGGTTGAGAAGAACAAAAAATGAATCTACAAGGCTAGATGAATATGAAAGATTTCCAGATCAAGCAATTGATGTTGATGGTGATTTAGTCGAAGAAGCCATGATGATGGCCGAAGTTGAACCAATTGACTTGGAAGAAGCCATGAGTAATTCGAAATGGTGTGAAGCCATGAAAGAAGAACTCAGAGCCATTGAGAAGAACAAGACCTGGGAGCTTATCGAAAGGACGAATAAGAAGCCAATAGATGTAAAGTGGATATACAAGGTGAAACAAAGGCCAAATTGAGAGATCGTGAAGTATAAGGCGAGGTTGGTGGCTAGAGGCTTTCTACAAAATCCAGGTATAGACTTCGACGAAATATATGCATCGGTTGCTAGTATGGAAACAATTTGTATAATTGTTTCGACAACAGCATATAGTGGATGGAAGATGCATCAGTTGGATGTAAAATCAGCATTCCTGAATGGTCCATTGAAAGAACAAGTCTATGTTACTCAACCACCAGGATTCAGCATCAAATGACAGGAATCGAAGGTGTACAAATTAAGGAAAGCTCTCTATGGTTTGAAGCAAGCTCATCGAGCTTGGAATAAGAGAATAGATAGCTTCCTGATCGAAGGAGTTTTCACAAAAGTGTGTCTCTGAACATGGAGTGTATGTAAATGATATCAACAATGTCAGTAGAATCATTTTATGTCTCTATGTAGATGACTTAATCGTTACTAGAGCTGACGAAGCTGAGATAATGAAGGTCAAGACGAAGCTAATTAAAGAATTCGAAATGTCCGAGTTAGGGAATCTCTCGTATTTCTTAGGGAGGAAATTCAAAAATACTGAAGAAGGAGTATTCTTGCATTAGACTAAGTATGCTCAAGATATTTTGAAAAGATTCAACATGAGCAACTTCAATGAAGAAGTCACACCGTTAAAGACGAGAGCAAAACTGAAGAAGGAATCGAGTGATGAGTTTGTAAGTTCGACATTGTACAAACAAATCATTAGATCCCTGAGATATATTTGCAATACCATACCATATATCTGCCAAAGTGTAGGACTGTTGAGCATATTTATGGAGAAATCTCAAGAATGTCATCTCATCGCAGTAAAGAGGGTTCTGATATACATCAAGGGAACTATCGACCATGGCGTGTTGTTGCCCAGGAAGTCGAAGAACAACACAAGTGTCGAAGTCCAAGGATACACTGATTCAGATTTCAGTGGAGATCAAGACGAAAATAAAAGCATTGCAGGCTACATTTTCATGATCGAAGGTGCTCCAATCTCATGGAGTTCGAAGAAACAAAGCATTATGGCATTGTCATCTTGCGAAGCTGAATATGTAGTTGCATCATATGCTGCCTGCCAAGCAGCATGGATTGATACGTTACTTGAAGAACTCAAGATAATGGATCCTAAGAGGATAAAGCTAATTGTCGACAACAAATCAACAATTAACCTGATAAATCACCCTGTGTGTCACGGTCGAAGTAAACACATAGAAAGAAGGTATCATTTCCTGAAGGATCAAGTCAACAAAGGGAAGTTGGAAATAAAGCACTGCAAGACAGAAGTACAACTAGCCAACATATTCACCAAACCTTTGAAGAAAGTCAGATTCAAAGAGTTAAAGAGAAACATTGGGATAAGAAGTCTCAAGAACATGAATTAGGGGGTGTGTTAGAATGAATAATTCATGATTCAGTCGACCCCATCGAATTGTGTGTCTATGTCGAATTGTGTGTTTGTGTCGAATTAGTTGGTGTGTCAAAAGCGTTTGGGCTTGGCATGTTTTGGGCCTTAGATTAGTTTCCTTTGGGCCTACGCAATGTGTGGCTATATAAGGAGATTTCCCTTTGTAATCAAGCAATGCAATTAATAGAACTTTCATATAGTTTTTCAGATAATCTCTCTCTCTCTCTCTCTCTCTCTCTCTCAATATACTTCTTCTTCTTCTTCTCCAAAACACAATCTTTCTTAAAAACTCTTTGTTCCAACAATGTCAAACACAATCTTTCTTAAAAACTCTTTGTTCCAACAATGTCAAACACAATAGTAAAAAATCAACTTAAAAAGTGGTGATTGTTATCTTTTATATATATATATATATATATATATATATATATATATATATATATATATATATATATATATATATCATATATTGTCTAATGCGCTACTTTTTATTTTCACATATCATATAAATTTTAAACTCAAAAATAAATTACTTAAAGTTTAGTTTCTTTAAAATGAATATTAATTATTACTTTATAAATAATTGAAAAAAAATTAACACGTTATTCTAATCAAATTTATTCGGAACTTTAAAGTCGAGAAATTTTTCCGGTAGAAATATGGATGAAAAAAATATTTATTCGATGACATTTTATAGTAGGGATCAAGGAAGTACCCTCTGTCCCACGTATTTCCCGACCCGTGCCATATTATTTAAATTTTTATATTTTATATATTATTTAATATAATTATATAATTTTACATGTTTTTTAATAAAAAATTAATATATTAGAAAATGAAGAGTTATTTTATTTAAAAAAATTAATTTATTAAAAAATATAAAATCATTAGTGGATCATTTTAAAAAAATTGATATATTAATGTAATATCTCATTTAAATTATTTGCTAACATAAAGAGACAATAATAAGAGTAGTAGTAACCAATTAGTTACAATCCAACTAGAAGGTCAATCTTGGTAATTTAGCTTAGTTGAAGGGCTTTTTGGTCATTCCTACACCTCATTATTTCAAAGTTAAGCAAAATATCAGATTTGGAGTAAAAGAGAGAAGAGGAAAACGTGAAGAGAAGAAGGAGGAAGAAAACTCATTGCCAAGTTCAAGCTTTGCTCCTTGCATGCTCCCTTAGTTCAGCTATCTTCACCATCTACCTCTGAATTTCGCAGCTCTCCATTCCTAACAAGGTGAGTCTCATAGATAGAGACTTGGTTAAATTGAGATTTTGTGAAAATTGGGATTTTGGGGGTTTGAGTGTATTTGATGATGCATGCATGTTCTTAAAGATGTTTAGGATGTTCTTTTATTGTTTTTCGTATTGAACTGTCATGGGTGATGGATTGGAAGTGGTAGAATAGAGTTATAAAGCTCTATGGTAGTTCTTCGAATCGACTTTGCAAAATCGCGGCGATATCCGGCTTAGTGTCTTCGTTTTACGAAAAATGCAAAAATTACAGGTCACACTTAGCGCGAGGACCAGGCTTAGCGCGCCCTGTAGCTTTTTGAAAAATGTATTTAATCCCAGGTCACGCTTAGCGCGACCAAGGTTGGGCTAAGCGCAAAATGTTCTATCCAGCATCCCTTTTCTTAGGCCATGGGGAGTGGTCTTGTACCATGGTCTTGTTCAATGGCTTCCTTAGTCTTAGAAAACCCTTAGTGAGCATAGGATAAGAAGTAAGTCAGAATTCTAATGATTTTTAATAATGATACTTACTATCCTATATTAGGCATGTGTCCCTTGAATGAAGGGTGTAATTGTAACTCTAGTATGTTGGAACCTCCTAATACCAATGATTAGGATCCCTTAAGGATGAAGATGTTGTTTCATCCGAATTTTCTGTGACATGTATGTTTATTGAAATGAGTGTTATAATGATTCATGTGTGAAATATGGTTCAAGGTGTAAATTTGACATGTATGATGCTTGTGAACCTTTGATTTTACGTCGTTCCGGTTGAGTGTTCAAATGTATTTGATTGTGTGACTTTGGTGTGATGGTTCTTGCCCAACAAGTTATGTGCGTGTGCACTCTTACCCGTCATGGTGCGGATGATGGACTTGGTTGGCTCAAACTGAATGTGAATATGCTTGAATCGGAGTAGAACCATGATATCGGGTCGTAAAGCCTATTTTCCCACCTATGTGGATGAACCATTGGTAGCCCGTAGGGCGGTTTATGATGTATATTTACCATGGTTATTTTTGCTTTTATGCCGGTATTTTTACACCTAAGCTACCAAAGGCGATGTGCTAGTGTGGGCTTTGAGGCGTTTCCAACTAGAGACTCATTTGTATGCTTGGTATTGGTAAGTGTGTGATGCCATGTAGGCTATGTCACCAGATTACTTACCATCTAGTGATGCCAAGTAGGCGATGTCACTAGGCTTTCGCCTGGTGGACGTGGACGTTCGAGATGGCGTGTTTGCACTTGTGTGGTTGGGGCCCATCTTACTGGCGTTTGACGGAGGCGAGGTCATGACGCCACAAAGGCAGACTCATGGATGAACTCGTCGTAGATGTACTCCATTTAGGACAGATTTGTTGTCTAGCAGTTTGCCTGTGCAAGCCTCTTGACGAATAAGTACATGCGACTCACTGAGGGTGTTGTTTTGGTAGCCCAGATAGATAGGTATAACTCCTTGATTCCTCACATATGGATGTGGGTCTGCATATTGTGTTATCACTATATTGGGAAGTCATGGGACTTCCAATGGTGGTGTTATCCCTTGTTTGTACTTGTACCGAGCCGTGAGGCGAGCCCCATATTCTAGGTGAATCCGTTTTTGATGTATGCACCCTGTAGGACCGAGCGAACCCGTAAGATAGGGAGGCTCACTGAGATTTAGTAATCTCACCCTATTCCAATTATTATTTTTCAGGTTCTTCGAGGCAGGATCGTGACAAGGGTAAGATGACTTAGCTTGTGACGATGTTTCTCGGTGATGTTCCGTATCTTTTTATCCTTTCCGCTTATGTATTATGGATGATGTATTAGAGATTTTGGATTTGTATCATTTTAGCCATGACTATTTCGGCAAAAGTTGTAATTGTACTAATACTCTCCTTTATTTCCGCTACTTATGTATGAATTCGGTTATCATTTTAATGTCATACACATATTATCCTAGGCAATGATATGCGGGGGTGTTATAATTAAAATATGAAGAGTTGTAATAAATATTTTTATTTTTTATTGAATAACATATTGTTTCACTATCCAAATACTCAAAATACACCTATTTTTTCTTCATAATTCTTTTTGCCTCTTCAATTCTTGTCTCCTTTTTTTCATCGTGAGAACAATTACTCTTCATTGATTGAAAAGTATAAAAAATTCTTCAAATTCGATCTCTGTGAATCTCTAAATATCTGTGAAAATAGTGATGGGAAATTATATTTCCCTTGATCGGAGATGGGATGGAAAAAACATTGAAAGACGGAAGAGCGGAAAAATGCTTCGACATTTTCAGCACATTGACATCTCTACTTTAAACCTCTGTTTACAAGGTTGTAATTAGAATTACCCATAAAAATAGAATTGAATAAATATTATAGATATTTATGAAGACGATAATATGTATAGCGTATGTGTTTCTGATGCTAGCCATGTATTGTTATATTCTCAAAAATCAACATAGAACAAATGTACTGTAACATGATTCCTTTTGATCTCATCATTGAATAGTTAGGTATACGGAGATAAGGTGTGTGGACTCCTCGTGTTGTTAGATGGAGACTGTTGAAATGCATCCAACATTGTCTGTTTTCCGAATATAACGCTATGGACGAATTTATAATCCACCGAAGCAGTACGCATTTATTCCATCCATCTCTCTGCATGCATATTTGACCTTTCGTTTTTGAAAAGTAGTTCACCTTTTGTTAACTTAGTGGAAGAATCTCATATTCGACAAAGCTAATTAAGAAAAGAAAAATGTGGAAAATGAAGAATAAATTATTTAGCAAAATAGCAGATAGCCCGCAGTAATATTAATAAAACTTTAGTAGATATTCTTGAGCTGCTTCTAGTGGGGAAGTGCATCAATTGTGTGATCCATAGTGGACTACACTATTATTTGCATATATTATGCATTCTCTATTTTATTTTTGTGGATTTCTTAATTCACCCTATATATTTCTTACACACTATCAAAATTTTAAAAATATTTTTAAAAACTAAAAATATATTTTCGGTATGCACTAATTTATTTATTTTTTAATATTTTTTTAGAAATACAATTCCAGTATAATAACCAAAATTACATTTTTGATTTTCATTACAACACTTTAATGCCCAATTCAAATTATTTTACTGTAGTTGGTAATAGGTTTAATGTCCTAATGGATATATATATCATAATGGATATAGCTGCACAATCTCAAAAGCTTGTGTTTGTAAGACATGTGATTGAGGATGTTTCATAGATTGTCAATAATTAATAATATTATTGTTCTATTTATAATTAAATGTAGTTTTGTCACTTTTATAAAGGTCAAGGTTGGTGAAGATAAGTTCAAATGAAAATTGAAACTGTATTTCTAGTTTTATATCGGAAGTGTACTTTCGATTTTATACCGGAAGTGTATTTCTGGTGTTATATCGGAAGTGTATTTCTGGAAAAAATTGAAAATATAAATGAAGTGGTGCGAACCAAAAATATATTTTCGATTTTTAGGGATATTTTTAGAATTTTATAGTGTGCGTGAGAAGGTTATGGGATGGAATACGAATTTGCCTAATTTTAAATCTTTCAAGGGACTTTTTTTAGGGTAGTATATAGTACAAACATGAATCAAAGAGTTTGTTTGGAGTAAAATTACAAATATTATTGTGAGGTCCACTAACCTTGGACCTTAGTCTTATAGGAGGGTTTAAAGTAGGCTCATTTAATTTGAAGATTTTCACCTTAATATTTCAAAGATATCTCGATCTTAAGAGTCGTTTTTGTTGAGAATATGTGGGTTTTTAAAGTGATTTTGAAAGTGTTTGAATTAGCGTCGGAGTTTGGTATTAATTTCTATAAGAGTAGTCTGAATGGGATTAATGTTTATTCTTCGTTCATAATCTTATTTGAATTTTTTCTCCATTGTAAGATTGAGTTTCCTCCCTTTAACTATCATTGATTACCTTTAGGTGATAATATTCGATTGGAACCTATCAAGAAACCCTTAGCCAACTTAATTTGGAAGAGATTACACACTACAAGAAAATTGAAAAGTTGTGAGGTTAATGTTGGCAGGTTATGGCGGTTTGAACCGCCATATATGGCAAATCACAATGGTTGTGGTTTGTCACAAAAATGTTTTTTGCAATGCTGTACTGCGACGATTACTAAAAGCGCTAAGGTGGAGAACTCAGACAAAAGTCGCCCGGTACCTCTAATAGGTTGGGGAATTATGTTTTTTGACCTAAACATTCAAACCTAAAAACTCCCACATACAAGCTAAGGTATTATGAAAGATAGTCTATAATATTTTCAGGGATTACATTAAGGTTATAAGTTATGGTTAAGCTTTTGAATTCAAATTTTATCATATCGCAAACAAAATAGTGCATACAATGGTGGGTTTTGGTATACCTTTATGGAAATCAGTCTAAAAATCTATGAAGATCCTTAAGCAGTACTATCACAGAATCACAAACAATCATATAACAAAACAAAAGAGAATCAATAATCGATGTATGAAATGGAAACTTAAACAAAAATAAATTTCAAACAATCATATAACATAAGAAAGGAGAGTTAATAATTCATGAAAGGAAAATACACATATGAGAAGAAAAGCTTGTTAAGATTTGTGGTGGTGTTGGTTTCTTTGACAATGGCGTGAGCTGAGAGATACTCAAAAACACTTCGTTTTTATTGTTCCCTAACAGAAAAAGAAGAAGAACATGAAAAGTGAAATGTTATTTTTCATGGGAGATGGGGTTGGGGGCGGTGGGTTAAGTAAGTATAACACCCAAAAATTATAATTAATTATTTAATTGGTTAATTATGATTTATTGATGAATATATGAATTATGGTGATTTATATGTTGTGTTGAGGTATGTCGGTGATACAGTGTGGAGTAATGTTGGAATAAGAGAAATATGGGGATTTCTTAATTAATTTATAATTATTTAGAATTTAAATAAATTATTTTAGATTAATATATTTAATAATAATATTTAGAATTATTATTATTAATAAAATAAATGAATTATGGTGTAGAGACAAGAAGGACTAAATAGAAAAGTTATGTGGATTAAGTGAGGGCAAGGATGAAATATCATATTAAGGGTCCTAAGGGTAAGATGGACAAAAGAGGAAGATTGGGGTTTTGTGCATTCACTTGTTAGGATCGAGTTCCGGAGAAAAGTGAGAAGGACTAGGGCACAAAGAGAAGAAAAGAGGAATTCATCTCATATAGCTTAAAAGAGATCAATTGATTGCTAATAACTAAGGTAAGAAAATTAATTGCATTCATTATCATTGATATCTGGTTAAGGTGTTGGTAGGTTTGCGTTTTGTGCGATGATTTTGATGAAGATTGATGAAATTGGTGAAAACCATGTATTGAATAATAAATTAAAGAATGAATACTCGATGGATCCACGCTCCGAAGTATAATCAAGGGAAATTTTCCCTCCATCCCCGTCCCCAAAAAGAGGTAAAAATTCTCGACTTCAGAGCTTTAAGTAGATAATCTCCACAAAGATTATGTTAACAGATGCAAATTGACATATCTAATTATAAGATTTTGTAAGTGGTTAATTTGGTTAGTAGTCCTTCCAAGCATCTCTATGTCTCTTTTTTCAGAATTTTATTTCGCCTAGGCTAGGTTCAGGAATATGGATTAACTTGTTATGATTTGACATATTTTAGTTTGGTCGATTTGGAATTTCCAAGAACTGTTTCATTTTTTTTTCTTTGTTAATGAATGTAACTCTTGTTCTATCTCAACTTTGAGGGAGAACCATATCTTGTGTTCGAAAATAATAGTGGTATGGTTATTGTTTTTTACTTAGTTTCTTGGTAAAGTATTTTGGGTCCTTTTTTTGGAGGTATCCAGTTATGTGCAGGTGATGGGTTAAGCTCTAGCCTCAGTCTTCACATATTTGGTTTATTCTATTTTGGCTTTTGTGTTGTTTTTTGGATGTTTCTTTCTATCTTCCTCTTTTGATGGTTCATCCATTATGTTATGCTTATTTATTTATTTTCTTCGTTTAAGTGCTATTATTGATACATTTTGATAACATAATTTTTTTAGTTTGGTGGATGGTTTTTGCTTTTCTTTTATGTATAATTTATTAGTGTGTGAGGTACTTTTAGCAAGGGGAGAAAGAGAGAATAAAGGAAATAAGGATTATATCATTTAATTGAATTGTAAAAAATAATTATACAAACTGTAGTTATTTATATACACCTAACTTATACATTAAGTAGGCTAACAAATCCTAATTGAGCTTGGGTTTAGGTTACACAACTTGGATTAGGTCTAATATCTCAACATACCTCCCATAATCCAAGTTGTCAAACATACTCTAAAAATAGTCAATTTGAACCTAATTTATTTCTCAAATTCATGAATCTTTCGATCTTCAATCCTTTGGTAAAAATGTCAGTCAACTGTGCTTCACTTGATCAATGCATAACTTTAAGTTCAAACTAATATACCTTTTTCCTTAATAAGTGAAATCTAGCTTCGATGTGCTTACTTCTTCAATGCAAAATTGGATTCTTTGTCAGATTAATGGTTGACTTCTTATTAATTTGTAACACAAGAGGTTTCTTCACTTCGACCTCCATTGCTTTAAGTACCGATTTGATCCAAATTTATTGACAATGAACATATGATCCTGCTAAATATTCAGCTTCACATGAAGAAAATTCCACCACAAGTTACTTTATCGAGCACCATGAGATTGGGGAACCGGATGATACGGGTTCAGAGCCCCCTTCAAACCAAAATTCTGCTATTGGGCCTAATGAGGTTGGAGGCCCAATGTTGAGAAAGAGTCAAAGGGCTAGAAAGCAACCCATTTGGATGCAAGACTTTGCCTAAGTGAAATTTCTACAATGCTGCCGTCACTTTCTGTTTTACTTTTTACCTTTTCATTTTAATTATGTACTAGAAGCTTCCACTTGTATTGATCATGTAGCAGCTGTCATGTGATCCGGAAATCTAGGGAATTTGTTAGAATGATTTCCATTTCCTTATAACCATCTTTTACATGAATGAAAGGTAGTCAAAAATTTCTCCCAATTTTACATTGGATTCTAACCTCTTTCTTCTTTTCTGGAGTTGCTCTAACTCGAATAGAGTCGATAGGTTAATACCTATCATTTTGGTGCTTTCATTGACCATGCCTCGTGGCGATTCTCCTGAAATAACACCAGAAGATGTGTTAGCTCAGATGAAAGAAATGCATCTGGCTTTTGAACGACAATATACAGTAATGGCAACCGAAATTGCATCTCTCTGAGAGCAAGTCGTTAACCACAAACCTTCAGGTAGTGGTTCCGTCCCTCCCACTCCTGTTCCCAAAGCAGCCAAGGTACGATTGTCTCCGTTTGATGGTTCCAACCCTCTTGAGTGAATATTTCAAGGAGAACAATATTTCGACCTCACGAACACGCCAAACACTCAAAGGCTCGTCTTGGTTCTGTTCTTCATGCAAGGCCCAGCTCTTGGGTGGTTCAAATGGCTTCACTCCACTCAACAACTCTCGACGTGGTCAGTTTTCACTCGCGCGTTAGATTTATGTTTTGGCCCTTCCTCTTATGTTAATCATCAAGCAGCATTGTTTAAGCTCCATCAAGTCGGCACCGTGACGGAGTACCAACTACAATTTGAGACGATTTCCAATTGGGTGTTGGATCTTTCAACCGAATCTTTGCTTAATTGTTTCATTTCAGGGTTACGTGCCGACATTCAACGTGAGCTTGCAATTTTGCAACCTCACTCCATTACTCAAGCAATTGGGTTGGCAAAGTTGGTTGAGGCGAAAATTCTAGATTCCAAACCTTCTTATGCAAGACCGCCACGAAGTGCCAGCTCTCCCTCGTTGCTTGGTCCTGCAGGAAACCCTCCGCCGTCTTCTATACCTATTCGCCATTTATCCCCTACTGAAATGCAAGAACGGTGTAGCAGAGGGCTTTGTTTTAACTGCGATGACAAATTCAGCCCTGGTCACCATTGTTAGAAAAAGCAATTTCTCCTGATTTTGGCGGAGGAGGAGCCGCCTCCAGAGCCATCAACTCTGCTGCAATTAGACTCTGCGTTGCTCAATCAGCAGGTTGAACCTGTTGCTATACCGGTGGTGGAGGAACTGAATCAGAGTGCTGAACACTTTCAGCTTTCCCGGGCAGTGCTATTAGGTCCACCCACTCCAAAAAATCTGCGTGTGAATGGTAACATTAAGGAGTTAGGGGTTATAATTCTAATTGATTCAGGAAGCTCTCATAACATTATGCAACCCATGATTGCTGAGTTTTTGGGCATTCCAGTTGTGGCACACACTCCCTTTTCAGTGATTGTGGGCAATGGAGATTCCATTCAATGTAATGGGTGTTGTCAAGACGTGCAGGTGAGAATTGTTGAACAAGATTTCCATATCTCATTCTTTATATTTCCTATTCATGGAACAGACCTTGTCTTAGAAGTTCAATGGTTACAAACTTTGGGTTCTTTTCTGTCTGACTATTCGATCCCGTCCATCCAATTTACCTATAAAAACAAACCGATCACCCTCACCGGCTCTACTTCCATGACCCCTACTGTGGCATCTTATGCTCAGTTTTGTAGGTTTATGTTCACCCAAGCCATTGACTATATCCATTCACTTCACCTTACCTCCTTTGATAAACCTGATTCAAACACCACAACCAAACCAGAGTACCTAGTCAATGAACATTGACCGCCTTAAAGACTTACTTCACCAGTATGCCACCATATTTGACACCCCTCAAGGCCTTCCCCCAGATAGACACCAAAACCATCATATACACCTAAACCCAAACACTCACCCTGCCAATATAAAATTGTACCGTTACCCGCAATTCCAAAAAGAAATTATGACAAATATGATCCATGACATGCTCCATGAGGGAATCATTAAACCAAGTACCAGCCCCTTTTCTTCTTCGGTTTTATTAGTCAAAAAGAAAGATGGCACGTGGCGATTTTGTGTGGATTACCGTGCATTAAATGCTGTTACGATTAAGGACCGTTTTCCTATTCCCACGGTTGATGAACTTCTTGACGAACTCCATGGATCCTTGGTTTTTTCTAAGCTAAACTTGCGTTCGGGGTATCACCAAATACTCCTTGCACCGGAAGACACTTTTAAAACAGCTTTTCGGACCGTGGACGGACACTTCAAGTTCATAGTGATGTCGTTTGGACTCACCAATGCTCCCTCAACTTTTCAGGCTACAATGAACGAGGTGTTTCGACCATTTCTACGCAAGAGTGTGCTTGTTTTTTTTATGACAAGGATTGGCAGTCCCATTTGCACCATCTCCAACAGGTGTTAGAAATTTTGATCGAACAAAAACTGTTTGCTAAATTCTCCAAATGTGAGTTTGGAGTTAATCAGATTGGTTATCTTGGGCATATTATTTCGGCCGATGGAGTGGCAGCTGACCCAAAGAAACTACATGCTATAGCATGGCCGTACTTATTCACCCTTCGTGGTTTTCTTGGATTGACAGGTTATTACCGCCGTTTTGTTCAAGGTTATGCAGCCCTTACTAATTTTTTAACAAACATTTTGAAGTCCAAAGGTTTCATTTGGAATGAGCAAGCTGTAGAGGCATTCCAAGCACTTAAGGATGCTATGATCCAGTTGCCTACTTTGGCTTTACCCAGTTTTGAACTTCCATTTGATGTCACCACAGATGCTTCTGGTATCGCCATTGGAGCAGTGTTGTCTCAAGCTACTTACCCTCTTGCATTCTTTAGTAAGAAGTTGTGCACACGAACGCAATCAGCATCTGCTTACGAGCACGAGATGTTTGCGATCACGTCAGCTGTAAAGAAATGGCGCCATTACTTACTTGGTCGTCATTTTCGCATCTATACAGACCAAAAGAGTTTACGGGGCATGTTCTTACAAACAATCCAAACGTCGGCGCAACAAAAATGGCTCACCAAATTATTGGGTTTTGATTATGAAATACTTTATACTCGGTAGCGATAATGTAGTAGCGGATGCACGTTCCGACTTCGAACCTACGTGTTATACCTTTGGTTATCAATTATGCAAATACCAGTTAGTGCGAATTATTGTCTAAATTGAGTAGCTCCAGTAGCACACCCATTCAATTTACAATGCAACATGGTCTTCTCTATTTCAAGGGTCGTTTATTCATTCCTTTCGAAGCCAATTTGCGCTCTCATTTGCTACATGAGGCACATGCTTCTGCTGTAGGAGGTCATTCCGGGGTCAAAACGATGATGGCACATTTGGCAGCCACTTATTATTGGCCCCAAATGATTAAGGATGTCAAGTGTTACGTGCGTGTAATCGGTCAAGACAAGACATCGACGAAACCGTGCGGATGACCCATTACCCATTCCGGGTTAGATTTGGGAAGACATTAGCATGGATTTCATAACTAATTTACCTTTGGACGAAAATGGGTTGTGGTAGATCGATTATCCACGCAATTACCTACTACGTTCTCCGCTGCTTACTGCTGTGTATTTTCAAGTTTACAAGCTTCATGGTATACTAAAGACTATTGCAAGTGACCGAGACAAGGTTTTGTGAGCAAATTTTGGCGTGAACTATTCTGTTTACAGGGTACCACCTTAGCTTTTAGCAGTTCCTACCACCCCCAAACAGATGGCCAAACGGAAGTAACCAACCGCACTTTGGAGACTTATTTGCGTTGCTTGACTGGAAATACACCAAAACAATGGTTGTTTAACCTGTCGTTGGCAGAGTATTCGTACAGCATCACTCACCACTCTGCCATTAAAATGACCCCGTTTAGAGCCGTCTATGGCCGCTCTCCCCCTTCCATCTGTTCCTACATCACAGGGTCCACGGTGGTTGCATCTCTTGATGAAACCTTGGCAAGACGACACTAGATGTTACAGCTCATTAAGGAGAACTTGACGTTGGCACAGATGCGTATGCGTAATCAGGCCAATGCTCATTGACAAGATCGTTCTTTTAAAGTTGGTACTTGGGTTTGGCTTCGTCTCCAACCATACCGACAAATCTCAGTTTGGGGAAGTGCTTCACCTAAAATTTCAAAGCGCTATTTTGGACCATTTCAAATTTTACAGCGCCTTGGCCCGGTTGCGTATGAGTTAGCATTACCAGACACGACTCACATTTACCCTGTTTTTCATGTTTCCAAGCTCAAAAAATATTACGGAAATCCGCCTTTGGTCACTCCTTCTCTAGACCCATCCGTCATAGGCACCTGGGTTTCCCTCCAACCTGCTCAGATTCTTAGAGCTCGCGAGCTGCAAACACCTACGGGAATGTGCAAACAGTTATTGATTCATTGGGTAGGATTACCTGCCGTTGAAGCCACTTGGGAAGAGATCAATATGCTCAAGGAAACTTATCCGAATTTCAACCTTGAGGACAAGGTTGTCGTGGAAGAACGGAGTAATGATACGGGTTTAGAGCCCCCTTCAAACCAAAATTCTTCTATTGGGCCTAATAAGGTTGGAGGCCCATTGTTGAGAAAGAGTCAAAGGGCTAGAAAGCAACCCATTTGGATGCGAGACTTTTCCTAAGTGAAATTTCTACAGTGTTGCCTACACTTTCTATTTTACTTTTTACCTTTTCATTTTAATTATGTACTAGAAGCTTCCACTTGTATTGATCATGTAGAAGCTGTCATGTGATCCGGAAATCTAGGGAATTTGTTATAATGATTTCTATTTCCGTATAACCATCTTTTACATGAATGAAAGGTAGTCAAAAATTTCTCCCAATTTTACATTGGATTCTAACCTCTTTCTTCTTTTCTGGAGTTGCTCTAACTCGAATAGAGCCGATAGGTTAATACCCTATCACCGAATGCTTGAAAGAAATATCCAATTGTGCTTCTTCGATCTTCCTTATCTCTACACCAATCAACATCTGAAAAAAACTAAATGTTACTTCTTTACCTTCAGAGTCTTGTCAAAATAAAGTTCCATAGTTTATCGATCTTTTTAAGTATCAAAGAATTCTTCTTGCAACCTTCATGTGTGAGACCCTTAGATGCTCACTAATTTGACTGTGAAACCTATATCAGGTCGATTGTTGCACACATACCTCAGAGATGCCATAACTTGCTTGAACAAAGTTACATCGAGTTTATCTTCCCCTTCATTCTTCTCCAACTTCACATTTGGTTCGACATGTGAGTATGCATGATTTAAATCATCCATTATGAATCTCTTTAGTATCTCTTTGACATATTTCCTTTGATGTAGAACCACACATTCCTTCGACATTTGAAATTCCATTCCTAGGAAATAAGACAATTTTCCTAGATCCGACATTTCAAATTCCATATTCATCAACTCTTTGAACATCAACAAGTTCTCCAAGCTATTTCCAGTTACCAGCAAGTCATCGACATATAAGCAGATAATTATTATTTCTTGTGCCATAACCTGAACTTCGACACCATACTTAGATCTGCATTTGACAAATCCTAATTCAACTAAGTATGATTCGATCTTCTTGTTCCATGCCCTAGGTGTATGCTTGAGGCCGTAGAGCGCTTTGTGCAACTTATATTCTTTACTCGCTTCCTTCTGAATCACAAATCCTAGAGGTTGTATGCCATAGACCTCTTCATCTAAAGGACCATTCATAAATGTTGATTTCACATCCAAATAAAATTTCGACCAACCTTGGTTGCATGCCAAATTCTCCAATCTTGATATTAGAGAAGATACTTCAGAGTAGTCGAATCATGCTCTATGAAGAAAACCCCGAGCTACTAATCTTGCTTTAGAACTTTCTATCGACCCATCGACATTTTTCCCCAACTTAAACACCCACTTTACTTTGATATATTTTGTATGTGCTGACAATTCAATTAACTCTCATGTGTTGTTTCTTTCAATTTCTTGTAACTCTTCGACCATAGAAGATTCCACTATTTAGTATTCAAGGCCTTACTATAGTTGATTGGTTTAACACTTGCAAGTAAATAAAAATGAAATAATTCTTTATCTGGTGTATATGTTGGAAATGTCAGCAAATGCTTAGACTTTGACTAGAATATCAATAATTTCTTCAACGCCAACTTCATTAGTTTCTTCGTCGAAACCATAACTCATCAACGGCTTATTGATTGCATCATTACAATTCCAATCCCAGGCATAATTTTCATCAATCACACTGTCTCGAATTATCACAATTTTCTCATTGATTGGATTAAATAACCTGTATGCACAAGTTTTATGATAGATCCAAACACCTTTCTTCTTGCATCACTAACATGCTTGTAACACATAGAGTCAAACACCTTCATATGACTCAATTACGGTCGTTTTCCACTCTAAATGTCTTCAGGAACCTTGTCCTTAATTTTCTTGATAGGAAACCTATTTAGAAAATAAACTGCACTTGAAATAGCTCCCCCATAAGGATATTTGCAAATTCTTTTACTTCAGCATGCATCTCGTCATATCCAATATGGTTAGGTTTCTTATTTCCTCAATTCCATTATGTTGAAGTGTATAAGGAGAAATTACCTCATGATCGACACCATGTTATGCATCGGAATCTTCAAACATATTGGATTTGTAATCTCCACTTCCATCTAACATAGAACTTTGATCTTCTTCTCACTCTGATTTTCGACAAGTATCTTTAATCTCTTAAAGATTTCAAACACTTCGTCCTTTGTCATGATTACATACATCCACAAGAATCGACCAAACTCATCGACAAACGAAATAAAATACTCGTTTCCATTAATGGTTTTCTTTTCGAATGCACCACATACATCTGAATGTACAACTTCGAGTATGCGTGACGATCTCATTGACATAGTTGAAAAGAAAGAATTTTTGGATTACCTTCTGACTAAATAACCTTCATAATGTTTGTTGGGAATATCAAGTTTTGAGATACCAATTACCATATCTTGAGTAATCAACTGCTTGAGTGATCAAAAGTTAAAACGTCAAAACCTCAAATGCCACAACCCACTATCTTTGTGGTCAATAGTAATTTTTAGACATTGTACTTCAGTCAAACTGATCATGGTTTTAAACATCATATTCTTCGATAGCGGAGAATTTAAGACCAAATTATTCTAGGTGTTGAATAATTTTAAATCTCCATCTTTCATGACAATTCAGAATCCTTCTTCGATCAGTTGTCAACACTTAACAGGTTGCGCCTTACTCTAGGTATATATAGTACATCTTTGATCATAGATTCTCCTCCATTGCTCATTTGAAAAACTATGTTTTAAGTACCTTCTACTTGCAACAAACTATTATCAGCATATTTTACCTTGCTCATCTTCGACTCATCGAAATCTCTCAACCACTCCTTTTAACCAGTCATATAATTTGAGCAACCTGAGTCGAGGAACTAGATCTTGGACTCGACATGGTGAACTATTATTGCAACCATAACCACCATGCCTTCAGAATCACTTGAATCGTGGCGTACAAGGTTCACTTCTTCCTCCTTGCCTTTTGTTGATCCCTTATCTTTCCTGTACCAATAATGCTTGGCCAAGTGATCCCTATTTTCACAGTTGTCATATTGCACACCTTTTTTATCTGCTTTGTCATTTTGATAGTTTCCTCATTCTTTTTTTGAGGATTCAGAATTCCTGTCATCGACCTGGTGCTTATGAGGGTTCGACCAAGACTTCTTGCTCTGAGTTTTGTCGATTTTGCCTTTGAATTTATTGGAACCACCATTCCTTTTCCATGATTGAGCCTCCAAAGCTTGTATCAAATCTTGAACTCATTTCCTTTCGACAATCATAATCTCATGCGCGTCCAACGAACTAACCAAATCTTCCAATTTTAGGGTTTCAAAATGATTGGATACTTAAATAGTTATTATAACGTGATCAAAGCGAGAGGTCAACATACGCGTTACCTTTTCAACTATCATCTTATTAGTTATGATTTCACCATAACCCTTCACGAGATGGACGAGTTTCTACACTTTGGACACATAATCTGCAACTTGCAAACCTTGACTTTTTCACTTCCTTAATAGTATTTGACATGAATATCACATGCCTCCATTTTCGATCCAGCATGAGAGATCTTTTTCGAAGTTTGATGCATCAACCGTCATTTAAATGCAATATGCAGTCTTGCAATCCTTCTTCTTAACTTTGTTGTGGGAGATTTTTTTTGTCAGTTGCATCTGCAGCCAACGTAGGAACGTCGTTGTTAACCCCTTATAAGGTTTCATGAAAGCTAAACAAATATTACATCTATTTTCTCCATCGAATCCAATTCTTGTCATCAAGAGTTGGAAGAAAATTCAGAATGATATTAGTATCATTCACCTTTACAGAAATTTATTGACAACAACTCTCGATCTCGAAAATAGATCTCTAGCGTGTGATTCTTGAAAACACGATAAAAAATCTAACTTGAACTCTGGATACCAATTTGTTAGTTCGTGAGACACTTTTAATGAGAGGAGAATGAGAGAATAAAAAATAAGGATTATATTATTAACTAGAAGTGTTACAAATAATAATACAAACTATAACTATTTATATACACCTAATTTATATACTAAACAGACTAAGTGTGTGTTTGGACTGACTTTAGAAGTCCCATAATCAATTCTAGAAGTGTAGAATTGATTCTGAGTAATTTTGAGGTGTTTGTTTTATTAAAAGTAGAATTGATTCTAACTCCATAATTGATTTTACTTGAAGCTAGAATTTGTAACTTCAATCTCTAGAATTGATTCTGGATGATTTTTATAATGAAATTTATTATTCAACTTACTTTTACATAAATGTATCCAAACATAAATCAATTTTACTAAACTCAATTCTATCAAATTCAATTCTACTATAATCAATTCTCCCCACTGTCAATCCAAAAATACCCTAACAAACCTTGAACTTGTGTTTAGATTTCACAAGAATTAGATCTAATATTTTAATATAATTGTAAAAACACTACTTTCCACACGTTATTTTTAATTCGAGACCGAGTTAATAGAAAATTAATTTCTTGAAGCCGTACCAAGGAGTTGTCTTGATACTGTAATAAAAAAGAGAATGAATTGTTTTGATTTATTTCCGCATGGATAAAGAATCGGTTGTTGGCTAGTTGCGGAAAGTATACTTAATTTATTCCCGTTAGCTATTTCCGAAAGCGACACTAATATTCTTCACTTTTCTCAGTTTTTATTTCCCAAGAAGGCTTAATTTATTCCCTTTAAAACCTCTATATAAAGCATGCCACATTTAGCTTATCTCAACAACACATCTCATACAAAAACTTCAACCAAAACTTCACACATTCCTCAACATTTGTATCATAATGGAGAGAGTAACAAAGATGGTTTCAGAGAGGCCAGTGGTGATATTCAGCAAGAGTTCATGTTGCATGAGTCATACCATAAAGACACTTTTTTGTGACTTTGGTGTGAATCCGGCAGTATATGAACTTGATGAGATATCAAGAGGGAGAGAGATTGAACAAGCACTTTCAAGACTTGGTTCTTCTCCATCTGTTCCAACTGTTTTCATTGGTGGTGAGCTTATTGGTGGAGCCAATCAAGTCATGAGTCTTCACCTTAATCGCACTTTGATTCCAATGCTTAAAAAAGCAGGAGCTCTTTGGGTTTAATCTCATCACTCATCAGTCGCTCAATAAATTAACATCTTTGATTTATATATTGAGATTAGATATATAGAGAGAGGCAGAATATAGTGTTGAGTTTGACATCATAGATTTTGGAGAATTAGCCATCCGTTTAGCCTTCTTTTTTTGAGGTTAAATGTAATATTTTTGGTGTAATGTTATCTTTTGATATGTACGATGACTAATAAACTATATGGATGGATAATAGATGAGTTATATTTCAGTATTAAAGTATAACATATCAGAATATCTTTAATCTATCAACTTGTTCACCTCGAGAGAAAAATTGAAAAAGACCAACTGTCATTTGAGGATTAGGATCCACTGCAGTCACTGTAGTCAGTCATGTATGAACCAATGAATGAACATGAACTCATTAGTAAATCACAATTCTTGGTTTATTTTTTACATGAAAATATGAAAATAAATAAAAATGCAATGTGGACTTTAGGGAATAAAACTCCTCCATCATTTGACTAGTTGAGAGACGTCTAAGGAATATTATCAAAATATTCTAGAGTTCAAGGGTTGTTTTAAATTATTATTATTATTATAAAAATAACATAGATAAACAAAAACAAAGATAAAGCAAAGACAAGAAAATACACATTCACATATTCAAATTATTATTGACCGTTAAGTCAAAATCACCGTTGAATCAAAATCAAATGATTCACTTATATATATATATTTTAATTTGTTTTTTTATTTTAAATATCAAACTTAAATATTTACCGTCCGATTTGGCACCGCTGGAAAACCCAATCTAAGCAAAATTTCTTTAGAAATGAATGCAAGTTTAATAAAGATCAAAGTTAATCATAAGAATCACCACCAGTATAAAAAATTATAGGTTGTTTTGATTATAACAAAAGACTAAATTTAATCATAAGCATCATCATTATAAAAAATAGAAGTTATTAAAATGAAAAGTTTATCACATTATAGTGTTTAGAGAAAAAAAAAGATGACAAATACAAAGATCAACCTTGAAAGGAAATGAAAATGTGAAAGTTTGTATGGTCTCACACTTTATAGTTTTACCTATTTTTGATCAATAATGTGTAAATAAGCAAGAGTATTTATTGGGCACCGATAACTAACGCTACAATAAAAACACCCACTTATAGTGTTTTGAAATGTATTTAATATTGGCTAAAAAAGTGAGCTCACTAAAGACGTCCTGAAAAGCATCCACTTTATCTCTTTAGTGTTTTAAAAATCAATGGGTGAAGTTATCGGCACATGAATTTGAACACCACCTTTTGCATTTTTATTATTGTCTAAACTAACGTATCTCACCTCTCAATTTATCAATAAAATTGAAGGGTAAAATAGATTGTATTTTAAAAAAAAATCGTTACATTATTAGCACAAAATATTAATAAATTAATTTATTTATACACTACGTTATGTTATCATCATGTTGCTGCCTCCAAAAACCTGCAGTCACTACGCCAAAAATAAGTTTTGACAGCACCTCAACGAAAACACTTCTAAGAGAAAGTGCTTTCATAGGTTTAAAAAAAATTTTGCTTAAAAAAAACGCTTTCATAGGGTACCCTAAGAAAGCGCTTTTCAAAAAGCGCTGCTAAAGGCCTTAGAAATATCTCATCTTAGAAAGCGCTTTTGAAAAGCGCTGCTAAAGGTTAATCTTAGAAAGCGCTTTTCAAAAGCGCTCTTATAGCTGGCCTTAAGAAAACGTTTTTAAAAGCGCTGCTATAGGCCTATTATACGAAAGCGCTTTTAAAGAAAAAAACGCTCTTATATCTGGGCTTAAGAAAGCGCTTTTAAAAGCACTTTCATAGATAATTTTATAATTAAAATTAATAAACCCTAAATCACTCATTCTTTCATCCTTAGAAAATTGTTTCCATGTTCATCTTCTTCTTCTATCCTCCTGCGTGCTACCTCCGTTCTTGTTGTCTCTCCGTCCCAAAACTCCAACCGTTCCACCTCCGTCTTGTCTCCAACTGTTCCACCTTCGTCTCATCTTCAGTCGTTCCACCTATGTCTCGTCCTCAACCTCTCACGGTCATCTCGTCCTCAACCTCTCACGGTCGAAAACTCTCCGTATTTTTCTTTTCTCCGTCCCAGAACTCGTCTTCCCACTGCCTCTACTCGTCTCCAGATTCTTCAAGGTACTTTCATCGTTTTAGAATGTGATGAACTTGTTTTGAAATTAAAGGTCTTGAATATAAGGAATACCACAAAATAGCAAAAATGTGGTTTCTTTTTACATTGTAGTATATGTGGTTTCTTTTTACTCATAGCAAAAATGTGTTTGGGCAGGAAACACCAACACTATCATTTTTGATTAAACATAAGTACTTACATAATGTTTCATATTTGTTATTATTGTTTAAGTTGAAATTTGATTATGGTTTGTTTGTGTCAAGTTGGAAGGAGATTTTGGTTGATAGTATTATACAATGTTATTTGAGTATGTTTTGATTGGAAGTTTGTATTGAACTCATGGAGTTGTTTGTTCATTTAAATTCAATTGAAGCTTTGTTGGTGTTGAGTTATTCAAACATGTTTGAATTGGTATTTTGAGGCATATCTGTTCATGTGTGTTGCTGCCTGGATATTGCAAAGAAGTTAGAAACCTGGTTAAAATTTTGTTTTTGTGATTTTAGAAGTTAACTTGTATTTATCATAAAATTTTAGTTCAATTTGAATTATTACTTTTTTTTAATATAACATGCACACCATACAACTGACATTTGAGCTTGTACAATATTGTTGCTAGTTTCTATTATGTTGCTAGGAATTTCATCATTCTGTCATACCATATTTGTGTCATATTACATCGTGCCATATGATTGAGAGGCATATCATAAAACGTTAGGGAAAAACAATGGAAAGATAAAAGGTCTAAGTAAATTTTATTTTGTGTAAGCATATTTAAAAGCTTAGTTTAATATAACTCAATGTATTTGTAATGTGTTAAGAAACTTTACATTATATAAGTTTCTTGAATTGTTTTATATATGACTTATCCTTGATGTTCTTTTATATGTACAACGCTCATTCCCTGTGTTTCCGTGAGTCTGACTTCTCGACGTTGTTGTTTGATAAATCCAAGGTAAATTTCTTCCTCAAATTACTGGTACTGTGATGAATTTGTCTGAAATTGCGTGAATATTTTGTGTCTTCTTGCTCCGGATTCATTACGTGTATGCTTTGCGTTTTGACAGAAACACATTATACCGTTTTGTGCCCTAATTAGTTATTTTTCTTTAGTTTAATTAGTACACCCATGGATAAGACATGGATGTTTTCCAATCGATTGTCGAAAGAGTACGAGAATGGGGTATCGGAAATCGTTAAGTTTGCAGTTGCGCACGCCAAAGACCCTAGTCGAATGACATATCCTTGCTTGAGTTGCTGTTATGGGAGTCGGGTTGACGCGGTTCAGTTGGCATCACATTTAAGACGGTATGGAATTGATAGAAGTTAAACATGTTGGAATATGCATGGTGAGAAAAGTAACGGGAATGTTGAATCGAGGGATAATAGGACCTATGCTTCAAGGGTCACAACAAGTGAGCCAAAAAGTTGGTAGGGTACCACCCAAGAAAAGGGTTTCTGTTATAAAATTTGTGCCTAGATTCCGGCAGTGTCTTGAAACACTAGTGGGAACATCCGATTTGATGAATGGTGGTATTCGTCAAATGGATATGGATGAAGGTATCTTTGATTTTCCTTGCATCGAAACAATTGGACAAGAGGACATGGAACAAGTTTTTCTTCATAGAGAATTAAGCGTCAGTGTTATGCACTCATACATCCGGTAACCCAATCAATATATTATTTAATTGGTTGAACATTTTTTTAAAACATTTCAATGAAAATAGTCTAATATTAATTATGTTTTTATTTAAGGTCGTTATATGACAAACTGATGTGCGAGAATCAATTGTCAAATAGATTCAATTTCGTGTCTTTCTCCTGTGTCAGCGGAGCGACAATTGTTAGGGAACCAGAGTCAGTAAGAGAGCACTTAGTCGAGAGATTCATGGCAACTGGCAGTACAGAAAGCTTATATCTTTTGGCGTATAATACTATTCCTACAGGGTTAGATTTTTATTCTAAGTTCATTTTAATATTTGTATTTTTTGCATGAAAATTTTCATCTAAATTGTTTTTTAATTTATAGATCTCACTAGTTGTTGGTTGCTATCGATCCTATAAAAGAAGTGGTCTATTATCTGAATTCGGTTGACGGTGATTGGACAAATTATCTGGATATGAAGTTAATGATTGATACGTAAGTGAGATTATTCTAAACATTCGTGTGTATTTATATATTTAATTATTTCTGTGACATTGTTCTAAATATATATTTTTATTTTGTTAGAGCAATACAAGTATTCCGATGTCAAAGAGAAGCTCGGGTACCACGGTCTAAATCAAACAACATTAATTGGATCAAAGTGCAGGTATATTAATTTCCACAATTTTGCTTATAATATTTATGCTACTTGATAAAACAAGACAACTATATATTCTTATTTGTTTTTCTATGTAGTGTCCTCAACAACAAAACAACATAGATTACGGATACGTCGTTTTGAAGTTTATCAAAGAAATCCTTCAAATGAATCAAATAGAGATTCCAGTCACGATATGGATTTATAACTTAGGATTTGTTTTATTATTTATCGGATATTTCATATAATTTATTATTTTTAACTAAATCATGCATATTATTTGTTTTGTTATGTAGTACTTCGATGACCACAAGTGTGCATATTACATGAAACTTCAGTTGGAAGAACTCAAAGAGGAATTGTGCCAATATTTTATTGAGCAAAGAATCCTATAAGGTATGAATACATTATTGTGTGGACATGATTATGAATACATTGTTCTGTGAATACAATACTGACCATGTTATTATGTTCATATCTTGCAGGACCAGGATCTTGAATATATAATTCACCGTGTTTTGTTCATACATTAGGACTGATTTAGTTATTGTTATAGCTGATTTTATGAGGGTTGATTTTGGTAATGTTAAAAATATGTGAATTGAATTACAATGGTGTATATATTTTGGATAACAATGGTATATAATGGTATTTATATATAATCTCTTTGTTGAAATAACGGGATTATGATTGTAAATTACCGGTTTATGAATTACAGGTATATGAATTGCAGGTTTATAAATTACAGATTTATGAAATAATGCTGCAAAAAATGCAGGTTTAATAATTATATAAATTTTTGGTTTTTCAGTAAAAACTCTAAGAAAGCGCTTTTTCATTAAAAGTGCTGCCTTAGGCCACCTATGGAAGCGTTGCCTAAGGTATATATAAGAAAGCGCTTTTAAAAGCTCTTTCATAGGTAGACCTAAGACAACACTTTTTTATCAAAAAGCGCATTCATAAGTGGCATAAGGCAGCGCTTTTACTGAAAAACGCTTTCTTAGGGTGCCTACAGAAAGCATAAACATTCTAAAGTAGGTCTAAGAAAGCGTTTTTCCAGAAAAAAGCGCTGCTAAAAGTCTACTTAAGAAAGCGCTTTTTAGAAAAAAGCGTTGTCTTAGATAGACCTACGAAAGCGCTTTTGCCTAAACAAAAAGCGTTGTTAAAACCTATAGTAGCGCCACCTACGAAAGCGCTTTTAAAGCCCAAAAAAGCGCTTTCATGGGTCTTTTATGGCGTAGTGAGTGGGAGTTTTCCGGTCCCAATTTTTGCTGGCTGTCTTGATGAAGGATATGCAGAAGATGATTTTGTGTGGAGTCAAGAAGACAACGATGTTTTTTCAATGAGATCCTTCTTTGATATTCTTGTTGCGAAGGACTTTGTTGGGCGGGTGTCCAAAGATATGAGGTATGCTCTTGACTTTCTTTGGAAAGCTAAGGCTCCGTCGAACTTCCTTATGTCGAACATCCTTATGTTCAGTTGGAGACTGATCTTAAATAAACTACCTGCTAGAGACCTTTTAGCTAGCAGAGGTATTATGGATGTGACTAGTGAGTTATATTGTGTTTTTGTAATGAGAATAAGGAAACAAGAGATAATTCCTCTGGCAACTTTGCATTCAGCAAGAGGATTTGAAATGCTGTTAGTTTTTGGTTGGGTTGCAAAGTGTCTTTTATCGATTCAGAAGTTGTCCGGTTTTTTCTAGTCTTACCGGAAGTTGTAGAATAAGGAAGATCCAAAGCTTATATATGTAATTGGTTGGCAACACCATGGTCTTTATGGTTGTAGCAAAAAACAATAATTTTCAATGGGAAAGTCCATGACTATTGTCTATCGACAATTAAGAAATCAAATTATAAGGTGATAATTGTTAACAATTATAACTAGATATTTAAATCACATATTGGCATGAGCTTCTTTTCACATATTATATAAATTTTCGATTCAAGAATAAATTACTTAAATTTTATTTTCTTGAAAAAGAATATTATTATCACTTAAAATAATTGAAAAAAATTAGCATGTTATACTATATCAAATTTATTCCACTTTAAATCTTTGCAGGTTGTTATTAGAATCACCCATAAAATAAAGTGGAATAAAATATTACTATATATATTTATGAAGAGGATCATATATATTGCGTATGCGATTCTGGTGCAAGGTGTGTTGTTATATGCTCAAAAATCAACATAGTGACATGAGTGATTCCTTTTGATCTCATCATCGAATAATTAGGTTGTATTCCAACGTTGTCTGTTTTCCGAATATAACGGTATGGACAAATTTATAGTCCACCATAGCAGTACGCCTTTATTCCATACATATGTGCATGCATGTTTGACCTTTCGTTTTTAAAAAGTATTTCATCTTTTGATAACATAGTGCAAGAATCTCTTATTCCATCAAGCTAAAAGAAAAGAAAAATGTGAAAAATGAATAATAATTTATTAAGCCAAATAACAGCTAGCTACCCGCAGTAATATTAACCAAATGGATCTATGAATAAAGCTTTAGGAATTTCTTTTTTCAATAGCTATGTATTGAAAAAAAATACGTAAATAATTATGTTTTAAAAATATTTACGTAAATAATCACGTTTTTAAAAATATATACAATTAGACGTCATCTGAAATGACTAATTAAATTATATTAAACTAATTTTTTATTATAAATTAATTTGAATTAGGTATAAATTAAATTATAACTGGTTTAATGGATTAACCACTTTTTTTTAAAATAGTTTTTAGTAACTTGATTGAATCATTAATATAGTTCAATTCAGTTCAGTTAATGAACCACGAACACCTCTACTATTGACACCATTTCCAACTTCTCAAGTCACACACTCTCTTTTTCCCAAATTCCTTTTTTCCTTTCATATTTTTCAGCTAGATTGTGTTTTTTGAAGAAAAATGCTAAATTGCACTTCATCTCCGCACAAACGATGACCACTGTATGTTTAAACCAATAGCACACAGTTTCAATTTTCATGTTCTCATGTTTTATTCACTTTATCTCTATATTTTTTCCTAATGGTTCTTCTGGCTGTTCTTCATTTTTAATAGATGCTCACGCTGCAGAAGGCATGGCGGTTGAAGATATTGATTCATGGGAACTGAGACGATGTATGATGATTCTTGCAAGATTCACGAATTCTTCATCGTTTTGATGTTGTAGTTGTTTTGTCATTCTACATTTTGGTAAGTCCACTTCACTCATGTTATGTGCTTCATAAATGGTCTTTTGAGTTCTTAGATTGCCTCAAAATTAGAGGAGGACAAGTTAGTTAGAATTGAGATTTTATGCAAAATCAGAAAGGGGAGCTAAAATCAGAAATTCGTAAAGGAGGGATTTCTTTGAATAATTGAGTTTTATGACTGGATAATCCAGTGAGAAAGGACAGTGCTCCTTTGCTAATATACTACTTAGTTTTCCTATTGTTGTTAGAATTATATTCTCTCTATTGCAATCTTCATTCTTTATAGTTTTGTTATGATAATCAATTCTTACTCAAAGAAAGGATCCTAACACTTGTAATTGCAATTTAAAGTTGCTGGTTTTTATTGTAGGACATGGGAGCCAGAGGAGTAATTGCATACAAGTGGTCTATGAGAGTTATTTGGGCATTTGTTATTGGTAGTGTTGTTAGTAAGCATCCTTAACCTTTTTCTCAATGAATCGATCTTCTTTAATGAGGCTAGGTTATCAAACTAACTTGTAACTTTTTTATGCTATAAGTTTCTTCCTTTTTGCATAAACATTTGTTGGTTCTATTATCATATTTTTCTCATTATGGACGACTATCATATATTTCTAAACAAATTTTCTTCAGATATCACTACTTTTACTCCCTTCTATATCCTAAACTTATCTTCAATCAAAAACTAATTTCATGTTTCAGCTTAAATTTGTAGTGTTAGCAACATACCATGCATCATGAAGAAAAGGTGAAGACTGATTGCAACTTTTAGCTTTAACATCTTAGGTGAAGAACTTCTCTGTCGTTCAAATTTGGATGGTGGTTCACCTTTATTATTCAAAACAGAGTTCTGTATTAAGTCAAGTACTCAAGTGATTCAGGGTAATTTGTGTATGATCCATTGCTGTTTTCTGTTAGTATTATGTTAGTATTCTGTTTATACATTGTAAGTAGACTTTTCTCTCTTTTTCATTGGAAATTAGAATTTTTGTCATCTCATGTAATGCACGGAGAAGGCAGTCTTCTAAAACATTTGACTGTTTTAGGTTCCAAAGTGTCTCATCTTCTTGGTGTTATTCTCATTTACTTGTGAGGTTTTCTATTACTGTGAGAACATATAAGCTAGGATCTATATGTGTAATAATTTATGACGATAGCAGATGATCCACTCTCAAAGCTCGCCCATTCAGCTCGTGAGGACAGTTATGATGGGTGTACCTTTGGTGCTAGGAATCTCAGCTGAGTCACAAATAATATTGTAGTTGATGTATCAGTATGTCAAATATTATAATGCCGCTGTTGTAGTTGTTTAATATTATATCTTTATGCCCTTGCTACGAAAAATTCTTCAAACCCTCATTGTTGTAGTTGTATAAATTCTCAAATCTAAACACTTGCTGCGAAAAATCGTACTGTCCTAACAGAATTGCTATCACATTTGCCACACAAACATTGATTCATGCACGACACGATCCCACTGTAATATCAGTTCTTTGAAATTCTCCACCATTATGCAACTTTATGCCAACCACAATGTTGATTGAACCGAGAAAATATTCCCTCTTTGCAACCCAAGATGGAATGATCCTAATGGGGCAATACACAACCAATCAAAAGAAATTGAGTTAGCCTAACATAATACACATAAAACACCAAATAGTGCAACTGAGAGTTCTCCAGAGTTAACTCTATTAAATGCACTTGGTTGTTGTTGTTGTTGTAATCCTTTTTTGGATCATCTATTTTATAATCTGTTTATTTGTATGGGAATAAGTTTAACAAATTCAATTGATTATTGGTTTTGTATATGTGCAATTATCATCTTCATTTGGTTATTTATGTTTGAGTTTTTAAGGCTGTTTTATTGCAGACTGACTAGGTTAGAAAGTATTTTACATGTTAAATTAATCTATGAAGTAATTTATGGAAAGCAAATTTTAATTTCACATTGTCTTATATAGTGTTTCAGTTAGTTTTTGGGCTGAAAATGAAGCGAATAATATGTAGTACGTAATGAAGTAGAATATTAGTTGAATGCCAAAGGAGATTAATGGAGAAAATCAGGTTTGTTAATGCTTGATTTTTACTTTGAACTCTTAACTACCAAAATAAAATTAGTAAGTAATTTTCATTTCTTTAAATTTTATTTAACTCAATTTGTTTTACTATAATTTAAACAATAAATTATTTTAATATTAACTTCTTGAGTTAAATTTAAGATAATACATCAAATAAAAAGTTATATATATTTTAATGACATTTCTAGTAAATTATTTAAGATATAATTTTTTTAGAACAATTTGGTTATTGTAATTTAGAGGTGAATATGTGGCAGGATTGAGGTGGCAATTTTCTGAATTTGTTGCATTTTTTTATGAATTTGTTATAATAAATTAAACTAATTTTGATTTGTATAATCAATATTGGATTTATGGAGTTCTCAAAAAATACTTGGTTTACTTTGACACTGGTCTCATTTATACAATTAGGTTTTATTATAAGAAAACAATAAGAGTAATATTAATAAATTTTTTTAACTCCTATGAATATTCTTATTGAAATTTACCGGATCATTATTATCAGAATACCTTTTTATTTTAATAAATAAAATATTTATAAATATTTGTAGTTGTTAGACATATTGGATTTACCATTAGTGATTTGTTACATATTTAATTTTTAAATATTTTTAATTATTAATAATTCTCTAATAATAATTATGTATCAATAACAACCAAGTATTATCAAATGATCTAAAATATGAATAAACTTACTCATCTGGACGCACGGGTCATCTATTAGTTCTCTATAATATGAGAACTACTTTATTATAACTATGATTAAAAATATTAAAAATATCTATGACTTATTCCACGGAAGGCAAATAGGTTTAGGCGACTTTCCTGCCGGAGTTCTACATGGTCCTGATTTGTATACATTCCAATTGCAAGACGTACAACTAGCTCTCGCTTCATCCCAGTCCTGATATATATCAAAATTATGTAATTGACCATTCCATACAAAGGAACAGAAGAATGATGTTTTACCAAACCAGCTAAGACCAAAACTAAAACTAAAACCTTCACCATGATGCAAAAGATGAACTCCAAGATCATCGTCTTTAGATTTACAATGAAGAGTTAAGTCTAAATTGCCTTCTAAAGAGTTAACCACGTTGACATGCACTTTATAAAAAAGATTCGCAGTTGAGTTAACATTCACATGAACACCGAGAACGTACTGCACCAAAAACAGCATCAACATACATATTACGACAACTTTTTGGTTAAATGGAGACATTGTACCTTCGTTTAATTTTTTCTTTGGGTTTGATTGTTTCAAAATATTTGATATAAGAAGGAACAAAAACCTATATTTATAAGAAGAAACACATATGTAAAGAAAGGAAGAAAAAAACAATACCTCTGTTTTTATATATAAGAGATATTTTATTTTTTAAATTCATTGAATAACTAATATATTTAGTTGGTTTATAGACTAAATACATTGATTATTTAATAAATTTAAAAAATAAATTGTCTTTTATATAAAGGAAAAGCGATAGTATTTAATTGTAATAAATTCTTTTAACAGCACTCTTTGTTTTTTATTTTATTTTAAATTTAGTCAAATTAATTTATCTTTTAAAAAGATCAGTCAATAATATTAAATTGCAATAAGTTTTTTTATTAGCTCCACAAAAGAAAGGTTTTGATTTAGTCTTTTACAAAATTTAACGGGATCATATTAGTCTCTTTGTTAATATATTTTTTAAACTGGTTTTTTCTCCTACATTTAACCCATGTCCGAACTGCTAAATTATTATTTATTTTTTAAATATTTAATTTTTTTTATTATTTTTAAACAATTGAGATTTGAAAATATCAATAAATGAAAAAATTGGTTCTAAGAACACAATTCAAGACCTTTATGCCACATCCTACACCTTTGTAATTGCAACATCTTGTACATATACGTCTAGAATAATATGTAGTGATGTTATAAATGGTACATAGAAACATATAAAAGTGAGAAATGACAAGAAATAAATTCATGTACAATTCAAGTCTTCAAATAAAATGTATACAATTAGTTCGTCTACAACATTGTACAACGGAAAGATAATATATGATGAGGTCTTCCTGCCATCTGCTCATCCACAATCTTCAATGCAGCCATCTAGCAATTCTTCTACTTATAAACTATTCCTGAAAAACAATAAGAGGATTTTGAGGTGAGATTATTAAATCTCATTGAGTTCCCCTATCTAATGGGTTCACTCGATTCTACAAGATACATGCAATAAAATGGATTCACCGTTGATATGGGGTTTTCTCACAGTCTGGTAAAAACATACACAAAAAGGGTAGCATCTCTATTGGAAGTCCCTTGACTAACCAATGAGATGACATCACACACACTAAAGCACACATCAAACAAGTATGCATTTGTTAGTGCAACCACATCATTGTGACTGTACCAACCCACCGGCGAGGGCCTGATGATATTGCCTATGTGACATCACTAGGAGTGAGTAATCGATTGAACTTATTGACCTGGTATTACAACCCCACTGTATCAACATCCAACATTTTCTTGCTAGAGGAAATGTCATTCTCAATAACACGATGAGTATACACTAGGTCATTTCCATCGAGCACTAGCATTTCTCCAGTAATGCGTTGAGTGTACACCATATCATTCCCATCTAGTGTCCATATATCTTACATCGATCAATAAGTATAAACCATATCATTCTCGTTGAGAACGATGATTATGCCTAATTGTCCCTTCCCACCAATGAGTATACACCATATCATTCTCATTGGAGGAGATCAAATGCAAATGTACATGAGTATGTAATTAGTCACAACACATCCACTGAATATACACCAGATCATTCCCATATGGAAGAGGACAATGCAATTTCACACAGATCTCTAACATGTACAAATGCATAAAGTCTTAACTTTAAATATCACAAACACAACTGCCATCTTTATCCTATTAAGACACACCAGAATATTCAACCAGAATAAACGAAACCAAATACAAAAATATAACAACATAGCATCAAGTCACACAGACAAACATCTTCAAACGTTCAATCGGAACGAACAAAAAAACAAACAATTTAGTAGTGTATTCTCTCTGGCTTAGGTATTCAACCCTTTACATGAAGGAATTTCACTTGTTATAATTTTAACATGTTACTAAAAGTGAAATACCTCATATTCCTCCAATTTTAAGCGCATGTACTTTTTCAATATTTTTCTCTTTTTTGTATGCTTTCTTTGGTTTTAATTTTTTTATTTAGAAAATACAATAACCATTTTTTACTTAGCCTATTGTATTATTTCCACTGCTAAACATAGTTTTAAAGGAAAGTTATCCCATAATGTAAAACAAACCAAAGTAGCTTACATAGTTGTGATAAAGGCAACGTCTAAAAGAAAGTTCAAGGAACTAAAGCAAAACATAAAAACTAGGGATAAAAAACAGAACAAAAAAAAACCTTTTTAATATGAGAGAGAATTTCAACAAACAAAGATGTGAGATATTGGGTCGAACTCTATTGTGTCGAAGGATGCTAGAATTGTTAGCATCGAATTGGGCCTGTTTGTTATGTCCAATTGGTTAAGTTAGCTTGTACCCTAAGTTAGCTTGTAATGGGTATTTGTGATAAAAGCCCATTAGTTTAGTATGTTAGGTTTATTATAAATAGCATACTAGTCTCTCATCATTGTATACTGCAAATCCTAATTTAGGGTGAGAGGGTTATTTGTTATTCTTGTATACTTGTAATCTTGTTTTAAGATAAAGGAAAGAATAGCAGTTAATAACCAATCCTTGTGTTCATCGTGTTCTTCATTCTTTTCCACTACCTTGAGCAACAAGCTTATATATATATTTGTTTCAAGGCATCCGATTCACAACTAATTGGTGCGGTGAGCGTGGAGAAGATGCCTTCGACAAAGTATGAGATTGAAAAGTTCACCGGAGTGAATGATTTCGGTCTGTGGCGCTTGAAGATGAAAGCTCTACTGGTTCAGCAGGGTTGTTTGGAAGCATTGAAGGGAGAGTCAGCCATGAACGAAGAGTTGACGGCAGCTGAGAAGAAGGCAATGATAGAGAAGGCCCACAGTGCAATTTTGTTGAGCCTTGGTGATAAGGTTCTTCGACAGGTATCAAAGGAGACGACGGCGGTAGGGTTATGGGTGAAACTTGAAAGTTTGTACATGACTAAATCGTTGGTGAATCGACTCTACCTGAAGCAAGCTTTGTATTCATTCAAGATGATTGAAGACAAAGTGTTGGTGAATTGGATATGTTCAAAGTCGATTCTTGATCTTGAAAATATTGATGTAAAGATCGATGATGAAGATCAGCGTTGTTCTGTTGCGCGTTGCCCGATCACATGCCCACTTCAAAGAAACTCTCTTGTAGGGAGTCCACGACCTTTGAAGAGGTTCAATCAGCCTTGTATTCAAAGGACATGAATGAACGAAAGGAGCATAAACCTTCGACGGTTGGTGAAGGTTTGACCGTTAAAGGAAAATTCTTGCGAAAGGATAATAAGTTCTACAAGAAGAAAGGTAAAAGTCAGCAGAAGTTTTGCAGTGGTGAAGCATCTAGTATTCGATGTTATCATTGCAAGAAGGAGGGTCACACAAGAAAAGTGTGCCCTGAACGCTTGAAAAATCATGGAGGAAAGGATAATGGTAATGCATCTATTGTTCAAGATGATTTCGACTCATCTGATGTTCTTGTGGTTTCGAACAGCAACTCGTCGAAGGAATGGATTATGGATTCTGGGTGCACTTGGCACATGACTCCAAACAAAGACTTGTTCGAGGAATTATGTGATCAAGATGGTGGATCTGTATTAAACAACAAAGCTTGCAAGATTGCGGTATTGGATCCGTGAGATTCAAACTCCATGATGAGTCAATAAGGTTATTGATCAAGTCGTATGTACTGATTTGAAGAGAAATTTGATTTCTCTTGGTGAATTCGACAAGAAAGGATATGTTTTTCAAGGAGAGAAAAGTATCCTAAGAGTCATGAAGGGGTCGAAGGAAGTCTTGAGAGGCATGAAGAAACAAGGCTTGTATACCCTTGTGGTGAAGTCAAAGTGGTTCGACAAATGTTGCATCCACGAAACCTTTGTCGAAGATGTAACCGCACATGAGATTAGGCCATGTCGTGAAAGGGTCTGGTCGAATTGGGAAACAAAATTTGCTTGGTGGAGACAAAGTCGAAAAGCTAAAGTTTTGTGAACCACGTACTTGGAAAATCTTGTAGAGTGAAGTTCAACAAAGGCAAACAAAGAACACATGGATCCCTTGATTACATCCATGCCGATCTTTGGGGACCCGCAAGGTGTCCATCACATTCGGAGCAAGGTATTTTCTATCCATAGTAGATGACTATTCCGAAAGTTATGGGTATTCATTCGAAGACTAAGGATGAAACTTTTGAGAATTTCAAAGGTTGGAAGACTCGTCGAAAATCAAACCGCGTAAAGGTCAAGAGGTTGAGAACAAACAATGGTCTTGAATTTTGCAATGAGGCATTCGGCGACTTTTGTGCCTCGGTATTGCAAGGCACATAACTCTGCAGCACTCCACAACAAAATGGTTTGGTGAAAGGTTTAATAGAACCATCTTGGAGAGAGTTAGATGCATGTTGACTAGTCTGGCTTAAAGAAGGTGTTTTGAATGAGGTTTCGACAAAGAACATATCCGATAAAGATGTCCTTCGATCGTGTTAGATATGAAGGCACTTGAAGAAGTTTGGTCGGACATCCACCAAATCTCGACAAACCGAGAGTATTTGGGTAGCCTATGCTCACATTAGGCAAGACAAGGTCGAACCTAGAGCTCTCAAATGCATGTTCTGGGATACCACGAGGAGTCAAAGCTTATAGGCTATGGTGCCTAGAGTCAGTCACGTAAGGATTATCACCACGAGATGTTGTTTTCAATGAAGTGAAATGGCTTTCAAGAAAACGGATGATGTTGGTCGGCGCGTATATCCGACGGAATAGGTAGAGATTCTGCTGAGGTGGAGCATGTTGATGCCGAATTGCATATCCCGGATAAAGTCGAAGAAGCGATGATCTTGATGAAGTTGAGGAAACTGATGACTATCTATTGGCAAGAGATAGGACACGAAGAGTCATCAAACCACCTCGAATTTGGGTATGCAGATCTTATAGCTTATGCCTTAATCTCGCAAGTGAGGTTCGGACGAAGAACCAAGAGACCATAAGGAGGTTATGAGAGTCGAAATAAGACCGAATGGCTGAAGGTCATGGATGATGAGATGAAGTCTCTTCATGATAACAACACTTGGGAATTGATCAAGAAACCTGCTGGAGCCAGGTTAGTCAGCTGTAAATGGATTTTCAAAGTTAAGGAAGGAATCGAAGGAGTGGCGTCGAAAAGATACAAGGCAAGGTTGGTTGCAAGGGGTTTCACGCAGAAAGAAGGTATAGATTTCAATGATGTGTTTTCTCCTGTTGTGAAACATAGGTCCATTCGAATGTTGCTTGCCATGGTGGCACAATTCAATCTTGAACTGGAATAGATGGATGTGAAGACTGCGTTCTTGTATGGTGATCTAGATGAAACAATCCTGATGAGGCAACCTGAAGGGTATGTCGAAAAGGGAAAGGAAGATTATGTGTGCAAGTTGAATAGATCTTTATATGGGCTGAAACAATCTCCTCGACGGTGGAATAGGAGATTCGACAAATTCATGACACGCATAAGTTTCGTTAGAAGTCAGTTCAACCACTGTGTTTACTTTAGATTTCGTCCTGGTAATTCATTTGTTATTTTGTTACTTTATGTTGATGATATTCTCATAGCAAGTAACAATGTCGAAGAGGTAATGAGGGTGAAGGCAGAACTCAATAAGGAGTTCGAAATGAAGGATCTAGGAGCGCTTCGAGATTCTTGGAATTGACATTCAAGAGATAGAAAGCAGTCAAAATTATGCTTATCTCAAGAGGCATATTTACGAAAGATTCTCGAAAAGTTTGGTATGTCGAATTCGAAGCCTGTTGTGACTCCAACAAACCCTCAATTCAAGTTGAGTATTGATCAATGTCCCAGTACTGAGGTCGAAAGAACTTATATGAATAGCATCCCATATGCTAATGTATTAGGTTCTTTGATGTATGCTATGGTTTGTACTAGACCCGACATAGCATATGCGAAGTCTTGTAAGGGTACATGGCGAATCTCGAAAGGCTCACCGCAAGCATTGAAGTGGATTCTAAGGTACATAAATGGGTCTCAGTCTTAATTTATGGTGGAGCCTTTGGTGAAGATGGTAAAGCAAAGAATCGAAGGATATGTCGACTCGATTATGCAGGTTGTATGGATTCCGAAAATCTATTTCGGATATGTTTTCACTATGTTTGGTACTATATTAGTTGAAAGCAACACTTCGAAGGTTGTTGCATTATCAACCACGCGGAATATATTGCTTTAATCAAGCGTGAAAGAAGCATTGTGGCTTGAAGGTTTTGCTAAGGAGCGAAAATTCAAGGGAAGTTATCAGTTAAATGTGATAGTCAAAGTGCAATACACCGTCAAGAATTCACCTATCATGAGCGAACCAAGCACATTGATGTGAGGTTGCATTTCGTCGAGGGTAATTGAGCGTGAGAAGTCCAAGTCAAGGTTTCGACAGATCATAATGTCGCGATATGATCACCAAGACATTGCCTAGTTGCAAGTTTTTCCACCGTATGCGCTGATAAAGTCGCATGAAGAAAACTAATTAGTTAGTTGATAATAGAGTTTGTTCCAAGGTGGAGATTTGTGAGATATTGGGTCGAACTCTATTGTGTCGAAGGATGCTAGAATTGTTAGCATCGAATTGGGCCTGTTTGTTATGTCCAATTGGTTAAGTTAGCTTGTACCCTAAGTTAGTTTGTAATGGGTATTTGTGATAAAAGCCCATTAGTTTAGTATGTTAGGTTTATTATAAATAGCATACTAGTCTCTCATCATTGCATACTGCAAATCCTAATTTAGAGTGAGAGGGTTATTTGTTATTCTTGTATACTTGTAATCTTGTTTTAAGATAAAGGAAAGAATAGCAGTTAATAACCAATCCTTGTGTTCATCGTGTTCTTCATTCTTTTCCACTACCTTGAGCAACAAACTTATATATATTTGTTTCAAGGCATCCGATTCACAACAAAAGATTTAAGATAACACATTGAGTTCTCTGTAGAATGAGAACACCTTTTATTATAATGACAATTAAAAAATATGCACTACACTCTTTGTGACTTATTCCACGGAAGGCAAATAGGATTATGTGAAGGCGACTTTGGTTCTGGAATTCTACATGGTCCTTATTTATGTACCACCCAATTGCAATAGTCACAATCAGCTCTCACATTATCACCATCTATAAATATATCAAACCAATGTATTTGATCACTCCATTTAAAGGAACAATAGAATAAGGTTTGAGCAGTAAAAAATGCAGGACGGAAGCTGAAACTATAGCCTTCACCATGATGTAAAAGATGAGGTCCGAGATCGTCGTCTTTAGATTTAAAATGAAGAGTTAAATTTAAATTATCTTCTAAAGAGTTAACAACATTGACGTGATATCTAAAAAGATTTCCAATTGAGTTAACAGCATTCACATGAACACCATGAACGTACTGCATAGATAACACCATCAACATGCATATCACGACAATTTTTTGATTAAACGGAGACATTGTACCTTCGTTTAATTTTTTCTTTTGTTTTTAAAATAGTTGATATAAGAAGGAACAAAAGCCTATATTTATAAGAAGAAACACATGTAAATAAAGGAAAAAAATTAAGAAAATAAAAAATTCTCTTATAAAATATAATTTTAAAATCACATATTAATCTAAAACCTTAAAGAATCAAAATAAAATTAAAAAAATAATATATAATTTAATTTTTGAGTAGTAAGATGTTGGTATGTCAAATTTGAGTAATGATTCTCACATTAGATGGAAAAGATGATATTGAACTTTTTTTTAAGAGAGAAAATACATAGATTCAATATTTTAAGATTTTTGGTTAATATGTAATTTTAAAAATTAATTTTATGTGATACAATTTCATTGGTATAGGCCATTGAGGATAAATTACCCCCAAATTTTCAAAGGGTAGCATAGGCCTCACCATATTATATTGCAATAAATTTTAATAGCACTCTTTGTGTTTTTTTTAATTTAGTCAAATTAATTTATCTTTTTAAAAAGATCAGCCAAGAATATTAAATTGCAATAAATTCCTCTAATAGCACTTTTTTAATTTAGTCAAATTAATTTATTTTTAAATGTTAATTTATTTTTAAGTGTTAATTTATTTTAATATAAATTCAATGTTGTCACGATGACAACTTTAACCCGAGTCACATGCCATTTTTGTAGCAACTAGTGGTGGAAACATACCAGATTAATTAACAGACTTACGACTTAGCTTACACGGAACAAAGTCAGACTTGGTTATTTTACGTAGAAAATACTTAGACTCTTTGATAAGTCTACTTAGTTAAATAAACTAGGTCATAGGCCATACAAAAAGCCTTTTAAGTTTATCAGGCTCACTTATATGAATAAAATTTTTATTTTTATATTGTATTTTGTACTTTATATAAAAATACAAAAGTAAAGTTTATTTATCTTGAAAATTTTGTGAAAATAATTTGAATTTTTTTTATGAATAATGTCTTAAGTTCTCCCAAATAAATAATCTCACAAAGCTTATGGTAGTATAAGAGCAAAAATAAGTCAATATAAACAAACATTTAGTCTCATTGATTCTCTAGTAAAATTAAATATTTATTGAATTTCTTAATTACATATGTTCAAATAATATAGGTGTTTTAAGCAGACTAATAAGTTAATCAAGCAATCGAAAATGGGTGAGGCCTAGGGTATACCCCTTAAAAAATTGGGGTAATTTACTCTTATTGGCTTATATCAATGAAATTTTGTAATATAAAATGCATTTTTAAAATTACATATTAATCTAAAACCCTAAGACGTTGAATCCATGTCTCTTTTCACTTCAAAATTGTTCAACATTTTTTCTCAATCAAATATGAGAATCATTACTCACACTTGACATATAAACATCTAACTACTAACAAATGAAGTCATATATTTTTTTCTTGATTTAATTTTAATTCTTTAAGGTTTTAGGTTAGTATGTAATTTTAAAAATGTATTTTATGTCACAAAATTTATTTGATATACGTCACTAGAGATAAATTACCCCTAATTTTTTAGGAGTAGCCAAAAATTTACCTCGAAAAGGCCAGGTTGAAAAATAAGCCTATGATAGGCCATAGATCAAGCTTAGACTTTAAATTTTTTTATCAAGACAGACTCAGACTTGGCAAAGCCTAACTCGCTCCAACCTATTCCAACCCCTGACAACTCTGTACACAAATTCTAATTATACTTTTACTAATTTACTCTTACATTGAAAATAAATAATAATAATAATAATAATAATAATAATAATAATAATATAATATCCAACTACCATTAATATAAATAATAATAATAATAATAATAATAATATAATATAATATTCAATTACAACTATTAAAAATCATCAAATAAAAATCTTTATTAAAAACATCTTCCATAACTTTAAAATTTAGAAATCTGATATATATATTTCATTATTATTATTATTATTATTATTATTATATATATATATATATATATATATATATATATATATATATATATATATATATATATATATATATATATATATATATATATATATATATATATATATATATATATATAGAGGATCAAATTACACCTTACATGAGTTACAGCGTTACTTGGATTAATATTTTTTAAAATCAATCGTTGGATTGAAACATACCATCATATAGATCATACCTATAAAGTTTGAGACTAATCTATAATGATTTACTATACGATCAAGATATCCAAAATTAACGTCAAAATGAACTTCCATATAACGTTAATTTTGATGTAGTTCATTAACATAGTAAATCATTATAGATTAGTCTCAAACTTTATAGGAATGATCTATATGATATTATGTTTCAATCCAACGGTCAATTTAAAAAAATATTAATCCGAAGTAATATTTTTGAGCGAGTGTAACTCATGGTGTAATTTGATCCTCCTCATATATATATATATATATATATATATATATATATATATATATATATATATATATATATATATATATATATATATATATATATATATATATAATTTAGGCAAGTAATTTTAGAAATCATCCCTGCTTTCTATGTTTATGTTTATAATTTTCTCTCTCTCTCTTTAAAGCGTTATAAAAAATTGGTATGATCTCTATTTTATTTTTACAGTTGTATGATCTCTATTTTATTCTCTCTCTATGTTTATGTTTCACATCATTTTAATAATATAATTTTTTATATGAATAATTGGTATGATCTCTATTTTATTTTACACATCAATTAATTCCTATAAATATTATTATTATTATTATTATTATTATTATTATTATTAATATTATTATTATTATTATTATTATTATTATTATTATTATTATTATTATTATTATTATTATTATTATATATTGATTTAGTTATCAGTAACTAAACTCTTGAATATTAATGTTTTAAGAAATTATGTAATTACAGAGTATTTGATTTATTATAATATTCAAATAATGTGTATTATGAATAATTAATTTATTTTGTTTAATGAATGATAAATATGAAGAGTAATCTACAATTTTTTTTATTATAAAAGTATTTTTAAGAATCAAAATATCACTACCATGATATATAGATCCAAAATGTTTGTAACCGTTGATATAGATCCAAAGTATTTTTAATCTTGCAAATTGTTTGTAGTTACTTCTTCCTCTATCATGATATATAGATCCAAAATGATGACCACCTCTTCCTTTATCTATTGGATTATTGAAACTGTTGAAGTTGTTGTTTTTTCATTGGTTAAAGTTGCCACGACCTATTCCACCATAATTTCCTTGGCCCCCGCCTTTACAATTTACTCTTCCTCTATTATTGTAATTATTTGACCTCTTTCTTCTACATTATGACTTGACTCAAAAGTATTGTTGAAACTTACTTGACTTTTGAGAGCTTATTCTTTTACCACTTTCTCGGTCTTTTCTAATATTCTATTGACATGAATTTCAATGCTTCCCTGTACTTCTACTATAAAAATAGGTGTTTGTGTCGTGTGAGTCAATTATTATAGTCACCACATGGTCAAACTTCGTCAGTATCGTACGTAGAATCTTTTCTACCACCTTATGAATTTTTGAGGAAATCCAAGTTCAACCATGATTTGGTCAAGGGGCATCCATTCTACGGTATCATACGCTTTCTGGATGATGAGGTATACTTAAAACTATTATGAACCTTTGAGTACTCAAATTTTTTACGTTCATTTGACTTACATTTTTTTTGCATGGTAATGTTAGACTCCTACAAAATCCAAACCAAAAGATAAGGAGATTACGCGGCCAATCGAGTCAGTGGCATCAAAAAAACAGGTACAA
Source organism: Vicia sativa (assembly GCA_021764765.1). Classification (NCBI taxonomy): domain Eukaryota; kingdom Viridiplantae; phylum Streptophyta; class Magnoliopsida; order Fabales; family Fabaceae; genus Vicia; species Vicia sativa. The sequence goes on from CM038796.1 coordinate 231,694,500, forward strand.
CACAATTATATGATATTTATTCTTAAATAATGTTAATTTGTCATTTTATACTTGACCAATCTAATTTTATGATATTTAGATTGTTCCTGCTAAAGAGATTGAAGCTGTCAGTAAGGGTAAGGAGCCTATAATTAGCAACATTCCCACAGAAATAAAGAGTGTTGCTAAGAGGACCAAGGCTAGAAAGAAAACTACTTCACAATATAGGTCGTGCCTTCAAACATATGTAAGCTTCACAACTATTTCGCAAGGTGGTACTAGTCTTATACACATGGATGCAGGGATTTATGGTTCTGAAGGCATGACAACAATTGGTAAGGAGGATTTGGAACAAGTTTTTGAATATTTGACATTAGACGTCGCTGTTATCAATACATACATCGGGTATACTCCAATCAACTTTGTTTAATTAATTGAAGAACTTATTTACTCATTTCAATGAATAATTAATGTTAATGTTGTTTTTATTTAAGGTTTTTGTATGACAAGTTGATTCGTCCGCGTGGATTGGAATCCAAATTCGCTTTCATAAATCTCAACTTTGTCCACGCAGGGTCAATCATCTCAAAACCAGATAAAGTAATAGCGTTTGTACTCCGTTTATTTATGGCCAACAAAGATACAGAAAAATTATTCTTTTTACCATATAATACTGGTCACAAGTAAGATTTTCATTCTAAATTTCCTCTATTATAATTTTTTCGTTTTTTGACGTTGTGTAGAAAGTTTCCATCTAAACTTTATTTAATATTACCGTGGACACTGGTTATTGGTTGCGATTAATCCTGTGAGAGAAATTGTATATTATTTGGATTCATTGGGCAATGATTCCACAACATACCCAGATATGAAGAAGACGATTGATACGTAAGTGAGATTGTTCTAAAATATCCTTATGTATATTAATTATTTATGTGAGATAGTTCTAAATATTCGTTATTATTTTATTATAGCATTCTACAAATTGTTCGAGCACAAAGAGATATTCAAGTACCAAGGAGTAGAGTCAACAATATTTCGTGGATCAAAGTGGAGGTATATATTTTCACAATTTTGATTATATAGCGATGATACTTGATAAAAACAAGTTAAGGTGTATATCTTGATGTATATCCGTATTTTCTTTCCATGTGTAGTTTCCTCGTCAGCGCAATTGTGTAGAGTGCGGTTATTTTATGTTGAGGTTTATGAAAGAAACTCTTCTTTTGGACCGATTAGAGATTCCATCCACGGTATGAATTTCTAACTTAGGAATTATTTTAATATTTCTCATAAAATGACTTAGTGTTTTAAGTAAATCATACTATGTTATATTATTATGTAGTACTTTGATGAATTCAAGTGTGCTTATTACTCAAAAGATCAATTGGATGAACTTATGGAGGATTGGTCGCAATTTGTTGTGAAGTTCAGAATTTTATTATAAGGTATAACTTTGAGTTTTGAGAATATAATATATGTCATTATAGTTGTGTTGCAATATTGTTGTTTTTGTTATTGTTATTTGGTAACTTGGATGAATTTCGATTTTATGATTTTGTTTCAGGTTATATAGGTGCAGATCGATGTAGAAGATAGAGCTATTTTGTAATTCATTGTTGATGTAGTTTCATTGTTGTATATATTAATGTTGTTGTTGTTGTTTCAAGTTGTTTCATTGTTGTATATATTAATGTTGTTGTTGTTTCAAGTTGTTTCATTGTTGTATATATTAATGTTGTTGTTGTTTAAGGTTTATGAAATATTGTGCAAAAAAGGATTGAAGATGTATATTGATGTTGTTGTTGTTTCAAATTTTAGATTGAAGCTACAAATTCTGGTAAAAATATGGTGCAAAAATGGTGAAATTAAATCTGATAGGCAGCATTTTGTTGTAAATGAAAAAAATATATTATATTCAAAATTTTCTTAGGGAAAGCGTTGCTAAAGGGGGGAATAGACAGCGCTTTTAATGAGAAGCGCTGTCTAAAGTGGATGAAAAAAGCACTGCTATAAGGGGCAATAAAAAAACGCTGTTAAAGAGGAAATAAAAAAGTGTTGTATAAAGTAAAGTGCTGCTAAATAGGGTATATATAGCAGCGCTTTTTAGGAAAAAGCGTTGCCTAAAGGGTATCTATAGCAGTGCTTTTACAAAGCGCTATCTAAAGCTCCACCTAAAATTCTTTCAAAAGTGCTGCTAAATAGGGTATCTATAGTAACGCTTTTCAGAAAAAACGCTGCCTAAAGGGGTATCTATAACAGCGCTTTTACAGTAACCTAAGCGCTGTCTATACCTTTAGCAGCGGTGGTTTTAGCAGCACTTTTAAGCGTTGTTAAAGGCCTAAAAAAGCGTTGTCTAATCCCTTGTTTGGCATAGTGCACGGCTAAAAAATCGAGATTAAATTATTGATTAACTTAACTCGAAAATCAAGAGTCCCCACCAAACTTTATTATTTCAACTTTCACCTTTTTGACTTGCCTAATCCTAGCTGCTAGCTAACTGGACCATACCCCTTAGGTATTGGGTCTAACTTCTTACTGCAGCCAATTCGACTAAATCACGTCCAGGAACATGAGTGAAGCATCTTGACTTCATTTTCCTAAATCTATTGAGATAGTAATCTATTGATTCAACCAATTTTCGTTTCACACTGGTCAATTCCTTCAAGTTGATCTTTGACTGACCCATGTAAAACTACTCATGGAACACCCTCTCCAATTGATTCCAATTACATATAGAATTTAGAGGTAAGGTGGTGAACCACGTATTATTGGTTAAATCTCATGCCTCTGATTGATATTGAGCCAAATGTTTGACAATAGACTTGTTAGTATCTTCTGCAAATTTAGTGAATTTAGAGATTTTCCAACCCCTGAGAAATTCAATTTGCAAAACATACTCACACAAGTCGAAAACAAATTTAAGCCTATGAAAAACAAGAGTCGTCGAAGAACTTTATTGTGGGAGGGAAGACTAGGAATTGGTATTTCCCTTTGAATGGGGAAATTGAAGATTGTGCAGATATTATAACATCAAATATGCAAAAACCTTGTCTTCCCTCTATAAAAACATCTACATATTGAATAGTTTAGTAGTTTTAGAATAAGTGAGTGAATTCTTTACATCAATTTTTTGTTTAATTATCCAAGTGTACATTTTTTTTTTCAATTGGTTCATAATTATCCAAGTTGTTATTCTGTCAATAATATCCAGTTAAAAACACACCGGAGACAATCCATTTTCAAAAGCACCGGCTTAATTATGATTGAACATATATAGATATCAATCAAATCAGAATTCAAATTCAAATTGTGGCTCACCCTTTAGGCATTCCTTGAAAAGAGAGATTATAGATTGTGAAAGTAAGAAGGGTGTGCCCAGCATTAGAACTACTCTGAAAGCTGCCCTAAAAAGATTCAATCACAAGCAGCGAGCATAAGCAAAGAACTTCTAGTCCATTTCCGTTACTTGAGCTACATCAATTGCTTTTTTATCAGAAGGTGTTCATAGAAATGCATATTACAACACAACATTATAACAGAACCAAACTAAAGAAAAAGGTCGTGGCTGTTCATAAACAAAGAAACTAATTCAAAGCTTTGAAGTGTTGTTTATTGTAACATTGTATATACAACTCAATAAAATATAATATCATGTGACATTGTATATACAACTCAATCTAACAAAGAACAACAGTCATGCAAATGAGAAGAACAATAGATAAGGTTTTCAATGGAAAATATAATATCATTAACTTCAAGATGAAAAATAACAACCAAAAAAACATAAGACACTACAAACTTAAGATACTAATCATTAACAAAAAAGACAGACAAATGTTAGAGATACTAATAATTAACTAAACAACCATCTTCACCACATTCCTTATTTTTTGGGTAAATCCAAGTTTCCGATGCTTCACCGCCACCGCATTCCATGACTTGTTGTTTCTTTTTGGTAATTTTTTTGGAAAATCTAGGTTTACGTTGTTTCTTTTTGGTAAATCTAGGTTTCCGAAGCTTCTTGGATTTGGATTCAGCAGATGCCTCGATTTCGGAACTTGATGGTTCGACCTTGGAAGAACAAGTTGCAACAGCTTGAGGTGCCTTTGATTTCTTCTCTTTAACTGGACAACAGCGTACCAGACCTTTTGCTGGATGATACTTTTTATAACACCAATTTGCAAATATTCGATTACCTATGTCTCCAAATCCATAATCAGGACGACAATCAGAATCATCAGTATCATAGCCTTCTCCTTTCAACCACCTACGCCTCATTATTCCAAAAACTTTTACCTTCCCTTCTAATCCATTTTTTTATTACTTATTTATATCGTGCAATTAGGGTTTGGTTTGGGCCGGAAAGGGCTTACTTCATGAATTTTATTTCCTTGGTTTGCTTCATGAATTTTATTTATTTGGTTTGACCGGGAACACTAATCTTTTTTGGGAATTTCTTATTTTGCCCTATATTCTAAAAAAAAATATCATTTGCCATTTCGAAATTAACTATCGAGAATTGAAAATGTATTTTTGGTTCGCACCATATATTATATAAAATAGGTCAAATGTGGGTTTACTCTGCAAAATGTAAAAACAAAATTAAAGATATACTGTCGGTCCTATACCGTTATTATGATTCCGATTTTTAGAGCAAGAAGATTTATTTTTCTGCCACCTTGTCATTTCGTATATATAGCAGCGCTTTTCAGAAAAAAGCGTTGCCTAAAGGGTATCTATAGCAGTGCTTTTACAAAGCGCGGTCTAAAGCTCCACCTAAAATTCTTTCAAAAACGCTGTCTAAAGTGAAAGCGCTGCTAAAGAGGGTATCTATAGCAGCGTTTTTAAGGAAAAAGCGCTGCCTAAAGGGTATCTATAGCAACGCTTTTACAGTAACCTAAGCGCTGTCTATACCTTTAGCAGCGGTGGGCAGCAGTGGTGCGCTGTCTCTACCTTTAGCAGCGGTGGGCAGCGGTGGTTTTAGCAGCGCTTTTAAGCATTGTTAAAGGCCTAAAAAAGCGTTGTCTAATCCTTTGTTTGGCGTAGTGCACGGCTAAAAGATCGAGATTAAGTTATTGATGAGATTAAGTTATTGATTAACTTAACTCAAAAATCAAGAGTCCTAGCTGCTAACTGGACCATACCTCTTAGGTATTGGGTCTAACTTCTTTACATCAATTTTTTGTTTAATTATCCAAGTGTACATTTTTTTTTCAATTGGTTCATAATTATCCAATTTGTTATTCTGTCAATAATATCCAGTTAAAAACACACCGGAGACAATCCATTTTCAAAAGCACCGGCTTAATTATGATTGAACATATACAGATATCAATCAAATCAGAATTCAAATTCAAATTGTGGCTCACCCTTTAGTCATTCCTTGAAAAGAGAGATTAGAGATTGTGAAAGTAAGAAGGGTGTGCCCAGCATTAGAACCACTCTGAAAGCTGCCCTAAAAAGATTCAATCACAAGCAGCGATCATAAGCAAAGAATTTCTAGTCCATTTCCGTTACTTGAGCTACATCAATTGCTTTTTTATCGGAAGGTGTTCATAGAAATGCATATTACAACACAACATTATAACAGAACCAAACTAAAGAAAAAGGTCAATGTGTTCCTGCTATATGATTCAATGATCTGCTACTATATGATGTGGCTGTTCATAAACAAAGAAACTAATTCAAAGCTTTGAAGTGTTGTTTATTGTGACATTGTATATACAACTCAATAAAATATAATATCATGTGACATTGTATATACAACTCAATCTAACAAAGAGCAACAGTCATGCAAATGAGAAGACCATGGCCAATAGATAAGGTTTTCAATGGAAAATATAATATCATTAACTTCAACTCTAAACATGACACATCGAGGAACATAAAATTAAAGACTATTCTTTTCTTACAAGATGAAAAATAACAACAAAAAAAACATAAGACACTACAAACTTAAGATACTAATCATTAACAAAAAATACACACAAATGTTAGAGATACGAATCATTAACAAAAAAGACACACAAATGTTAGAGATACTAATAATTAACTAAACAACCATCTTCACCACATTTCTTGTTTTTTGGGTAAATCTAAGTTTCCGATGCTTCACCGCCACCGCATTCCGATCTAGGTTCGCCACCACCGCATTCCATGACTTGTTGTTTCTTTTTGGTAATTTTTTTGGAAAATCTAGGTTTACGTTGTTTCTTTTTGGTAAATCTAGGTTTCCGAAGCTTCTTGGATTTGGATTCAGCAGATGCCTCGATTTCGGAATTTGATGGTTCGACCTTGGAAGAACAAGTTGCAACAGCTTGAGGTGCCTTTGATTTCTTCTCTTTAACTGGACGACAGCGTACCAGACCTTTTGCTGGATGATACTTTTTATAACTCCAATCTGCAAATATTTGATTACCTATCTCTCCAAATCCATAATCAGGACAATAATCAGAATCATCAGTATCATAGTCTTCTCCTCTCAACAACCTACGCCTCATTATTCCAAAAACTTTTACCTTCCCTTCTAATCCATTTTTTTATTACTTATTTATATCGTGCAATTAGGGTTTGGTTTGGGCCGGAAAGGGCTTACTTCATGAATTTTATTTCCTTGGTTTGCTTCATGAATTTCATTCCTTGGTTTGACCGGGAACACGGATCTTTTTTGGGAATTTCTTATTTTGCCCTATATTCTAAAAAAATATCATTTGCCATTTCGAAATTACCTATCGAAAATTAAAAATGTATTTTTGGTTCGCACCATATATTATACAAAATAGGTCAAATGTGGGTTCACTCTGCAAAATGTAAAAACAAAATCGAAGATATACTGTCGGTCCTATACCGTTATTATGATTCCGATTTTTAGAGCAAGAAGATTTATTTTTCTGTCATCTTGTCATTTTGTATATAATCGAAAGTATACTTTCGGTTTTATAGAAAATTTATAATGCTTAAAACAGTAACCAACATAGTCAATTTTTTATCAAATCATTTCTTCTTTTTTCCAAAAAAAATCTCGAAACACATCAACAAACTGAGTTGAGTCTGCTCATGCTTGTCTGAAGAATTGGTTGGGAAATAACATGGGTGATTTAGTTATGCATCTTAGAAATACAACAACAAACCAAGTTAAGTCTGCTCATGTTTGTCTGAAGAGTTGGTTGGAAAATAGCAAGGGTGATTTGGTTACAGATTTCTGTGAACCAGATGATACTAAACCAACATTACGAGATACATACAACATTTGGTCGTAGTATCGCGGTGTTAGAATTAGGGATGGAAAAATGGGCCGTCCGCCACGCTTTAAGCCCGCCAAAAAAAAAGAGCGGGGAAGGCAAGCCCATCAAGTGTAATTGGCATAAAAATCAAGCTCTCCCCGCCAAGATGGCGGGTTGGTGGGCGACGGGTTTGCCTACCTATTTTTTTTCATTTTTTAATATATTAATAATTTTTTTTTACATTTCAATTAGATTTTTTCACTTTTTTTAGAATATTTTTTGTAAAGCATATTTTTAAGAAATTTAACTTAAAAAATGTCGCATATATTTACGTATAAATGTATAAAATAAAACCATTAAAAATTTGAATGACTAGAATTAACTAAAAAAGGAGGAACTTAAGGTCAGATAGACTAAACAGATAGGTGCGGCAGGTTTTAGCGACGGTGGGCTTTGGCGGGGCGAGCTTAGGAGGGCGACGAGCTTTGGCAGAGCGAACTTTAGCGGCCGGCGGTCCCAAAATTCCAACCCAACCCACCTTTTTTTGGTGGGTGCGCGAGCCACGGCCCGTTTTCCCACCCCTAGTTAGAACATAGGTTCAAAGACAAAACATTATATTTTCGGTTGGTCGGTAATGTCTCTCGGGCAGTTTTGAATTATATTTTTCATGAAGTCAAACGAGCTTCTAATGATGGTTCTGACAGCTCAAAGTGTGGTTGTACAATTGTGAAAACATATGGTCTCCCTTGTGCTTGTGTTATATTTAAGAAGATGAAAGTTGATTTCCCGATACGTATGGATGCGGTCTCTAGTAATTGGGAGCGACTCAATTTTGAAGATGACGCTAAAATGAAAGATGATAAATCAAGTATTTCCATCTTGACTAAATGGGAAGCGATACAAGAAAGATTTTGAAAGTCAATGACACCACCAAACTCGACATCAACGAGGAATTGATGAAGATTATGTTCCCAGAGACAACAAACTTGAAACCACAGTCTCAATTGGTAAAAACTAAAGGTTCCCGCACTAGCAAACCACCTCATACATCGACTCCACCCAAAATTCCATTCATCGATCACAAGAAAGTTTTTATGTACAAGTACATTGAACGAATCGTCAATGTTGGGGGTGACGGTAATTGTGGTTTTAGAGTTGTTTCTAGTTTACTGGGTAAAAGGAAAGAGGGTCACCAACTTGTTCGAGATACTCTTATCAGAGAGTTGAGGGGAAATAAAGATTTATAAACATGTGTGTTCGGGAGTAAAGTAAAAGTTGAAGATATATACAACTCTCTTGTACCTTGGATGAGTGGATTTGCACTAAAGGATAAATGGATGTGCTTCCATGAGATGGGTCATCTAATAGCAACTGTGTATGAGAGGGTGTGCATTAATCTTACAAGATACGGTATCTCAAAGACTTTTCCCTCTGTGCACTTATCCAATATCAAATCTCAATGATCATATCATATGTGTTGGGTGGGTTTTAAATCTGTGGCATTTTGTTCAAGTGTGTTTGAAATCAGGATGCCATATACCACCTACATCACCGGAGTGGAAGATTCATTTCACAATCCCATATGAGACTTGTCCGAACCAATTCATTGAAAGGATACAATAATACAACATGTTGAACAAAATTGAAATAGAAAAAAATAGAGAAAAGTCAAAATGGGTGTCACCGGTAGATGCAGGTGACAACAATTTTTTCGATTAATTTAAGTAGTTAGGTATCATTTTTTTTAAATGTCATTTTGTTCATGTATTATGATGTGGAAATATAGCCATTTTGTAGTTTGACCAAAATATAATATTTGAATACATGAGGGAGTTGTTGTTTCAGTTCTGTTTCTCGTTTTTCACTCCCAGGGGACTAACCAGAAATATATCTTCGGTTCCCATTTCTATAATACTGGGAATAGGATTTGTATGATTCATGTTTGCCTTCAACTACTATAAATAACATCGCTGGTCATATTGTTTCATACCACAACACAACAACAAAAAACAGAAATGAACATCGTATGACATGTTGGAGTTGCCCACTTTACTGGTGCTACACCATCATGCGAATTTAAGTTCATCATGTACACATCAATTGAAGATCTCCGTGAAATATTGCAGGAACTTGTACCATATAGTAAGAACCGCAAAGTTGTGAAGATCAAGTGATGGGAAGCTTATTGTAACACGGTGGACGAACTGACTTGTTTGTTTTGCACTTGATCGCAAATATTGCGGATAGCAAGAGTCACCACCGACTTTTCTTTTATCCAATAAAGGGAAGGTGAAAAGAACGGGAAAAGACCTTCGTTAGATTCTAAGTACGGGAGGTAATTATGAAAAAGAGAAGGTATTAGCACCCTTTCCATCTGTAGTTATCTACGGGCTCTTAGTTGCTTAGCTCACTTTTGAAAAATTGATTTATGTGTTTTGTGTAGTTTGAAAAGTATTTTTGAAAGACATTTCGCTTTGACTTCGTAATGATTCTCGTCGAAATGTATACGAATTGTTCGGAAATGTTTGTTTGGAAAATGTTTAACTTTGTAATGATTATCGTTGGAATGTATACAGAGTTTTTTTGAAAAGTTTTTGAAGAGGTGTGAAAAGTACTTGATTGGAGCAAGCAATTTAGAGTCTATTACCTACTCAGAATGGTCGTTTCTTGTTATTTTTCTTCTCCTTTAGGATAAATCTATCCATACCATTAGTTGGTAGGTATCTTTATCTGTTGGATGTAAAGGGACATTCATAGGGTCGTTGTATGGTCATAGAAGGCAACATGTTGGGATACCTTAGAAATTTGTAGGGACGATCATCACTTTTCGTAGGCAACAACCGAGGGACGAGATCATATATTTGTAGGCAATATCGAGGGTCATTGAGGGACTATGATCTAGGTATCGAAGGGACTATGATGATGTTATTTGTAAGCATCTTTGCTAATGGTACCCCTACGTTCGAGGGACATGACCATTTTTATCCGAAAGAAAACAAGAGAGGATACCCTAAGGGGGGTGCAATTGTGAAAGGCTGTGTTAAGTTCAGATATTTTAGTCTTGAATTAGAAGTGATTTATGGTTGATTTTAGTCTTAACCATACAATCCTATTAGCTAGCAGTTAAATATGTACAGAAAAGTAAAGTGCGGAATATAAAAGTGCAGAAATATAAATCCTAAGCTATTACATGGCTTTGGGGAAGATACATAATGAGAGGTGCGGAAAGTAAAGGCAGAAATATAAATTTATGATATTACAGAATAAAACTTTGCGACCTATACATCTTTTCTAGAATTGTAAATACGAAATAGCAGATAAATAATCAGAATAATAAGAAAAATGTTAATGAAACTATTTTGGAAATTAGTAAAAAGGTTTTTTAGGTTAGTATCCCTAATTACAAGAAAAGAAATTATTTTTTGGAGTTTATGGTTAGTATCCCTAATTCTATGTTAATTATCATTTAATTAGAAAAATAATTGAAATATGAATAAAAAATAAATGTTTTTGTGTCAAAAATTAAATAAAGATTTTTGAAACCTAAATCTAAAATTAAAATATATTTTTTGGATTTTAAAGAGTAGTTTAAAAATTAACTGAAAAGAAATTAAATTAGTTTAGAAAAATTAAAGGAATTGGAAAAATATGAACGGAAACAAGTATCAAAAAATAGAATGGCCCTGGTAGGTGTTAAACTCGTGACCTGAGAGTCACAGGTTCAAAACTACGCCACTGCACCATCTGCCATTGGTGTTAGAAATACGCCCTGGATGTATGTATGTGTAACCTGCATAAAAATCAGAATTTGTAAAAAAAAAATAGCAAAAGGTGGGAATCGAACACGCACCTTTAGAGAGGAAAGTGACATACGCGCATGGTGAATCGATGGGGCGGTGATACATCCATTCATTTGGATACAAGGATAAATATATGTATAAAATTAAGTTCTAAAAACCAAGTTTCCAAACCAAACACGCGCAGGTGGGGCCAGAAGATTTAAACGGACCAATTGCAGAATGCCACGCCTAGGGTTTTTGGTCAACCGGCCAAGCCACACCGAGTCAACCCTCCGATCATCTTCTCCGGCCAACTCAAAATTCAAACCTACAAAATAGAGAGGATCAAAGTACAAGGTTAAGCCTACCCCGCCTAAATCGACACCTGGGAATTCAGTGCTGGTGTCCATTTGATCTGAAACGGCCTGGAAATAGAAATACGAAGCTTAGTAGTTTGCGAACCCTAGCAATGACAATTAGTGATTTAGCCATGAAAAGCTTGTAATGATGGCCCAGACCTGTTCTAATGAATCTCAGGAATGCATTAGTATTTTTAGTTTAAATCAAAACACGATAAAATGCAAAATACAAAAATCAAAAACATGATGCAATCGGAGTTCATGCATGGTACGATTCAGGGATATTTGGCCAGGCTATTGATCTATACTTACTCTATCACACCTCAGGAACACGTGTGTGTGCTTGGAATTGATTGAAAGAGGCTGGAAATTGAGTTTTAATTTTGCAAGTTTCTTGAAAATTTTGGAGAATTTAGGGTTTGTTCTTGAGGCAAGCATGTGTGTCCTTTGGCATCTGATCTAGTGAGGTACTTATAGGAGAGTAGGAGTAGGTCAACAACATAAGAAGATATCTTGCATTGATTAAGATATATTCCCTTGAAAATAAAAACCAAATATTGCCTTTTCTGGCCTCTAATCTTGCCTATCAAGTCTTGCATAAATTTGGTCGCTTGCTTGGGCTTCCTTGGTCCTCAAGATACTTGGAAAATAAGCCCAACATGTCGTGACCTCTCTCCTTACATTTTATTTTAATTAATTTTGAATATTAATGAAATAATTCAAAAATAAATTAAATAAATGATAAAAGGGCGTTTCCTTGAATTTCTAGGTCATGGATAATGTCAATATCAAGTTTGGATCATAAAATCTTAAGCCCATTTGGAAAAAACTTGAATTTGCTAAGTATTTTTCTTCATGCACCTCTTCAAAAATGTAAAACTTGTACAACTTGTATCTTGCTCAATTTTCAACATTTTTAAGAGTTCTTGGACTTTTTATAAATATTAAGATGTCCTATAAACACTAATTTTGGTTTCATCTTCCTTGAAGTTTCCATGTTCATGTACACGTCTTTGCAAAAAGATGACTTTTTGTTGACTTTTAGAAGGACTTATAATGTTTTGATCCATAACTCTCAAATGATGCATTTTTAGCCAAAGCTTGTGAGACATTAAGTTGTAGAGAATTGAATTATCTATAAAATTATATTTTTTGGAAAAATTTCTGATGAAGTATGTAAAAGTTATGCCTGGTCAAAGTTTTGTTGTCTTTTTGTCCAAAAACCCTAATTTGGAAACTTTGACTTTTGATCAAATCTTGACTTTTCTTGATGAATCATGATCAACCCTTGATCATATGATGAATGTGACTTCAAAATATTTATGTTGACCAAAAATGATGAAGTTTGACTGTATGTTAACCATAATTGACTTTTTGTCCAATCCAACTGATTTTCAACCATCTGAGCAATTGATTGAGCAAACTTGAGTTGTAAGGCTTGAAACTTGACATAGTGATCCCTTGAGACATATGAGTAGTTATGATGACCACTTGAGGTGTTAGAACTCTTCTTTGACTTGAAAGAATCAAAACCCTAGTTTGGGTTGATTGCTTAAGAGAGGGTTCATCTGGCCAACCCTTGAGAAATTCTTGAATATGGAGATATGGATTGTCTTGAGAAATAGGAGGGTTAATTTTGGGGTATAACACTTATGTTTATAAACCGCGAGCTGAAGAACGGCACTAATATACGGGCTATGTGGAATACTTTTACCAATTTTGAGGAGAATGTTCTAATTGAGCTAAATGCAACTATTTCAAGATCGATCGATGATATTATCATGATGTTGCAACGTCTATGTGGACATTGACGTGTCATGTTTAATTTATTTTAAAATCCTTAATGTATTTCCTATTTTTATATTATGAATTGTATTTTGAGTTTGTCATATTGGTGTTAATCCATGATGCTTTTTCTGGTTTCTATGTAGCATAAAACCGAAATTACTACTCCGAGTCAAAACCAGAAATTTATTTTTGGTTCTGTTATACCCTAATTTTTTCCCCTAATATTCACCATCATGCCATATCATCATAATGGACCAATATCACACATGTAGGTTGGTGCTCCCTTATACTCTCTCATATCTTTAGGTTCGTCCTTGAGGGATCACCAAGCATCTTGAATTGTGTGTTGTGTATATGTTTTTGTGTTTAATAAACCTCAACCAAAATCCAAAAAAATGTATGTTCTTCTCTTTTATGATTTGTGGATTGTATGTGTTGACTCAAGTTCATCCACCTCACCTCATAAGCTAGGGTTTTGAAGGATGATGATCATAAAATAGACCATTCATTGAGCTTCAAAGGGCTTGGATTCAAAAACATTGACTCTATTATCAAATTATTGTGGTTTAAGTGTAACACCCCTTCTAATTTACCCGGGATTTATATAATTTAATCAGAGTTTTAACATAACGAAAGGGCATCACAATTTAATTAATTCAAATAACCAAAAACAGTAATCATGCCTTTTTACTGAAGAACGTATTAAATGAAATAAAACTAATGATTATGTTTAAACAGCGGAAAGATAACATAAACTCCGGAATAGTACAAATCATAATTATTCCAAAACAATAAACCAAAAGGAAGCAGTTTTAAATCCATAAAATTTCAATCAATCGTTCCCCAGTGTTATAACTACCAGAGCATGACACTGACACGCGGACTAACTACGTAGCACAACTCTAAAAGTTGTCCTCACCAATTCTCTAGCAGTTATACTTCTCAATCTGAAATCATTAAAGTAAGGGTGAGATTTCATCAAGATTAAAATTCATTATACATTTCTCAAAAGCAATAAAACAATCAATTCGTTATTCACCCTTGTTAACAGCATTAGCATACGATTCGCAAACACAATCCAAACATTCATTATGCATACAGCAACAATTAAATGCAATTGAAACACTGGAATTCATCCTAACATGTTACAATCACATATGCAATGCAGACTCAAATGCATGTGGTACCAATCGTGAACCAAGTCCACACCCTGTTCCGCTTACACTTTGGAAAGTAGCGTAAATCAGTGATTCGCCCATACATCACTGGGTCAAGAATCTAGCCACACTACCTCTGTCCATTAGGTAAGTTTATTGGCCCTGCAAGTTCAATTCTGCACAATGGGAATGAACCATTACCAAAATGCTCATGCATGCACATCAGAAGCATGCAACAATTTAAACATGGAACATGAACACACAGCATTATTCCAATTATATTCAATAACAACAACAGCATATGGTAACAGCAATCATGAACATCAATGTTAATCACAACCCATAAGCTAATATTCTGCACAATTATTCAACACATGATTCATAAATTCTCAACGAGTTCTAATTACGGAAGCTAAATTAATCCTTCCCGATTTCAATTATTAGTGTTGAAAATATTTCCATTAAGTAGTACTTGTCCTAAGCTTTCCAACGATACCAACTATGCCTAAATCGAAGTTACGGTTAAAAAGATATGATTAAAATCGTTTCAGAAAAATCATGTTCATTCCTGTCCAGCTTAGGTCGATCCATAAGCTCATGTGTCAATACATGGGCTGCTTGTATCGACACATAGAACGTATGCATCGATGCATATAGTTAAAATTCTGCCATTTTTAAAATTCCCTTCAGTATGTATCGATGCATAAGTCTATGCATCAATTCATAGACTGCATGTGTCGATACATGCCTCGTATGCATCGATGCATACAAGTAAATTTTCTGCATTTTCAAAAGTTATTCAGTATGCATCGATTCATACGCATCTTGCGTCGATGCATAAGTCCTGTTTTTCACCACATGGGTCGATGCATGGCCCTATGAGTCGATGCATGTATTTTCTTTGCTTCTGGTTTTCTAAAATTCTACTGCTTGCATCCATCCATACTACCTTGTGTCGACTCATACAGTTAGTTTCCACCAAAAATCCAATTTTCTCCACTGTTACGAATTCCCATTAACCCCAATCAATTCCAAACATCATATGATCACAAAACAGAATTAATACATGTATTTTTACATTCAATTAACTACACAATTTCGTTTCATAATCAGTTTATGATCATATTACGCAATTCACCGTTCATCACAATTCTTCTCAAGGTTTTACGTCGGATTATACGGTAGGGCACAAACTAGAATCATAAGTCGAGATTCCTAACGGATTGAATTATTCTACTAATTATCGAAACCTATAAGGCATAAAAATCAGATTCAATCCCCCCCTTACCTCGCGATGAATCTTCGAATTCTCGGCGTTTGGCTTTTTCTCCTCTTTCTCTTCTCTCCTCCAACTTTATGTAGAATGCAAATCCTTATTTTTCCTCTTCTCACTTTTTCCTTCTATTCCTTTATTTATTCTTTTTTATTTTCCAAATAATAGAAATAACCAATTAGGATTAAGTAGAGCTTTTTACTCCATACACCTCCAATTCAACCTTACACCCCCAACCATCCTTTATTTAAATAGAATAATTAAATCCATTTAATTCAAAAATACCAATAATTAAACCTTTAATTAAATTAATAATTAAATTTCTAATTATTTAATAATTGAATTAATTTGGGGTGTCACATTAAGAATCCCTCTACTTTATTTGATCAAGATTATCTCAAGGGATTGTAGCTTGATTAATTAAGAGACTCCATAGGTTCATGAGTTTATTTTCATGCCTTTTTCAATGAGTTTCATCAATCGTTAAGATCTTTCATCAAGTGTATTTCAAGGGTACATCATTTTTAAATGTATTTTGTGATTCATCATGCCTTAAGATGCAAGAAAGGTTCAAAGTATGTGTTCGCAGTAAAAAGTGGCGAACGAGGGAATCGAATTGGAATTCGAATCTCTGGCTCAAAACTATTTACTCTTTTGATTTTTTTTAGTTTTAAAAGATGCCGCGAGCACCAAGCTTTATTGTTTCCAAACAAGAAATAAGATGGAAAAGGGGAAAGCTGAAATATACTAAATATGATATACGATGCGACTAGCGTAAACTAGACGCAACACATTGGGGAGAGACCAGGGTAAGAGGGTTGGTTATATAAAGGGAAGGTATTAGCACCCTATATATCTATATTTTTCTATAGGAACTTTTTTATGCATATTTTGTATGTTTGTGTGTTTTATTTGATATGTTATTTTGGGAAATTTTCTCCTTTGGGATTTAAGAAAGGTAGGTTGACAGGAACCTAAGTTTTTTATTTTTATTAGGCTCGCAAGGATCATTGGGATCCTCTGCATACATATCCCTCAGTGGGAATCAGAGCATCTGTAGCTCGGATCTAAGGGAACTAGAGTTTATTTGGTTTGAGGGAGTAAGAAGTATGTTCGTCAAGGGTAAGACCTTGTGCCTACGTATTCTCAAAAGGAGGTTGATAAAGTCAGAGCAATCGTAGTTCCCACTTATGTGCTAGTGGAAGCAATGATGATTTTATTAAGAGACAAAGACAAATGTCATCTTAATTAAAAATGTATCTAATCTAATTCATCACATACATTTTTGAAAAGCTGATTGATTAAATCTTTCATTGTAAGCATTGGGTGTTTTGCTTGAGTGTACAAGAGTTACCACTTACAAGTTAAGAAAGATGTTTGAAAAATGTTTGAATCTTTCATTGTAAGCATTGTGCGTATTGCTTGAATGTACAAGAGTTGCCACTTGCAAGTTAAGAAAGATGTTTTGTTTGAAAAAGTGTTTGTTTTGAAAAAGTGTTGATTTGTATGTGATGCTATAGATCAGATACTTCTTCCATGGAGATGATACATGTCTAAATCTCTAGGAGAAATTGTTTTGTTATTGTTTATGGGGATGCTTTTAAGAAGCCTGTGGGTCCTTGTATTGTAAGCCCAAGAGGAGGCATTCTGAGGGACATCAAGGGTCCTTGTATTGTAAGCCCAAGATGAGGCATTCCGAGGGACATCGAGGGTCCTTGTATGAAGCCCAAGAGGAGGCTATAGGGTATGGCTAGCTTGGCTTTAAGAGTGATTTCACCGGGAAACCACACTCTTAGGGTTCTATCCAAGCGAATGTGATTATTTGTATTGGAAGCCCAATAGGAGGATGTTAGAGATTTCCAAGTCTCTTTCTTGTATGATGCCCAAGAGAAGGCTAAACTCAATGAGGGAGTTCTTTTGTACGAAGCCCAAGAGGAGGCTAACTCAACAGGGGAGTTCTTCTGTGCGAAGCCCAAGAGGAGGCTAACTCAACAAGTGAGTTTATCTTGTACAAAGCTTAAGAGGAGGCTATGGAGAACCAAGTTGTTATACTAGTTGTAATAACATAAATAAACATGAACAAGTATATGTATGACAAAGTGTATGTGTGTGTGTGTACATTCACAAGAGTTTATGAAGGAAATATATAAACAAGTGTATAAAAAAAGCAATTAAAGCTAGTATACTTGAGTATATACAAATGAGTGTGAAAAAAATATATAAACAAGTGTTTAAAACAAGCGGATAAGCTAGTATACTTGGATATATACAAGGGAGTGGGACTTACACCTTAAGGGAGGCCCACTGGTTTAGGAACAGTTTCACCGGGAATAATGCTCCTCTTAATACCAGTGGAATCGGTGTATAAACAAGTGGATAAAACTAGCGAAACTACGCTAATTATAGTTGAATATTTACAAAGATTGAATATGTACAAAGAAATTGCATATGTACACAAAAAGGGTGGTTATGTACGAGGAATATAAGTATGTACATAGGAGGGTTGGAACTTACACCGTAAGGGAGGCCCATGATCAATTTGATTTTGAATTCGAAAGATTTTCGAGAAAAAAAACCTAGTTCGGTTTGTATTTTCAAAGATTAATCGAATCGATCATGGAAAAGAGGTGCGTAGGTCAATTAAAATGTTTTTTGAAAGTTTGAAATGATTTTGAAAAGTGAAAGATATTCACAAAAGGTTTTGAAAAACATTAGGTTTGAAAATCGGAAAGAAAATAGTTTTTGAAAGTATTAAAATACTTTAAAACGTCTATTTTTGACCTAATAAAAATATATCAAAAGAAAATATTTTTTTGGATTTTTTTATATAATCATAAAATAGGTATATTAAATGACAAGTGTGCAAAAAATCATCTCAAAATGAGAAGTTTTGATTGGATTTTGAAAATGTTGAAGTTTGATAGAAAAATAAAGAAAATTAGTGATAAAAATTTGTTTTGGCTTTCGAAAGGTTTGAACCCATAACCTTCGGTTCAAAGGTGAAATTTTTTACCACTGAGCCATGTGCTTAACTTGTCATTTATCCGCCTCCATTTGATTGTATTTTAAACTCAGTTGTGAAAATAGTTTGAAAAATAGTTGAAAATGTGAAAAGGATGAAAAAATGGTCTCAGGGGGATTCGAACCCTGGACCATAGGCAAGGCAAAGGACTAAGAGCGCGCGTTTTACCACTAGGGGTTATACATCCGTTCATTAAACTAACTTCATTTAATTATATTATAACGAATATTTGAATTTTTCAAAAGCTCAAAAAATGTGCGCATGATCTTCATCTTCTTCCTCAAGCTTTGATTTTGTAACTCTCTTATTTATCAATGAAATTGAATGATGTAAACATCAAACTTAATCGTTTTGAACACAGGAACACGATGGTGATGTTTAATTGCATTTATTTTAAGTGTAGGGTGATTAATTTTTACATGAACATGAAGAATCCTAATTTTGAAAATGATCATGAAATCGTGTTTGTGCATAAATTCATGCAATTGATTGAGGGTTATCATTCAGTATGAGTGCAAAAACAAGATGGCATAGCAATTTTTGAACTGGAATTCATGAATCATAGAATTCGAAGTTGAGAAACTTACCTCTTATGAGAAGAAATTGAAATCTTGCCTAGAGTGTTTCCAGAAGTTGTTTGATGATTGTTATAGCTTCACTAGACCTTATGGAAGGTGTTTGAATGCTCAACTTGGATTGAAATGGCCTGGATCAGTCTGCCCAAGTCCAACTGCAGTTGCTTGAAGTGAGTTTCAAATTTGAAGTTGGAGGTTTTACATGTTAGGGATGAGTGTTTGGATCATTCATATGAAGTGTATGGATGATGTTTGAATGATTAGAAAGTGAAAGGCTCAAGTGGATTGGGAGATGACAAGTTAAGGCTCAAAATTGCATGTTTATGGAGTTTGGAGATAATTCTGAGTTTGGATTATTTTTGTGATGGCTTGATGATTCTAACAACTTCCTAAGTATGTTTAGAGAGTGTTTTAAGTTAAATATTGGTTAGAACTTGCAAGGTTTGAAAATTTGCAAATTCTCTCATTTTGAAACTTGAAACTTGGAAAATAAGAAAGAAGTGAGAAAGCTTGTTTAGGATTGCTTTGGTGTGATTTAGAAGTGAGAAATGACTTCTATTTATATGCCAAGAGGTATGAAGAGAAAGGCAAGATAGGATTGAATGAGTTTGCAACTTAGAGCTTAAGGCTTAAGAAATGAATCTTTGCATTTAATGCACATGGTTAACTTTGCAAACCATGGTTAAAAATCTCAAGTGATTCTACCCTCTTCCAATAATTTCCATCAGATATTTCTCTTTTAGTTCCTATCTCTTTTAGTGACAAGGCTTCTAGAAGGAAGAATTTGCAAAAAAATGACTTGTAAAACTTGGAAAATGACTTGAAAATTATGGTTATGGATCTCTAAGTTTCAAATTCAAAACCCAAGCTACACAAAATGTTTTTTCAAGTTCTTGGATATTTTGGAAAGCTTGGAACAAGATCTACAACTTTCATGTTTTTAGTTTTTCTTGAATCAAAATGAATCTAGGTGAAACATGGCCATGAAAATGGTGAAAAACCATGTTTAAAACACTTGAAATTTTTTCTAAGTGTTAGAAAAATTTCAAGTTTTAACTTTTTGTTGACTTTTTCACACATTTTGATTTTTTATGATCATGATGGATAATTTGAAATGATTTGATGATTGAAAAAATTTGGGTTTCAAAAAAGTTGACCAAAAGTCAAAGTTTGACTGATTTGAATAGTTAACTTTTTGTCAGATGATCAGAATTTCTCTGATGATCAATCATGGCTTTTGAAATGTTTTGAACCAAGAAATTAGGTCAATATATTGCATTGATTATTTTAAGATCAATCTCCAAGCAATTAGGTCATTCATTGAGCAAAAAATCAATGATACATCATCCTCGATCAAAACCCTAATTGGTCGATTCAAGATAGATCTTGAAGAAATGATGGGAAATTGAAGATCAAATGTTGATGATTGATGAAGATAGATCAATTGAGGTGAGTGAAGGATCAAACACTAATTGATCATATCTTGAACAAATAAAAATTTTGATCAAAACCCTAATTTGGCTCAAGGAACACACACACGGTCAATCTTGTGCTGAAATTGTCAGTGATACAATGATGCATATATGAATCATATGAGATGGTATCTTAGGTCAAAAATTGGGGTGTGACAGATACCCCTATTTAAGTTTCTTCAAAATGAGATATGAAGATGAAAATCTTTGTCTCGATAGGTGTGAAGTGACTTAAATATCAGAATACACAAATTTTGAACCTAAGATACCAAAAAGTGCGATGATGCACAGTGATTGCAGAAAATTTACCCAGGAGGTACCAAAGGGTGACATTCTTGGGAAAAAAATTTGTGAGGATATTTATCTGTCTAAGAAAGGAGAATCCTGTTTGTTGGGAAACAAATATATGTTTCATTGGGAAAATAGATTCACAAAGAAAGTGAATATTTGTTTCGTTTTAGGAAACAAGAAGATTACCTTCTATCAACCTTGTGACAATATTCAAGGTAAGCAAAGATGATATTACCAATTATCAGCCTGGTTATAGTTTATGGTAATTTGAAATGAAGGCTAATTTACCGATTATCAGCCTTGTGATGGTAAATGGTATGAGTTCTGAAGATATTACCAATTATCAGCAAAGTGATAACTATAACAAGGTAATTCTTGAGAAATTTTTACTGATTATTCACCCTAGTGAATAACAGACAGTGATGGAAACAGATCTCAAATGATTTTTCTATTTTCATAGTTACAATCGTGTCGGGGATCTTTTTGAGAAGATGCGGGCATTTTGACTGTAAAGATACAGGTTTCTTAGAGAGAAAGACAACTGTGGGGATTTCTTGAACTTATATGATTGGACTTATTAAGAAGAACAATCGTTTTATCATAATTTCAAAGATGAAAAGGGAATAAGCGGCTCGGATGACGAGGCTATTGCTTATTGTTTGCAGGTAGTTTTTTTTGTGAAATATAGACATGAATTGGTTGGAGACAAGGTTCTATCCAGGAATGAATTAGAAAGAAATGGTCGAATGAGATTTTGTATCCAATGAGGAATGAACTCGATTGGGGAATTGGAGAAAGAATGTGCTCTTTCTGTTTAGGGATGACATTCTAATGGAGATATGACACACCCATACTTGTTTTCAGGAATAAATGCAACCTAAATAAGTGATATTGAAGCAAACATTGAAAAATGCAAGAATGCATAAATGATGCAATTACGTATGATTAATGAATGTCATGAATCTCATATACGTGCTGATAATACTTGACAAGATGATAAAATGTATTTGGAAAAGGACTATGTCCCAGTTCAATTAAATACTCAGCAAAATCGTCAACAATGGTGTAGATGTCACTGGTGATGAATCAGAGTTGCATGCTTAAATTTCTTCGAGGAGAAAAAGCATTTTACTAGCAAACCTGTAGGGGATTCTTTTTGGATAAGAATATCGTCTTTGATGATCTCTTTCGAGGAAGAGAAAACTTCTCAGCAGTTGTTTATCCTTTAGAGGTCGAAACGTTCACAGAGATAATTGTTGATGTTCCTTCTATGTTCACAGTTCGAAGGAAAATTTCGCTTTTATTTCAAAAAGTTTAGAAGTAAAAATTCATTTAAAACTTTTTTTTTCGTTTCAAAAGTGATTATCACAAATAAAACTGTTATTTTGCAAAACAGAATAAAACAAGAATTGCAACAAATTGGCACAAAGCTCAAATTTTATTAATTGAATGGTAATCACCCAAAGGTGTCATTCCATGGACTATTTCCAAAAGTTGGAAATGGTAATATATTAGGAAAAGGCTACATTGAAAGAAATAACCATTATTCTCCCTAACAACTTTGAGTTCCAATTGTGCTTGTTGATTCAAAAGATTCGATTGAAGATTCGTTGATGGAAGATTCTTCAGATTGACGAAGTACGGGCTGATGCAGTTACTTTGTCATTTTTATCCTTAATTTTTGCCTAGATTTCCTTTTCAGGTTTTCAATCTACCAGGATGAATTTCTATTTATTGTCTCTAATTTTTGCCTTGACCGCCTTTTCAGGTTTTCAGTCTACTGAGACGCTCATTTTTTCCTAAGCCGCCCTTTTCGGGTTTCCGACTTGTCGAGCTATTCTTTTCTCTTTTTTAGACAAAGTATTTCTTGACTGCTTCAGCACTTACATGATGTGGGAGTTCATCGCCGTCCATGGTTGTGAAAGTTATAACACCACCAGAGAAGCTTCTTCTGACGACGTATGGGCCTTCGTAATTAGGAGACCATTCCCCCCCTAGAATCTGGTTGAAAAGACAAGATCTTTTTAAGCACAAGGTCACCTTCTTGAAATTCATGAGGTTGAACCTTTTTGTTGAAGGCTTTCTTCATCCTTCTTTGATACAACTGTCCATGACACAAAGCAGTCATACATTTTTTCTTCGATTAAGTTCAACTGATTGTATCTGCTTTGACACCATTCAGCCTCAGATAACTTAGCCTCCATGAGGACTCTCATTGATGGGATTTCAACTTCCACAAGGAGCATTGCTTCCATGCCATACACTAAAGAGAAAGGGTTTGCCCCTATTGAAGTGCTTACTGAAGTGTGATACCCATGTAAAGCAAATGGCAACATTTCATGCCAGTCTTTGTAAGTGACGACCATTTTCTGGACGATCTTCTTAATGTTCTTGTTGGCGGCTTCCACATTGCCATTCATCTTTGGCCGGTAAGGAGAAGATTTATGATGCTAAATCTTGAATTCCTCACATAGTTATTTCATTATTTTGTTGTTCAAGTTCGACCCATTGTCTGTAATAATCTTTCTTGGAATTCCATAGCGGAAAATGAGGTTGTTCTTGATGAACCTCACAACCACTTGTCTTGTAACGTTGGCGTAAGATGCTACTTTGACCCATTTTGTGAAGTAATCAATGGCCACTAAGATGAAGCGATGACTGTTTGAAGCTTTTGGTTCAACCATTCCAATCATAGAGAAAGGCCACAAAGAGGAGAAAATGTTCGAAAATGACGAGAAAACCTGCATCGAGTTGCTTTTGAACCTCCTTTTTGATCTTATCAGCCATGTCTGGGTGAGTCCTCCTCAGTTTTTGCTTAAATGGCGGACATTTAGGATTTAATGGCAAGTGATGCTCTACGATGTTGGTATCCAACCCTGACATGTCCCGGTAGGACCAAGCAAATACATCGACATATTCTTTGAGAAGATCTATCAGTTTTCTCTTGACATCTTCGTCGAGTAGAGCTCTGATGTTTACTTATTTTCTGTTTTCCTCAGAATCCAAGTTGATCGTTTCTAAAGGCTCTTAGTGAGGCTGAATGATTCTTTATTCATGTTTAAGTAGTCGGGAAATCTCATATGGGATCCCTTCTTCTTCCTCTTCTTCGGCTTCGAATACAGGGAATTCAAAGTTGGGGGAGGGCACAGAGTTATTGCATTTAATGGGTTTATTCATTTTTAATCTGCACATGTGATTTATGTTCGTTTTTTAGAAAAGAGAAAATGCAAAAGTGTATGCAGATTATTATTGAAAATGTTTGTTTTTATTGGGTTTTTTAGGATTACCATTTCCAGAACAAACAAAAAAACAAACACAAAATGTGGGAATCAAAACAACGCTTTATTTATGATTCACATGTGAAACAAGGCCCTAAACACAAACTCTTTTGTCTTGGGCGAGACAAAGAGAAAAACATTTAAAATCTAGCCCTATAAAACACCTCTCTGCCTTAGGCGGGGTGAGAGTTCAAAATAAAAGCGAGATAACTACTTTGAACGGTGAACAACAGTCGGAGCTTTAACAACTTTTCATTAGTGATGAACTCCTTGGTAGATTATGTATTCTGGCAGTTTTCCCTAAGGATCATCTTTAGTGGTGATGTTGACCATTAGTCGAACAGGATTTGAAGGACCTAGTTTGTTAACCTTTTCCTTTGTACTGCTGAGGCAATCTTCCTCTGCTTGTTTGACAAGTCGAGAAGTATAAAATGAAATACATGTGTTTTCAGGTGACATATATTTTGTACTTTTAGAATGTAATTCCCAATCTTCTGGATGAAGAGACTCGTTATCAAAGACACTTTCCAAGTAATTTTTGGGACCATCTTCCCAATCTTCTCCAAAAAATGCATTTATCTAGGAATAGAAAAATTTAGGTTCAACAACCTTGGCAGGTGTATTGAAGCAAAGATATGCAGTTGTGATCCCAAATGGATGATGAGATTGAAAAGGCATGTATGCCTCTTCTGGTTGACTGAGATATTTAAGAGGATCTTCCCATCTAGTTGGTTGGATGTCTTCGATTACGATTCTTGAACTTTTAGGGATGGTATATTTTACCATGAAGTCAAATTTTTTGCTTGGCTGCCCTAAAGTATCCAAAACCTTAGGTGGGATAGGTGGAATTTCTTCTTTATCGTCTTGCTGGAACATGTCTTCAAACTTGTCTGAAGAAGAATAGAACGATGTATGTGGTTCTTCCTGAGATATGTATCTAGAGTCATTGAGATAATTTTTCCATTCTTTTAGACCAAAGAGATTTTCTTTAGTTCCTTCATCAATAAGGACATTGACTTCTTGAGGAACAGGGTTAAGGAAACCTTCGTTGTGGAATAATTCTTTGATTGGACGAAGAGTTTCATCCTTCTTAGTGGCTTTTGAGAGTATTGGAGTAAATTCGAGTCCCGTTTTGGTTTCGTTGTTGACAAGAATCACAACTTGTCCCCAACCTGCAACAATATCGTCTTTCACTATTTACGTTGCTTCTTTGTATAAGGAGATAGATGATCTATTTTTAGTAGATTCATCTTCTAACGAGAGACCTTGGAATTGCGTTCCTTGTACATCATCAGCAGTGATGAAAGAAAAAGTGGATAAGTGGCTTAACAACAAGGCTTGTTCCCCACTTACGGTTACCTACTTTCCGTTTGTTACAAATTTCAATTTTTGGTGGAGCGTAGATGTTACTGCTCCAGCTTCATGTATCCATGGTCGACCTAGAAAACAGCTGTAAGCGGCTTGAACGTCCATAACCTGGAAGGTGGCTTGAAAAGTATGAGGACCAATTGTCATAAGAAGGTTGATTTCTCCAATAATATATTTTCTTGATCCATCAAAAGCTTTGACTACTACACCACTGAATTTCATAGGTGTTCCTTTGTAAGATAAACGAGCGAGAGTCGTTTTCAACATTACGTTTAAGGAATAGCCAGTATCCACTAACACATTGGACAAAGAGTCTGATTGGCAGTTCATAGAGATATGCAGAGAAAAATTGTGATCTTTACCCTCTTCAGGGAGTTCGTCATCACTGAAGCTCAGATTGTTGCAAGCCGTTATGTTGGTTACGATTCCACCAAATTGATCGATAGTTATATCGTGATCTACAAAGGCTTGATCCAAAACTCCCATCAGGGCCTCTCAATGGGCTTCAGAGTTTAAGAGCAAAGAGAGTATTGAGATTTAGAAGGAGTTTGCATCAGTTGATCCACAACCTTGTACTCACTCTTCTTGATCAGCTTTAGATTTTCATCAAAGTCTGGATTGATATTGGTTCCATTGGATGAACCATTGTTTACGTCTGGATTACTGACACGAATTCCTACAAGATTCTCAACAGGTACATCAACAGAACTTTGCCTAGCTATATGAGCGATAGGTTGCTTTGGCGGCAACGGGGTATGGACACGCTCACTCCTAATTACTTGAATTACTTTGACGATGTTAACTATGGATGAAAGAGTAGGTATGGGTATTTCTTTCCCATTATCCATCATGGTTGCATTGTATTGATAGGGGACTGCTTTGTCAGAGTCATAAGGAACAGGTCCAGGTAGACAAATGATCAAAGGAGAAACAGGAATCCTTGGATTGTCGTATTTGATATCTATGCGCTCAGGCATATTGAAATGAGGAATGATAATGTTTACTTCAGGAGTTACCGAGTTGATATCTGAGACTAATAGCTCATGCGAATAACATCCTATCATATTCACATCATTACCATTCCTATTTCTGAAGATTTGAATGTCGTCATTGTCAATTAGATGCTGAAGATATGATTTTATAGTAGAACATCCACGAGAGTCTTCAAAACAAATTCTACAAGATATTTAGTTATGTCGAGCAAAGCCACCCATTATGCAGAATGTTGCGTGCATTTGTACTAGATCTGCTCTCACCAAGTTTATGTCAGAGACTTGGTATCGATCTGAACACCTATATACTATGTTCACATCGTGCCCTCCATGATTAGGCAGCGGGTTCACTTGCACATTTGGATTTGTATTTCTAAAAGAAAGAATGTTAGCCCTAACCAGTCGTTGAACTTCAGCTTTCAAAGCTATACAATGCTCGAGATCATGACCAGGTGCCCCTTGGTGAAAAGGACATGACACATCAGCTTTGTACCACCAAGGTAACTTATCGGGCACTGGTAGTGGTGCTCTAGTTTGAACAAGATTCCTCTCAATTAAAGTAGGATACAATTTCGTGTAAGACATTGGAATTGGATCAAACTGCAAAATCCTAGGAGCACGATTCTGATTGTTGTTGAATGGTTGAGCCTGTTATCGAGGTTGTTGATTTTGTTGCTGAAATTGTGGGTTAAATCCCACGTGTGGAGTTGAACTAACAACTGGTACGATAGCATCTACCTGTCGTCGGTGATTAACGTTTCTTCTTGGGTCTCCCTTGGGATACCATTCCAACATCTTGTTCTTTCTTCTTTGAAAAACCACTTCCAAATTTCTTGGTTCTGCTTGAAGATCCAACTTCTTTGGTTAAGCGTCTTGTTCAGACTCCTTCTTCTAATCGCATCCCCATGTTTACCATTTCGATGAAATCATTTGGAGCACTGGCGATCATGAGTTTGTAGTAGAAAGGACCGAGAGTATTTAAGAAGATCTTAAACATCTCTTTCTCTTCCAATGGTGGATTGATTTGGGCAGCAATTTCCCTCCATCGTTGGGCATACTCTTTGAAAGTCTTGTTATCCTTTTGAGACATTGATCTGACTTAATCTCAATCTGGAGCCATGTCCAAGTTGTACTTATATTGTCGAACAAAAGCTTCGCCTAGGTCGTTGAAGGTTCGAATGTTAGTACTATCCAGTCCCATGTACCATTTTAGAGCGGTGTCAGTAAGGCTGTCTTGAAAGTAGTGAATGAGCAATTGATGATTATCGTTGTGAGTAGACATCTTCTTAGCATACATCACAAGATGGCTTTGTGGGCAAGAGTTACCTCTGTATTTCTCAAAGTGTTATTTTATTAACATAGAAACACCGAATATAAAATCAATAAGATAAGATATAATATGATTTAAAAAAATTATTAAAAAAATTAGAAAATATATGATTTAAAAACTTTTTTGGATTTGACAGTGAATAAAAAAATATCTTAGATTTTATAAATTATAGACTAAACATTATAAAATTATTTGAAATTTATATTGATCTACTCTTATATGTATTATGAATTTAATGATTAATCACAAATATTATCTACAAATAATTTAATATAATTTTTTTATAATATTATATTATTCACGTAAATATGACAAATCTTTCAAATTTAAAAATAAAACTGAAATTTTTTATATATATAAATTAATAAGAATTCAATATTTTTTAAATTTTGTTTGTATTTAATATAATTTTAATTTTTTGTCTAATTCGTAGATTTTCTTGTTTATCTTTTTATATATATATATATATATATATATATATATATATATATATATATATATATATATATATATATATATATATATATATTACTTTCAATAAAGTTTTTAATTTTTTTCCAAAATACAAAAATAGGATATGAAATCCATCAAATGTCATAATCAACAAAATATAATAATATTGACTAATCAATTTACACAGGTATTTTCCTCTCTAATATGTAGGAGATTTTGAATTTAAAGGGACAAATAATGTGTAAAGCAGTGTTTTAAAAACCGGACCGGAGATCAAATCGGTGAAGGTATTGGGTCACTGGTTTATTGATTGAACGACTGGGTCATTGGTCGAACCGCATGACTAAACCGGATTAAACCGGATAACTCAGTTGATTAAACCGACCTTTTTAAAACGATATAGGTATAAAACTTGTCGAACCAGATGACTCAATCTCTACAAAATATAATTAGAACTAATTTTTTTTAAAATATCATTTCATAAATAAATTCACAATTTGATAATTTAAATTTAAATATTAAATATTTTAAAAATATCATATCATAAATAAATTTACAATTTGATAATTTAAATTTAAATTTTAAATATAAGTATCATATATAATAAAATAGTACAAAATTACAAAGTATAATTGCAACATAGTATAATTGAATAACTTATAACAAAATAATTTTATTATCTACTATTTAGTTTCAAGGAGTAAAGATTATTTTAATATTAAGATATCCTTCTTCAATATCAAAATTATCTACAAAATCAACCGCATCAACAACATTTTCTTTGTCAATAATATAATTAATTAATTTTATTTTTATTTAAATATAATATTTTAATAAAATAATCTAAATAAATAAAAAATTTAAATTGCATATTTTTTTAAAAATTTAAAAATTTTGAATAAAAAAATTAAAAAATACAGTTGAACCACCGGTTTTAAAAAACCGCCGGTTTTTTCAGTTTTCACTGGTTCTTGCCGGTTCTTACCGGTTCAACGATATTCCCGATCCAACTATTGAACCAGGCCGGTTCCCGGTCCGACCGATCCGACCGACCGGTCCGGTCCGGTTTTTAAAACACTGGTGTAAAGTATTCATTCATTTGATTAATTATGAGAAGGGATAATATTTTTAGAAAATGCACAAATGACCAACCTTGAGTCATTTCCGAGGCAAAAGTTTCTCCAATTTCTTTTATTAGCATATTTGATATTAATAATAATTTCATGCAGCCCAGTTTGAAAAGAGGTGCAAATTTCAATCTTTAATTCATAAAGAACTCCATAATATTCCTAAATATTCTTTGAATATGCCACCAAAAGTTGATACTTCATAATTTATTCTTGAGGTTTCATCTGTTTTGCATTTAATCTAATTATGATTAGAAAGATACAAATTAATTTGTATGATTATAGGTGTGTGGGAAGGTCATTATTTTATGTTTCACATTTTAAAAATTGGAAACTCGTGAATTGAAAAATACATGTACCCCGTGAAAGAATTAGATACCATATTGACCAATTATTTAACATGAAATTGTATAAATCAAAGTCAATTTTACCATTTGAAAACTTGACATTATTTCTTAGGTGCCAAATTTACAAGAAATTATTATAACAAGAGTCATAATTAGATTATGTATTTCAGAGCTCTATCTTCTAATGCAATTTTGAATAAGATTTCATTACTATTTATGTTTATATTCAAGCCAAACAATCACTTCTTCCATGTCCAAAAAGGAATTTAAGAGATAAATCTGATTTCCACATCATGATTGTAGAAGAGGCACATAGAAACCATATGTGAGTTTAACTTTCCTCAAGGTGTATTTTGTATGATGTCAAAACTACAAGAATATAATATTAATGTATATTGAGCGGTATCTTCGAGTTTGTGTGGCATCCTATACATTTAGAGGTCTTAGGAATAATTGGAAACATAGTCCAAATCATCCAGGTATTGAAAAATCATTTTTTGCACTAAACTTGCTTTTTCAGGTTGGCTCATAAAGCCTTACAGGAAGGCACATGTGCTGCTTTAAGTAAGTAGTTTTGTCACTGTCTTGTTCAGGCCGACTCATGAATCCCTTCAGACTGACACATGTGCTTCTCTAAATAAGTAGTTTGCTTCTGCCTTATTCAGGCTGACTCATAGGCCATTTCAGGCCGACTCATGCTATTAAAATTAGCATTATGAGTTGGCTCATCGAAGCTACAGGCCGACTCATACTGTTTCATAGATTAACTTTTCTATTTTCTTTTAATTCTGAATTTCCTTGTTTTTCCCCAATATTTTCATAACTATAAAGACATATTTCCGCATCATTCCAACTTGATGATACCATCAAAATATCCTTCAATTGCTCTTCATGTTTCAACCTTCAACCTATGCATACACACTAACAAATCATTGTAACGATTCTTTATTGGAGTTCTATCTAGACGAGAATTGATAACGTCCTATTAAGTTCTTGTTGAGTCGAGAATATTGGATTTAGATTTTTCCTCAAAGATCATTGATTGATTTGAGGATTTTCGTGCAAGACATTCAAGAAATGATTGCGGCCTAGTAAAGTCCTTTGGAGATAAAGAACGCAAAGGATCGTTTGGATATAAAGAGGGCAGAGGAATTAGCGAGAGAACGATAAATCAAATTGAAGTTTTATGTTGCAATAGCTATAATTGATCGTGCGCAGTGGCGGAGCCAGCATACGGCCAGGTAGGGCAGTTGCCCAGGCTCCGCCCAACCAGACTTTTCCGCAACCCATAACCGCCATGAAGCCGCGGCAGATCTCCACGCTCGCCAGCAACACTCAACAACAACTGAAACCTGTTCTAGATCCGTCGCGATCTGCCCAGCTCCGATTACAACACATACCACCGAGCACTTCCGCGAATCTCTCTATGGCCACGCATCGCCAATCTCCGTCGCGGATCCGCGTTCCGCCGCCACACAAACCCTTTGGGTTTCCTTGCCACCATCAGTAAGTTTTTCCTTCATGTTGGTTTACCTCACTTTTTATGTTATTACTTGTTGTTTAGATCATATGTCTGTCTTTATTTGAGAAGAAGGATTTTGTTTGGAAAATGGTTTTAAAAAAATGGAAGTTTGAAGTAAAAGAGAGAGTGTCGTAGAAGATGGAGATAGGAAATAAATGAGTGCTCTTTCTCTTCTCTGTTTATGTTATTGTTTTATTTTTCTTATTTGTTTAATAAAATCATACCATGTGTCTAATCTTTAATGGCTAGGAGTTTTGTTTAATTTTTATTGTACTATAACATGTGAGGAAGTAATATATGGTACTTCCTTGGTTAAACATATCACACTTCTGCATCTTTTCACATAGGCCATATGCATTAGATTGTTTAGAATATAACTTGTTTCTATTAACTTAATTTCTTCATTTTTTTATTGCAATGCCATGTGTCTTTGCATAAGTGGCTGGACTTAGGCAAGGTTAGAAAAAACTAACCTACAATTATATTTGGAATAGGAGGCGGCGCCCATGTAAGTATAGCTTTTGTCATATTTTTTAATTTAACTTTGTTATTTATTTGATTAAATTAATTCAATTCTTTGATTAAATTAATTCAATATCTTACAAAAAATAATCTAATCTTTTAACACATAGAATTTTAAGGACATAAAAACCTTTTTCTAGTATTTTTAGTTATTTTTGCAATTTTAATTTCTAAATAAAATGTATAGATTTGTATATAAATAATGTAATAGCATAGATTTATTTCATCGCTATTACTGCCCCGAAGCGATGTAATAATGTTTGCCCAGGCTTAATAATTTTTCTAACTCCGCCACTGATCGTGCGCGAAAGTTTTTGAGATAAAGAACGCAAAGGAGTAGCAATATTGATAAATCAATTAGAATCTATTGTGTCTTGATCTATCTCAAGATCAAAGAAAGTGAAGGGATTGAATCAACTACAAACTTAGAGTTTATGGAGTTGCTCTTGAAACATTTCTCTTGTATGAACTTTTTACATGAAGGAATTCCACTTATAGTAATTCTAACATATTACTCAAAGTAAAATATCTCATATTCCTCAAATTTTAGGCACATAAACTTATTCAATATTTTTCTCTTTTTTGTATGCTTTCCTTGCTTTTAAATATTATTTTTTTGGAAAATATAATAGCCATTTTTTTCTTAGCTTATTTTATTGTTTCCACTACTAAATTTAAGGGTGCATTTGTTTCAAGTTATGAAATATTATTCCTTGAAATCATATTCTCGGGATTTATATTCTCGGGATTTTTATCTATGTGTTTGGTAAAAAAAAATTCCTAAATATTATTTACACATTTTATTCGATATTAAAATTATTAAAAATATATAAATATTAATGTGAATATTAGTGGGAAGTTGTTGTTGGTTAATTTTATTTTCATGGGAATTTAGGATTCCCACCCTTTAGACATGGGAATAAATGAAAGCAAAATCATGTGTAAAATAGTTTATGGAAATAAAAAGTATCCAGAAACAATTTTAAAAAAGTTGAAACAAACATGATATTATTATATTTCCCATATCACATTCTCGGAAATATACTTTCTATCCGCAAAACAAACACACCTTTAGTTTTAAAGAAAAGTTATCCCATAATGTAAAACAAATCAAAGTAGCTTAAATGTCGAAAACTTTTTAAACTTCCATAGTTGTGACAAGGATAACGTCTAAAAGAAAGTTCAAGAAACTAAAACAAACAAAATAACTCGTTAGGGACAAAAAACAGAAGGAAAAAAAAAAACCTTCTTAATATGAGAGAGAATTTCAACCAACAAAAATTTAAGACAACACATTGGATTCTCTATAGAATGAGAACACCTTTTATTATAATGACAGTTAAAAATACACACTACACTCTTTGTGACTTATTCCACGGAAGGCAAATTGGTGTACGTGAAGCCGACTTTGGTTCTGGAATTCTACATGGTCCTGATTTGTGTACCACCCAATTGCAATAATCACAATCAGCTCTCACATTATCACCATCTATATATATATCAAACCAATGTATTTGACCACTCCATTCAAAGGAACAATAGAATAAGGTTTGAGAAATAAATGCAGGACGGAAGCTGAAACTATAGCCTTCACCATGATGTAAAAGATGAGGTCCGAGATTGTCGTCTTTAGATTTACAATGAATAGTTAAATCTAAATTATCTTCTAAAGAGTTAACAACATTGATGTGAACTCTAAAAAGATTTTCAGATGAGTTAACAGCATTTACATTAACACCGTGAACGTACTGCACAGATAACACCATCAACATGCATATCACTATAATTTTTTGGTTAAATGGAGACATCGTACCTTCGTTTAAATATTTCTTTGGTTTTGAAATAGTTGATATAAGAAGGAACAAAAACCTATATTTATAAGAAGAAACACATATGTAAATAAAGGAAGAAAAAAGACCAATCAAGAATATTATATTGCTATAAATTTTAATAGCACTTTTTTTTAACTTAGTCAAATTAATTTATCTTTTAAAAAGATCAGTCAAAAATATTAAATTGCAATAAATATTTTTAATAGATTTTTTTTAATTTAATCAAATTATGTCATAAGATCTCTCAAACAAATAATCTTATAAAGCTTATGCTACTATATAAGTTTAAATAAATAAATATAAACATACATTTAATCTCATAATACTTTTGATTCTCTAGTATAATTAAATATTTATTGAATTTCTTAATTACATATGTTCAAAAAAAATATAGGTTTTTTAAAATGACTAATAAATTAATCAGATTTTCAAAAAGGTCAGAATCAGGCAGTAAAATAAGTTTATTATACACCATAGGCCAAATTCAAGCTTTGAATTTTTAAGTAGTGTAGACTCGAGTTTAGAAAAGTCTAACTCGTCCCAACCTATTCCCCCTCCTAACAACTCTAAACACAAATCCTAATTATATTTTTACTAATTTACTCCTACATTAAAAATAAAAAATAATAATAATTTAATATCAAATTACCACTAATATAAATAAAAAATAATAATAATTTAATATCAAATGACCACTAATATAAATAAATAATAATAATAATTTAATATCAAATTACCACTAATATAAATAAATAATAATAATAATAATATAATATTCAATTACCTCTATTAAAAATCACCAAATAACAATATTTATTAAAAAAATCTTTCTTAAGTATAAAATTTAAAAATCTATTTCAAACTTTATAATATATATGAGAATGAGAATGTTATATGAGAAAGAGAATGAATAAGAATCATTAGATTTAAAAAGAAATTGTTGAGATTAAATTGTGATCTTCACTAAATCTATTTTCTATTAATGACACATGATTATCGCATTCTCATATAACATACGCATTCTTATATGGTAGGGAAAAATATTAAAATAAATTTTAAATATAATTTAGGTAAGTAATTTTTAGAAATCTCCCCTTCTTTCTATGTTAATGTTTATAGGTTTTTTTCTCTCTCTTTTTAAAGCATTATAACAAAAGAATTAATTGATATTTGTTTCACATCTTTTTAATAATATTATCTTTTTATATGAATAATTGCTACGATATCTATTTTATTTTACACATCAATTAATTTCTATAAATTATATTATTATTATCATTTTTAAAATATTTTAATATTTTTTTAAAATATTAATATTATAATAATTATTAACTATCTCTAAAAATTATTTTCAATTACATAATTATTTACGGAAAATAAAATTTCAAAACAAATTTTAGTTGTAAGTAATATATTGATTTAGATGTTTGTTACTAAATTCTGAATATTGTTTTAAGAGTTATGTAATCGTAGAGTATTTGATTTATTATATTATATTATGAATTATGAATAATTAATTTATTTTATTTAATGATTGAGAAATATGTGGACTAATCTACAAATCTTTTTTATTATAAAAATATATTTAAGAATCAAAATATCACTATTGAATATAAAAAATTAAAATACCTTCGATAAAAAATTAATATTTTTAAAATCATAATAATTTTCTATACTGAAATAAAAAATACATTAACTAGGTCACAGTATCTCTTCCACTACAAAATATATAATATGAATGAAGTTATTTGATAAACATAGGAACACCGAATAAAAAATCAATAAGGTAATCTATAATATGATTTAAAAATAAAATAAAATAATAATATATGACATAAACCTTTTTTGTTCTTGGAGATTAATAAAAATATGGTAAAATTACTCCAGTGTCCTTTAAGTTATTTAATTATAACAAAATAGTCATTTAGGTTTTTTTTGCTACATGTTAGTCTTTTATGTTAGTTAACGTCCGCACCATTGATCTTTTTTCTAAACTCCTTTTTAAAAAAGTTGAAGTGACACTAATGATACTGATATGTCACTTAACATAAGTCTGAGACCATCATTGATCATATAATAAAAATTTTAGAATTTTTTAGTGCATAAAAATATTTTTAAACTAATTAAAATGATGCAAAAGAAAGAATTTTAAAAAAATAGTAAAATAGAAAATAAAATTCTCAGAAAATTACACGAAGTGTAAAATGAGAAGAAATATTTTCAAGAATTTTTCATAATTTTTGAAACAAAAACGGATTTAATATGAATTTTAAAAGTTAAAATAAAATTAATCTAACAAAATAAAGCAGAAAAGGATCAACTGTGCAAACATTAGTTAACATAAAAGAGGCACATGTACCGAATAAAACATAACGGACTGATTTGTTACAATTAAATAACTTAAAAGACCCTGAAAATAATTTTGCCTAAAAATATCTTAGGTTTTGTAAATTATTAAATAACACTAATTGAAATTTAAATTGACTTACTCTTATATGTATTATGAATTTAATGATAATCACAAATATTATCTACAAATAATTTAATATAATTTTTTTATAATATTATATTATTCCCGTAAATATGATAAATATTTCAAATTTAAAGAACATAACTGAAATTTTTTTGATTTATAAATTATTAAGGATTCTAGTATTTTTAAAATTTTATTTATATTTAAAATTATTTAATGCACATTTAATATATTATATACTTTTTATATATAAATTATGAAAGTTAAAATTAAGCAAAACAATCAAAATTTATTAAAAACAAAATAAAAAGTCAATAGTTCTTGAGTTTATTTACATGTCTTCTTCAACAAGTTTCATCTATCTATAAGCTCTTTCATCAAGTGTATTTCGAGGGTACATCATTTTTAAAGGTTTTATGTGATTCATCATGCATTAAGATGCAAGAAAGGTTCAAAGGATGCAAGATTAATTCAAGTGGTTTGACCTAATTTAGAAAGTTCTTTATTCTATGTTCAAAAGTGCATAATTCATTCAATTTTAATGATTTTGAGTTGATTTTTTTTTTCCTCGTCTTCCGCCTAGTCGCCTCCGTCAACTTGGTATACAAGTAAACCAAGCAAGCAGCCCCCCAGTTCCACCCACTGACCTACTCTAAATCAACAAAGAATCTGAGGTACATGACATCAGTGTAGGTGGCACTGATGTCCACAAATATCTAGGTTCCAACAAGATATAAGAGGTATGCTCTCATGACATTCCCCCTGTGAAGTGTAACCTGCTCGGGATCACCATCAGCAGTAGTAGCATGCGCAACCTCATCATCAAAAACAGTCTTCAGTCATCTATACCTCACGTGGCTGCCACGTGTCTTATCAACCTCTTGCAAGGCCTCCTTCACGGTAACCTCAGCCTCTCAACCAACATCTCAATCGCCTCGTCTTTCTCCATCTTCTCATGATCCTCGACGTCATCGAGTGTGATCGTCATCTCCCCGTGTAGTAGATGAAACGAAGACATCTCCTCGTGTCACCTCTCTACAAAAGCGTTGGTCATCCCCCAGTTGACCACGCTATATCCACAGAGGGTCAAGTCTTTCAACCCTGTAGTCAGCAGCAAGTCATCAAACCATGGCTCGATAGGGGGAGTTAGCTTGTTGATCTTTCTCCCATGGTTGATGACCTTTAGTGTATCCCGATCCTGCAAAAAAAATACACTGTTAGAATTCTTAATATTATTCATAATATAACATAATTAATAAATAAAACATAAATGTAAATTTCGTAACTCTCTATCCCATAAATGTCTAGCCACATGGGTGGGATAATGCGCGAGCACGGATAAGTCAGAAGGCCCTCCTCCAAAGACCTGAGGGACCTCTGGTACCGCCAGTGCCGCCTCTATTGTCGGTGTCGCCTCTGTCGTCGGTGCCTCTGCTGGCTCTGGTGCCGCCGGAACCTCGGGTGGCCCCGGTACTGGTACCTGATATACTGGAAGTGTAGGAGGTGTAGGATCAGGTCTCACCTTAGACGGCCCTGTAACACCCCGATTCTACCCCACGTATTTATTTAATAAAATATCATAGTTTTCAAAAATCATTGTTTATTAAAAATCCACATAATCAGAATGCCACAAGTCAACATAAACTCAACGTAAACATGTCATTATCTCTTCAACAGATACATAGCACTACTCAACGGTTAGCAACATAATCAGTTCAATAAACATGCAGCGGAATCCAAATGGTTCTACAACGCAAAACAAAACATCTCATGACTATTCAACAATACTAGTTTCAACTTAAAACAACGAAATAATAGAAACATCGTGCGTTTTCCCCCGAGTGCTACGTATCAGAGCAAACGACACTAAACCAGAACCACATCAGCAAGGCCTACTCCTCTTGATCACTTGCATGTTACCAATATAAAGGTAACGGTGAAAACAACAAAGGGGTGAGATATCAAACCATATAATTGAAGTTATGATAAACAATCTATAGTTCGAAATCATATAGCATCACCATTTGTAATCACACTAGTAATCAACAGTAACTCACATCTAATTCATCACAACATACAACCATCCACAACAACTAGCAATCATACACAACCACGTAATCCAATTATCACAACAACGGTATCATGAATTATTATGACATGCGACTCGATTAATGCACATGCATGTGGTACCAACGGAGTGAAACTTCCAACGTAATTCCATTGTCAGTAATTTCGAGGCATCAAGGCGTAAACCTTCAATGTAAACAACATCGCCCCTAACGGCTCAACGTATTCTGTCCATATAGACCAACACAATATGCAACGTGTGTATGCAATGAATTTAAACAGCATACAACAACAACCACGAAGTAATTCACAACACAACCGTCAACGTTGGCTATCAAGCCTCAACAATAACAACATACACAACAATGGATG
Source organism: Vicia sativa (assembly GCA_021764765.1). Lineage (NCBI taxonomy): Eukaryota > Viridiplantae > Streptophyta > Magnoliopsida > Fabales > Fabaceae > Vicia > Vicia sativa. The sequence continues at coordinate 231,733,104 of CM038796.1, forward strand.
CACAACGGAACTATGGTAAATTCGTCCAAATTCTCACCTACTATATTTAAAAGTATTACTATAGGATAACTCATACCCTTAGCTTTCCAACGGTCCAAACGACATCAAAAACGGAGTTACGGTCGCGAAAATACGACCAAAACAATTTTCCAGAATTCCCTTTTTGTTTCTGTTCAGTATGTGCCGACGCATAAGCTCATGTGTCGGCTCATAGCTTAAAATTTTCAATTTTTCTGGTTTAACACAGTATGAGTCGATACATCTTTCTCCGTCAAAATCTTCGTTCTGGTCACTCTACCTCTTCTGTTCTCAATTCTACGTTATCTTCCACTGACAACCAAAAAGTCTCAATTATTATTATTACTAATTTAAATAATAATAATAATAATAATCCTTATAATTACTAATTGGGCTTAATTCCACACCCCCAACCTTACTATCACCAACGCCACTCTTCAGGCTCACCTCACTGACTTAATAATAATACTATTATTATCAGTATTATTCCTCGACGCGACTAACATAATTATTCAAAAATAATTATTTAAAATATTTAATTAAATAATTTTAACTAAATATTTCGGGCGTTACAGGCCCCGCCTGTGTAGCAGATGTAGATCCGTCTCAAAAATCTACGGTGGTGAGGATAGTGAGGATGTGCGTCTGCGGTATAACGGAGGCAGGGAGAGATGGATTGAAGACTCCCGTCTACTAAGGAATGAAGAAGTAGAAGGTGCAGAATCAGAAGGAGCATGATGTGCCTTGGACAGAGCCTGTCCAGATATCGATGGAGCCTGTGTGGCCTGAGTCCTCGAAGGTCGTGTGGCCTAACTCCTCTCTCTCCGCAAAGAAGCATGTTGTGTAACCCGACCATGCCTCAAATGATCGTCTCGCTCAGACATATCTCCTGTAGAAGCAAGACCGAAACGTTAGCATATGACTCGACTCACAGAGAAAAAAATGAAGAAAAAAATTATGCAGACAGATACCAGAAATTTATTTCTGATTTTGTTTATCCCTTTAAACCGAAAATAAATTTCTGGTTACCTCTGCGAAACAGAACAGCGGAAACCACCAACCCAAACTCCCAAATGCCTCAAAATACACGGATTGATCGTCAAAAAGAGTTTACAAATCGTATTATTATGACTCCTAATGATGTAAACTACAAAAAAACAACACATTTCAAGCCCTATTTCACTAGTTTCAATCGATTTTACATAAAATTTAAAAATGTGTAAATCACTTACTTGATTGATTGAGAGTTGTTTGTTGCTTGATTGATTGAGATTTGGTTGTTGCTTGATGATTTGTATTGATTGTTTGAGAGAAAAATTGATATTGGTGAGAAGGGTTTTGAGAGAGTTTTTAAAAATGTTTCCATTATGGAGAGGGGAAAGGTTCTGACGCGATATAAGTTCATCAATATACCGAAAATTTATTTTCGGTAGCATGCCGTAAGTAAATCTCCGGTTTGCACCCAAATTGAATTTCATTGAATAGAGTGCTAACCGAAAATTTATTTCCAATATCCCAAAAACAAAAATAAAATTTCGCAGGAGTAACTAAAATGAACATAGGATAGATTAAGAAATACACTATAAACTATTGCATCTTGTTTAAAGATAAAATCATTTTCCTACATATAGTAAACTATTTAAAAGGGGTGTTATGTTCATAAAATTGTTCACTAGCAGACCAACAACCTATACATCTGCTGCCACATACTACCTTATTTGTATTTATTTATTTATTATTTAATTAATAATACTATTAATAAAGTATAATTAGTATTTCCTTTATGATTCTCCTTCTTTAGCAAAAGTTCCCTGGACCTTCAAATATAACTTTTTGTTATCATACTTCTTTTTTCTTCGTTAACTAAGAAATTAGCATCTGTATAATTTTTTTATTGGATCAGTTTAACCTCTTGCAATTCATGTTTTTTGTTGAACTGGTAGAAATAGTTACTGGGTTTTGCAAAACCACCATGTGCATAGTGGTTGAGTTAAATATGAAACTTAATTAGTTCTGCGCACTTTTACTTCGAATGTACATAATGGTTGTTCCTTATTTAAAATCATCATGTGGCTGTAGTTTAGTGGTAAGAATTCCACGTTGTGGCCGTGGAGACCTGGGCTCGAATCCCAGCAGCCACATTTCTTGAAAATGATCTTTTGCTATCAAAATTAAACTTAATTTGCAGTATAATGTGACAAAAATCTCAAGTTAAAATCTTAGTCGCACGAATCCCAGCCACATTTCTTAAAAAAGATTTTTGCTATCAAAATTAAACTTAAATTGCAGTATAATGTGACAAAAATCTCAGTTAAAATCTTAGTCGCAAATGCTCAATAAAAGAAAAAGTGAATGAAATTTTCTTTAAATATGAAATTTTTTGAAAATATGATAACTGTTAGGGCACAACAATAAAAAAGAATAACGATAGAAATAAGAAAGAGTATAAAATAATGATTGAATTATTATTAATGAAATCAGAGTACCTATTTATACACAATTAAAAGCCCAAATAAAAATTAATTAAAAACAAACTCTAATCTTAATCTTGATGATTAAGTTATACGATACTAACAATAAAAATAACAAATACTAAACTACCCTAATAATTACAAAAACGCACTCAGAAGTTCAACAACTTCTGACAGCATTAGAACCTCACTTTCTGGACAGCTCCAGAATCTCAGAACTTCTGACTGCCCTCAGAAGTTCTGGATATGAATTATTCTCAACACCATCCCTTAATTCATATCCATCAAAATCTACAACACTAATTTCATCCCTCAAATGGATAAGGTGTTCAGTCTTGACATCCTTCATCAAAACATCTGCAGCTTGCTTCTGGTTGCAACTCCCCGTAAGTAATATGTCATCACCATAAAGACACACTAGAATCATATTGCTTCCAGAATGTTTCACATACACACCATACTTCATCTCACATTTTTGAAACCCTTGCTTCTTAGAAAATGAATCAATCTTCTGAGTCCAAGCTCTGGGTGCTTTCTTCAATCCATACAGAGCTTTGTGTAACTTATACACCATCTCTTCCTGATTCTTTTTCACAAAGCCAGGAGGTTGTGACACGTATACCTCCTCTTGTAATGGACCATTCAAAAATGCTGACTTTACGTCCAAATGCATCAGCGGTCAACTTCTATTCGCAACTAAGGCAACCACCAATCTGATTGTTTCATGCCTCGCTACAAGAGAAAACACCTCAAAATAGTCTCGTACAGGTTTCTAAATAAAAACGCTGGCCACTACCCTTGCTTTGTTCTTGTCAACTGATCCATATGGCTTAAACCTCACCTTAAAAGCCCTTGGAAGCTCAGTTAACTTCCAAGTCTCAAGTTCTTCTTTCATGGCATTCAACCACGCTTTCTTCTTGAGAACATCTTTAGTACCTATTTGTTCAGAATCTCCTTCTGATTCTGGAACCGTATCTCTTTCTGGACTTTCTTCAGAAGCTTTACTTCCACTAGAAGTTTTAACTTCTGGACCTTGTCTAGAATCATCACCTTCAAAATTTCCACCAGAAGTTCCACCTTTGTTAACTTCTGGACCTTGTCCAGAACCATCACCTTCAGAAGTTGGATCACCTTCAGAAGCTCTTGCTTCAGAAGTCCCACCTTCAGAATCATGATCGCCGTTAGAGGCTGGGCTACCTTTAGAAGCTCCTCCTTTCGAAGGTCCACCTTTAGAGTCATGATTACCACCAAATATTTGATCACCTCCAGAAGCTTGTCCTCCAGAACCTACGTCTTCAGAGTTTTCCCTTCCAGAAGCGTGATCAGTTTGATCACCTCCAGAAGCTTGTCCTCCAGAACCTATGTCTTCAGAGTTTTCCCTTCCAGAAGCATGATCACCACCAGATTCTAGATCATCATCAGAATTTGGATCAGAATTAGATTCACTATCTAACTCATCCTTAGAGTGACCAGAAGATTCTTCATCTTCTGACTCTAACTCATCTTCAGAACCTTCATGTTCTGACTCAGAACCTTCATGTTCTGACTCATCTTCAGAACCTTCATGTTCTGACTCATCTTCAGAAGCAGAATCTCCTTGAGATTCTAACTCATCTTCTAACTCTGACTTTTCTTCTGAAACCTCGGATTCTGACTCATCTTCAGAATCTACAAAGTCATTTTCTGGCTGTTCTTCAGAAGTTTCATCTTCTGATTCTTCTTCAGAAGTTTCAACTTCTAACTCTTCAATCTCATTTTCTGACTCTGACTCATAAATAGATACTCCTTCAGAATCAAAATATTCAGAGTCATCTTCATCCCCTTCAGATTCAGAAAATGAGAGCCTCACAGGTACCTCGTCATATTCATAAGTCATCAATAGCACAGGTTCATCATCTGGATCACCTTTGGTTATTTTTGCTTCTTTTGATTCTCTTTCTTTGTTTGACCAACAATCTCTAGCAAAGTGGCCAAACTGCTTACAGCAGTAACATTGATCATTTCTCCTCTCCTTTCCCTTCTGATGTTTCTCATCAGAATTGAAAGCTTCTGACTTCTGGAATTTATCACCAAGTCGCTTCTGGTCCTTCTTGACAATAGAAGCTTTCAGAGCCTGCTCCACTTCCCTCTCAAAAGTTCTGTCAGTCAAACGCAACTTGTAACACTCCGTTTTTAATTAAATGATATTTAAATTATTATTTTCCAAAATCACCGATTAAAGCTATTTTAAGAAATATAATTATTGGATATCAATTAAAATGTTGATTAGGTTAATTGAGATAAAAATAATTATGATGATAAAACATTATTCTGAATAATATTATTTTGGTGTGAATAATAATAATTGACTTGTTTGATTAATCGGTAAAATTAAATTATATGGAATAATATTAATTATATGTGATATGTTTTTAATAGAATTATTATGTTATAATTGAATTAAATAGATTTGGGCCAAATTAATAATTTTAGAAAGTTAGAGGGTGGAAAATGAGTAGTAGAACTTTTGTTTTATAAAACAAAATTTAGAGAGATAGTAAGATAGAAGAGAGAAAGAAGAGAAATAGAAAGAGGGAAAGAGGGAAAAGAGAAGAAGAAGAAGAGGAGCTAAGGTTCAACAACATCATCATCTTGATCAAGAAAACCCACACCAAGGTAAGGGTTTGAATTTCTTTAATCATTGCTTGTTTTTGGGTTTTGATTATGATTAGGATTTTGTGGGTTTGGTTAAAATGATATAAAACTTATGGAATAAAGGTTTGAGTTGGTTTAGATTGATGATATATGAGTTAGAATTGGTATTAGTATGGAGATTAGAAAGTATATTGAAGTTATATATTGTTGATATGAAACTTGTAAGTGGAAATGGCAAAATGAAGAACATCTTTGTTTTAGAATTGGCATGGGGACGGTAGGTAGAAAAGTTTCCGTTTTTTGTAGATTATCAATAAATTTACTTAATTTGTTTTGTTAATGAGTCTCGGTTATTTTTTAAAACTTAATATTAATTAATAATAATATTAGAATATTATAGCCGCGAATCCGTAGATGTGCCGATTTCCGATTTGAATTTTGAAGCTTTTAGCACGAAAATTGACGTTAACCGTGAGTTTTGAAGTTTTTGACCTTTAATCGACGATTTTGTAATGAATAATTGAATTTGTTTAAGTTCCATTTGACTCGATCGCGATGAGTAGCATTAGTAGTAATGGCGGTTAATTGATGATGACTTTGATGTTGAAACTTACTTTCCGTTTGGAATTGTTTGAATTGTGATAGTTTATGTTTTGATTGGAATGATGAGATGTTGAATAACTTGGCATGTTTGTAAATCTGTAATGATGTGTGAATTGTGATTGTGAATGTTGATGTTGTTGTTGAGTTGTTGATGATATACATGTAAATTAGGCTCGAGTGGTCTTAATTTAATGTGTTGCGTTGTTGATGTTTGTTGAGTGGCAGCGAGGCTCGTGCTCGTGGGAGGGTCGAAAGCTTAGAGAACGCTTTACGGTTCCATTATCGGCTGGACCGAGGATAAAAGATGATTGGTACCACATGCATTGCGTCGGTCGTTGTGTCGTGGTTGTGTCGTGGTTGTGTCGTGTCACACTTACACATGTGTTGTTGAGTTTATGTTTCGGTGCATACTATGCTATATATGCTAAGTGTTGATGGAATCGGTTATGTATCGATGTGTTGATGTAAATTAGACTTTGTGTGCTAATTGTTGATGAGATTTGTTATGTTTGATTCATAACATTGTTTTTGAGGAATGATTGGAATATTGAAGGTGATGATAACATGAAACGACTTAAACTTAAAGAGTAACGAATTCCTTATTTCTATTGCCATTTCATTTACTTAAAATTACATGTTATATGATTATTGGAATTCTTACCCTTCTATTGGAAAATGCTTTCATGGCATTGTTCAGTATCGGGACTGGCAAGGCGAGGCCTTAGAGCGGATGCAAGTAGATGTATTCCGTTTACGTTTTGTATAATTGAGTCGATGCTCTGATAGTAACACCGGGGGGGTCTTTCTTGTTTTGATGTATCGAACTCATTATTTTGTATATGACCCATTATCTTTTGATGTATATGATGTATATATATGTGAGACTTGATAACCTATGCTATGTGAATTTATGATGGCTTGAAGCCTTGATTTATATTCTGATTCCTCCATAAATGGAGATGATGTGAATTTATGAGACTCCGCTTGCTTTGCACGAGAGAAAGTAAATATAATGTATGTTTGATTTTGTGTTGAATGCTTCTATTTTCAAACGTACTGTCCGCTTTTCAGTTGGATTGTGATGTGTGTTGTGACATCCCTTCCGTGCAATTTATTTCTCGATTTTAATTATGTCGTTTAATTCGGGTTAATTAGAAGGGTGTTACAATAGTGGTATCGAGCATTGTCGGTTAGTTGTCGTCTTAATGTTACTAATCCCATTGTATTTGATTGTGTATCTTACGCGATCGATACTTTTGTGTTGTTCGAGAAGATGGTTGGAAGGAATGATAATGCACTTGCGAGGATTGCGATTGCTTGGATCCTTGAATCGATGCCGCAGCTAATCCGGTGCCATGATGGAGTGATGATGCTTTCCATGCTCTTGAAAGTTTCAAAACAACCTCCTACTTTCAAAGGAGCATGCCCAAGAAGCTCAAGAGTGGTTTGAAAAGATTTTCCGAGTGATGAATTGCACCGAAAGTGCATTCGTCACGCTGTGAAGGAAGTCGAGGACCGTGGATTAATGCTAGCCGAGGTATGATGAGGATAACACCGTGGTGACTTGGGCTATTTTCCGAGATGCATTCTTGGAGAACTACTTTCCGAGGATGTCCGTGGTAAGAAAGAGGTGGAGTTTCTTGAATTGAAACAAGGAAGCGGTTCATTCTTTGAATATGCCGCTAAGTTTCAAGACTTAATCAAGTATTGTCCTCACTATAATACGTGAATGCCGAGATCTAAATGCTTGAAGTTTGTGAACGGCTTAAGGCTGTGAAGAAAGCTATCGGTACCAACAAATTACCCGCTCGAATTGGTGAACAAAAGTCGATCTATGATGAGGATAGTCGTGATAGTAGTGCTTACTACAAGAGTTTAAGTGACAAGAGAGGCAAGGGCAAATGCGTCATAAGCCTTATGATGGAAAAGGAAGCAACCAATGAAGGTGGGAAAGAGTCCAAGTGGGGAGTTACTACTCCTGAAGTGTTTTAGATGTGGTAAAGAGGACACCGTGCTTTGGAGTGTCACCAAGTCGAGCCTACATGTTTCAAGTGTGGAAGATTGGTCACCGATCTAACGAGTGTCGGTTGAGTGCTAGTGTGACTTGCTACAACTGTGGCGAGCAAGGCACATTAGTACAAAGTGCACGAGGCCTAAGAAGTGAGGAAAAGTGTTTGCATTGTCCGTGCCGAGACTTCGCGGATGAGAGGTTGATCGAGGTACTTGCTTTATCCATAATGTGCCTTTGATTGCTATTGTTGATACGGTACGCATTCATTTATTTCCTTGGATTGTGCTACTAGTTTGGGTCTCGTGTTATCTAATTTAGGTAGAAGTATGGAGATAGATACGCTGCGATGGGTACAGTTTCTATACATTATTTGTTTGAAGTGTCCTTTGTATGTATGGTAGAGATTTGAAGTGGATCTCGTATGTCTTCCTTTGAGTCGACTTGATATCATTCGGGTATGGATCGTTAAGATCCAACCATGTCTATATCAACTGCTTTGCTAAAGCGGTTCTTTTCTTGAGTCCGAGAAGGAAGGCGTTGCGTTCTTGTCTACTCGATGGATGAAAAAGTGTGTTAAGGAAGGAGCGGAATTGTTTGTGTTGATGGCGAGCATGAATCTTGGTGATAGTGGAGTGAGAAAGGATGTTCGTTGTTTGTGATTTTCCGAGGTGTTTAGGAGATTACGGATTACCTAACGTGAAGTAGAGTTTTCTATTGATTTAGTTCCGGTACTAGTCCTGCTTCGATGGCTCATCGGATGTCACCATCGAATTGGTTGAACTAAAGAGCCAACTTGAAGAGTTACTTGATAAGAAGTTTATTCGTCCGAGTGTTTCTCCGTGGGGTGCGCCGGTGTTATTAGTAAAGAAGAAAGAAGGAACGATGAGACTTTGTGTGGATTATCGGCAGTTGAACAAAGTTACTATCAAGAACAAGTATCCTTTACCTAGGATTGATGATTTGATGGACCAGTTGGTAGGATCTTGTGTGTTTAGTAAGATTGACTTGAGGTCCGTTATCACCAAATGTGAAAGTGGTGATATTCGAAGACGCTTAGAACGAGGTATGGACACTATGAGTATTCGGTGATGCCTTTGTTACGAATGCACCGGTGTGTTTATGGAGTACATGAAGAATCTTTCATGAGTTCCTTGATAAGTTTGTGGTGGTCTTTATTGATGACATTCTAATCTATTCGAAGAATGAGAAAGAGCATGCCGAGCACTTAGGAATTGTGTTGTCGATTCTGAAAGAGAATCAGTTGTTTGCTAAACTTTCTAAGTGTGAGTTCTGGTTGGAGAAAGTGAGTTTTCTTGGACATGTGATATCTCGTGGAGGTATTTCCGTTGATCCGTCTAAGATTGAAGTCAGAATGGGAATCTCCTAAGTCTGTTTTTGAGATTCGAAGTTTTCTTGGTTTGGCCGGTTACTACCGTAAGTTCATTGAAGGTTTTTCCAAGCTAGCTTTACCTTTGACACAATTGACGAGAAAGGGGCAAGCGTTTGTATGGAATACGCAGTGTGAGGATAGCTTTCAAGAGCTTAAGAGAAGGTTGACTACTGCTCCTGTTTTGATTTTACCTAATCCATCCGAACCGTTTACAGTGTATTGTGATGCTTCATTGATGGGGTTAGGTGGTGTGTTGATGCAAGGTGGACAAGTGGTGGCCTATGCTTCGAGGCAACTTAAAGTGCATGAGAGGAATTATCCGACTCATGACTTAGAGTTAGCAGCTGTGGTGTTTGTGTTGAAAATTTGGAGACATTACTTGTTTGGATCGAGATTCGACGTTTTCAGTGATCATAAGAGCTTGAAATATTTGTTTGATCAAAAAGAGTTAAATATGAGGCAGAGGAGATGGTTAGAGTTCTTGAAAGATTATGATTTTAGTTTGAATTACCATCCCGGTAAGGCGAACGTGGTTGCCGATGCGTTGAGTAGAAAATCATTGCATATGTCTATGCTAATGGTTCAAGAATGGGAATTGTTGGAACAATTTCGAGATTTGAGTTTAGTGTGTGAAGAGACTTATTTTGGAGTGAAGCTTGGTATGATGAAGCTTACTAGTGGTGTCTTGGAAGAGATTAGAGATGGACAGAAGTCAGATTTGGTTTTAGTTGACAAGTTTACTTTGGTGAATCAAGGTCAAGGTGGAGAGTTCAGAATTGATGAGAATGGTATTTTAAGATGTCACGATAGAGTTTGCGTTCCCGATGTGGGGGATGTGAAAAAGAGAATTCTCGAGGAAGGTCATAGAAGTGGGTTGAGTATTCACCCTGGTGCTAAGAAGATGTATCAAGATTTGAAGAAACGCTGGTGGCCTTGTATGAAGAAAGAGATTCGAGTTTGTGTATGCTTGTTTGGTGTGCCAAAAGTCCAAGATCGAACATCGAAGCCTCGGGTTTGTTACAACCGCTGACTATTCCCGAGTGGAAGTGGGATAGTATCTCGATGGACTTCGTTTCGGTTTGCCGAGGACCCGAGTAACCATGAGGCTATTTGGGTTATAGTGGATAGATTGACTAAATCGCACACTTTATTCGATTAGGATGGATTACACTATGGAGAGACTTGCTAAGTTGTATGTGGAACGGATCGTTTGTTTACATGGTATTCCTACATGTATTGTTTCGGATAGAGATTCGCTTCACTTCAAGGTTCGGGAAGGTTTACAAAGAGCCTTGGGTACTAAGTCGAGATTGAGTTCCGCTTATCATCCTCGACGGATGGTTAAACGGAGAACAATTCAATCACTTGAGGATTTGTTGCGTGCTTGTGTGTTGGATCAAGGAGGTTCATGGGAGAGTCATCGCCTTTGGTTGAGTTTACCTATAATAATAGTTTTCATTCTAGCATTGGCATGGCTCCTTTTGAGGCATTGATGGAAGACGGTGTAGGACACCTTTATGTTGGTATGAAACGGGTGAAAGTGCTATAGTTGGTCCGAGATGGTACAAGAGACTGAGAAAATCAAGTTAATAAGGGAGAAGATGAAAGTGTCTCGTAATCGCCAAAAGAGTTACTATGACAAGAGGAGGAAACCTCTTGAGTTCGAGAAGAATGAGCATGTGTTTTGAAGGTGAATCCTACGGGTATTGAAGGGCGCTTAAATCGCGGAAGCTAACACCTCGATTTATTGGTCCTTATCAGATCTCGGAGCGGGTAAGAAGTATGGCTTATCGGATTGCTTTGCCGCCATCACTTTCAAATTTGCATGATGTGTTTCACGTTTCGCAATTACGAAAGTATATTGCGGATCCGTCTCATGTTATTCAAGCGGATGATTTGGAAGTTAGAGACAACTTGACGGTGGAGGTTTTACCGGCGAGAATTGAAGATAGAAAAGTGAAACAACTAAGAGGAAGAGAGATTGCTTTGGTTAAAGTGGCGTGGGGAGGTTCGGAGAATGGTAACGTGACGTGGGAGCTTGAAAGTCGGATGCGGGATTCCTATCCGGAATTGTTCACTTGAGGTAATTTTCGAGGCCGAAAATCTTTTAAGTGGGGGAGAGTTGTAACACTCCGTTTTTAATTAAATGATATTTAAATTATTATTTTCCAAAATCACCGATTAAAGCTATTTTAAGAAATATAATTATTGGATATCAATTAAAATGTTGATTAGGTTAATTGAGATAAAAATAATTATGATGATAAAACATTATTCTGAATAATATTATTTTGGTGTGAATAATAATAATTGACTTGTTTGATTAATCGGTAAAATTAAATTATATGGAATAATATTAATTATATGTGATATGTTTTTAATAGAATTATTATGTTATAATTGAATTAAATAGATTTGGGCCAAATTAATAATTTTAGAAAGTTAGAGGGTGGAAAATGAGTAGTAGAACTTTTGTTTTATAAAACAAAATTTAGAGAGATAGTAAGATAGAAGAGAGAGAAGAGAAATAGAAAGAGGAAAGAGGAAAAGAGAAGAAGAAGAAGAGGAGCTAAGGTTCAACAACATCATCATCTTGATCAAGAAAAACCCACACCAAGGTAAGGGTTTGAATTTCTTTAATCATATGCTTGTGATTTTGGGTTTTGATTTTGGTGGATGAAGAGATTAGGATTTTGTGGGTTTGGTTAAAATGATATAAAACTTATGGAATAAAGGTTTGAGTTGGTTTAGATTGATGATATATGAGTTAGAATTGGTATTAGTATGGAGATTAGAAAGTATATTGAAGTTATATATTGTTGATATGAAACCCGAGAAATTCGTAAGTGGAAATGGCAAAATGAAGAACAAATTCGGAAATGGAATTTCGTTTTTAGAATTGGCATGGGGACGGTCGGCCCCACTATGTGAAGGAAGCCTGGACCGACCGCCTGGTTCCATGTGTAGAAAAATTGTTTTTCATTTTTTGTTTCATGGCTTAGTGTACAAGTTATGACTTTTTTCTCGTTTTTGTTAATCTGAGTCTCTGTCTTCTTATAATTTTTCAATTATATAATTATAAAACTTAATATTAATTAATAATAATATTAGAATATTATAGCCGAGTTAATTTCGAATCCGTAGATGTGCCGATTTCCCGATTTCGGTAATTTTGGCGACGGAGCTACTTTCTCCGATTCGCATTTAAAATTGACGTGCTAGCATAATTCGACGTGTAGATTAACGTGGTGAAGTTTATTTTTCGAAATTTCGACTTTTTAGGAATCGACCCGATTTTAGTACAAAATGAAATAATTGAATTAAATCCCGAATTTAACCGTTTGAGTTCCATTCCGTGACTCGATCGCGATGAGTAGCATTAGTAGTAATGCTTAATTGATGATGACTTTGATGTTGAAACTTACTTTCCGCTTTGGAATTGTTTGAATTGTGATAGTTTATGTTTTGATTGGAATGATGAGATGTTGAATAACTTGGCATGTTTGTAAATCTTGCTTGTTATGTGATGATGTGTGAATTGTGATATGTGATGCATGTGTGCAATAGTTGATGTTTTTGGTTGTTGAGTTGTTGATGATATACATGTAAATTAGGCTCGTGGGGTCTTAATTTAATGTGTTGCTCTTGTTGTTGATGTTTGTTGAGTTGCACACCGCATCATTAGTCGTGTCAAGAGGCGATGTCATTAGTCTCGTGGAGGCTAGTGGCTCGTCCCGACTCAGTGAGGTCCGCTTAGAGAACGGGCTTTACGGTTATCCATTATCGGCTGGACCGAGGATAAAAGATGATTGGTACCACATGCATTGCGTCGTGTCGTTGTGTCGTGTCGTTGTGTCGTGTCGTTGTGTCGTGTCACACTTACACATGTGTTGTTGAGTTTATGTTTCGGTGCATACTATGCTATATATGCTAAGTGTTGATGGAATCGGTTATGTATCGATGTGTTGATGTAAATTAGACTTTGTGTGCTAATTGTTGATGAGATTTGTTATGTTTGATTCATAACATTGTTTTGAGGAATGATTGGAATATTGAAGGTGATGATAACATGAAACGACTTAAACTTAAAGAGTAACGAATTCCTTATTTCTATTGCCATTTCATTTACTTAAAATTACATGTTATATGATTATTGGAATTCTTACCCTTCTGTTGGAAAATGCTTTCATGGCATTGTTCAGGTACCGGGGACGGCAAGGCGAGGCCTTAGCTGAGCGGATGCAAGTAGATGTATTCCGTTTACGTTTTGTATAATTGAGTCGATGCTCTGATAGTAACACCGGGGGGGTCTTTCTTGTTTTGATGTATCGAACTCATTATTTTGTATATGACCCATTATCTTTTGATGTATATGATGTATATATATGTGAGACTTGATAACCTATGCTATGTGAATTTATGATGGCTTGAAGCCTTGATTTATATTCTGATTCCTCCATAAATGGAGATGATGTGAATTTATGAGACTCCGTTGCGTTTGCACGAGAGAAAGAAGTAAATATAATGTATGTTTGATTTTTGTGTTGGAATGCTTCTATTTTCAAACGTACCCTGTCCGTTTTTCTGTAAACTGTTGGATTGTGATGTGTGTTGTGACATCCCTTCCGTGCAATTTATTTCTCTGATTTTAATTATGTCGTTTAATTCGGGGTTAATTAGAAGGGGTGTTACACAACTCATGGGCTTCTAGACTACTTTGCAGCTCTTCAATTTTTATGGTTTCCAGATCTTTAGAGTGTTCAATAGCAACAATAATGTAATCAAACTAAGGAGTAAGCAACCTCAGAACCTTCTCTATGATTACTTGTTCAGAAAGAGTTTCTCCACAAGCCTTCATCTCATTAGTGATCAGAATCACTCTTGAGATATACTCAGAAATCTTCTCACTGCTCTTCATGTTGAGATTTTCGTATTGCTTTCTCAAGGACTGAAGCTTCACCTTCTTCACTAATGCGTCACCACCATATCATCTGACTAGTGTGTCCCACGCCCCCTTTGACGTCATAGAATATGCAATCTTCTCAAACACATTCGCATCCACACGCTGATGGATGTAGAACAGCGCCTTCTGATCCCTTCTCCTTTTATTTCTCTACGCCTCTTTCTCTTCTTCTGTTGCAGCTTCTGCAACTAGAATCGGTAACAAGCTCCATAACATCTTGAGCTCCAAACAATACACGCATTTGGATCATCCACCTATTCTAGTTTTTGCCATCAAAGACTGAAAGTTTGGTGCTTATGTTGTTGTTTCCGTTCATCTTCTTCCTTGTGCAAATATCCTTAGATATTGACTCACACAGTGTTTCCCAACCCACAAACAGAAAAACGATCAGACAAACTCACGTTCACTCGTGTTTCCCTGAATTCTAAACCGAAAGCTCTAGATATCAATTTGTTAGGGGCACAAGGATAAAAGAGAATAACGATGGAAATAAGAAAGAGTATAAAATAAGGATTGAATTATTATTAATGAAATAAGAGTACATATTTATACACAACTAAAAGCCCAAATAAAAACTAATTAAAAACAAACCCTAATCCTAATATTGGTGATTAAGTTATACAATATTAACAGTAAAAATAACAAATACTAAAGTACCCTAATAATTACAAAAACACCCTCATAAGTTCAACAACTTCTGACAGCATTAGAACCTCACTTTCTGAACAGCTCCAGAACCTCAGAACTTCTGACTCCCCTCGGAAATTTTGGATATGAATTATTCTCAACAATAACCGATTATAGAATTTTTTGACAAAAGAACTTTTGAAAACATGATAAGTTCAGTAGGCCCAAACCTTAATCAAAAGGCAGATTTTTTAAATTTATCTCAGAATTTCACAGCTATGGACGTTTAATTTGTGAGACCAATAACACTTTCATTGTTTTAATCTGAAGTGTGATAATCCATCAAGGCTGAATGAATTTCGAATAATTTCTAGTGGTAAGAAATAATATAACCATCATGAGGTTCGTAGTTTAGTGGTAAGAAGTCCACTTTGCGGCGTGGAGACCTAAGCTAAAATCCCAGCAGTTATATTTTTTAAAATTCAAAGATTAAACAATCAGGGATTTAAAAGGGCATGAGCATGACACAGTTACAACAGGAAATCTTTTTCTGCTAATAGACAACATTGTAAGAGATAAGTTTTTATATATTCACTTATCTTTTTCTTCTCAATGGTATTACTTATTAGTGGTTATTCTTAATAGAATACATAGAACTAAGAGGACTAGCACAATATACAAAGTACTCTTGATCTGACAAAAAGTATACATTTCCTCCTAATGTAAGCTAAGATTATACACAATCATATGCTTCTTGACAGAAAAACTAGGAGCCAAGTAGTGTGAGCTGCTTCAACTATATCACCTTCACTGCACATGAAATGGTTTCCTGGGTGTAGTAGATGTCCGATTTTCCATCGATTGCAATCTCTGTTTGAGATGGAAAACTTCATACTGTAGAGCAAACAAAGAGGTGATGACAACATGTTCAATAAGTCTAAGGAAGTTTGCTAAAAACATTGTAGCAACAACACAATTAGTACCTGTAGTTGGAATGCCCTATTTCTTTCTCCTGCAATAACTCCTCGTGTTGAATGCAACTCCTACAACAATTTATTTCATCAGCCAATAATAACAATGCATATAAGTATCATGGTGCTTCGGAGTAGAACACTTGCAAGTATTAACTCAAGTTCTCTTAAATTTACTCAAGGATGGTTCAAGTTTGTTACAAGTAGTAATAAGAATTATTCGACATCCATTCAACTCAAGCGGTTTACATTTGTATCATTTGTTACATTTGTATTCAAATCATAAGGGTTGATTGTTTACAAGTTTCTACAAATTCCAAATCCTAAATTCTACAATTCAAAAATCTACAAGTTTCTAAAAGGTCCCTAGTCTAATGCTACAATCTCCGAAGTTGTTTCCAAGCTTGTTGTCGTCCTCCAAAGCTTTTCAACGTCGCGGTCATCCGGCTTCCTCTTCATCTTCGTGCCTAAACCATTTGACCATTGTTATCATCTCGCCACATGAAACAAAAAGAAATTGAGTTAGAAGCATAAACATAAACGAAACAAAAGCAAGAAAATATCAAAAATATTATGTTCTGGTCGAGGACTCATCATTAGGCGGTTAGGCGGGAATCAGGTTTCAAACGATAAGCCTCAGAATCTTAAAAAGATTAATCATCGGCGAACAGCTTGCTCGCAAATCACAGGGCTAGCCCGGTTCACGAACAAGCAATTGAAGCGACGATTCAAATTCGGGCTGCAAGAATAAAAGCGATATTTTCCGAAAGCATACAACGCGACAGTTTAAATCCGGGCAGCATACGCAAGCAACATTTTAATCCCAATATCCAACAAAAGTCAAAAGGCAGCAGGTATGGATCAACACAATAGGCAGCATAAGCAAAAGCAAGTATATAATCAGCCAGCATATAAAGAGCAGAGCAGAACAGAGGGTATAGCAGAGCCAAAAAGAGCAAGCCAAATTATACAAGCAATACAGACAGCAGTGACATGAAAAAGGGAAAGAGTGTTTTCTAAGCATGTTTTCACCCAAAGGTGAAAAGAAGTGAAAACAGAAGAAATGACAAAAATCCCTGAGCAAAAGACTAAGACAGAAGGCAACATCTGTTCAAGGATATATTACAGAGGCAGAGAGGTGTGGAAGGGACATTCACATTCATAACCAAAAAACCAGAACAAAGAAGGAGAGAGTTCACAAGTTCAGAGTTCACGTTAAAAACACCAATCCAAAACCCAAAAACACAAGCGCAGAGTCTGTTCTTATCATACAAACTAACACAACCTAGCCCAGAAAACTAAAACATATAGCAACAAAAACGAAAACACACAAGCCTACTCATCATCTTCCTACGCCAAACTACCTTCAGATTTGTTGTTCTTTTCAGAAATCATATTCTGTATCGAGAAAGAAGAAGAAGAAACCGAAACTGTCTCACCCGGATTGAGTTCAGGAAGCCAACTTTCACACCGACGCGTCTCTGAAGCTCAGGTAATTTTACCGGCACCAGAATCGCCTCAGAGCTAGGGTTTCCTTTCCCCAATTCCATCAACCTGTAACACAAATTTGAAACAGAAATCAAAACAACATTAAGAAATCAGAATC
Organism: Vicia sativa; assembly: GCA_021764765.1. Classification (NCBI taxonomy): domain Eukaryota; kingdom Viridiplantae; phylum Streptophyta; class Magnoliopsida; order Fabales; family Fabaceae; genus Vicia; species Vicia sativa. Next base: position 231,750,398 of record CM038796.1, read on the forward strand.
AAACATGCAAGCAGAGAGATAGCGACGGTGAGATCGAGAGAGATGAGAGATCTCCGGAATCACAATCGTGGCGAGAGGGCGATGAGCCGTTCCGGTGAGGGACAAGAGAGTTCCGATGAGAGACAGTGGGAGAGGTGAGGGTTTCGGCGAGGGTTCGGCGACGGTGAGAACGAGAGGAGAGAGTGATCGAAACGGTGAGGTCACGATGAGGGTTTGTGGATAGCGATAGAGAAGAGAGAAAAACCCAGGAACATCGCGTGAGAGAGAGGAGAATGGTGAACCGATCCCTTTTGTTTTTTACCATTTGAGAAGAGGATTTTCCTTTTCTTTCTTCTTTTTCTTTTCATACTTTAAAGAAAAAAGTATATATAATAATAATAATAATATGTATATAATTTGTCTTATTTTCTTTTTTTTCTAAAAAAAATCTTTTCTTCATAAAATCTGGTGGTGACAAGTGTCACCACCTGATTTTTTAGAAAAAAAATCTATTTTGTTTTCATTTGTTTGTTATTATTAAATGATTTTGACAAAAATGTAAGTATTAGAATAGATGCTTGTGGTACGATTTTGGCCTTTTTAGAACGATCGGTTTATTCCGAAGTGGAAGTATTGCACTCGGTTCGCCAGCACGTGGAGGTATTTTCGACCAACTAAAGTTCAGATGGTTTTCTTTCTACACTCCGCCCAGAATCAAGACGATCAGGCTATTTCTAAATTTTTACCTATTTCATTTAATTTATTTTATCGTAAATAAAATTCTTGTTGCGATGTAATAAGTAATTGTTAGATATGATAGTTTTTGTTTGATGACTTATCGATTAAACTATTAGTCGATTTTTCATCAAACAGAAAAGATCATCTCCAATAATTATTTAAATTTCCGATTGTATTGTATGATATTTTTGTCTGTTTATTTACTTATTCAGCAATTATTCACCAATGTACACTTTGCACACAATTAAATTTAAAATCAATCCAATTCCATATTTCATAACTCGCATTGCAAAAACACTTTCGTAATAAAGTTTCAAACCTCGATCCAACGTCGAGTGCATTTTTTCGAAATCTTTTTCATAATAAAGTACAAGTTTTTTAGTCGTTAGACGATAGCCTAGTTGCTAAAAAACTTGTCCCCCAAACAAACTTTAGTCTTTAAGTCGTTGGACGCTAGACCTGTGGCTTAAAGACTCCTAAATAACGTGAACTCGTTTCACTTCACTTTTTCATAAGAAAACTTTTTGGGTGATAGACGACTTGGCGAACTTCCCTCGGGTTTCTAGTATTTGAATCGTGAGACGCTAGCCTCGTTGTTCGTACTTTCTCATCCGCATAAAAACAATTCAACTCATTTAAATCTTTTTCATACGCGATCATAAAAACTCTTTTCGGATAAAGAGGGTGTAATAGTCGTTTCAAATGCGAACGAGGACTTAAGCTTTTCAAACAAACAAAACAAGTCCTAGTTCAAAGTATTTGAAATGTCTAAATGCACGATTTTTCTTATAAAATCAAAATAACAAATTAAAACCTTTTTAAGAGGAACTACAGAGTTTTGACTTTCCCATTGCACAAGGGAATATGTAGGCACACGGTTCTGAAACCGTGCCAAACTCAAAAAAAATAAGAAACAAATTCTGTTTTCTTTTTAGTATCCATAACTTAGTACACACACACAAATGCGTAGAATTAAATGGGTCCCATCGAGTACGATGGATGTAAGGGGTGCTAATACCTTCCCCTTACATAACCGACTCCGATCCCACTTTTGGTCGCAGACCGCCTTATCCGCTTCTTTGGGGTTTTATCTATATTTCCCCGTTCTTTTCAGGACGAATAAAATTAGGTGGCGATTTCACTGTTTTCGAGAATTAAAAGATTTTTGAAAATCGAGTTGCTTCAGTTGGCGACTTCACTGGGGAAAATTTTTAAAGCGAGTTAACCCTAATTTATTTCTTCGCTTGTGTGTTTATTTATTGCTTTGATGTTTATTATTATTTCGTCCTGTGATATTCGGATGTTTGGGCGTTTTTGTTATGATTCATAGATAAGCCCAATACCCAGGCTTCTAGGAAACATAAGTTTAGAGTGGTTGAGTAGCTTAGATCCATTGGACATCCGTGTTCCTTGGATCGACGTGAAGACCACGACTTAGAGTTGGTCTTTTTAAGGGAGTTATTGCATCGTACAATAGTGCGGGATGATAATTCTTGGACAAAGGGCCTATAACTCTAAGTATTAGGATGTCCAAAACAAAACCGACCGCTCAAAGGATTTTTGAGTATCCCTTTAAGAGCCGTTTCTTGGAGTATATTTTTGAAAATACTATCGTCATGACGATTATATTTTTAAAAGGGGATCTGAGTCTCCGAGAAACATTCAGCAAAAAAAACATTAGAACCAACCTTGTTTGGGGAATTGTGGGTAAACGTCGAAACCATGTCCGACCGTCCTTTTAAATCCTTGTGCTATTTGGCTTTACATGTGATTTTGCGCATAACATCAATATGTATCGCATCACATTGCATTCTTACATGCATCTCCATCATATTGCATTCTTACATGCATCACCATCATATGACATTTTTATATGCATTACCATTACATCGTATTCTTACATGCGTTATTACTATATTACATCGCATTCTTACATGCGTTGCCATTATCATGCATTTGCATTCATCAACATGCATGCACTTTCTCCTCCACTACAAAAAGCTCATGTCACCTTTTGTTCCTGGCCAGTTAGCTGATTTCCTGCACTCATGGCAAGTATGATAGACCAATTGGAACATAATCAAGTTGTGATAAGAGAAGACCTGGAAGGTGTGAAAGACAAGGCAGATCAGATGTTGGAAGCCATGCTAGCTTCTTCGGAGGACAATGCCCAAGATACTACTACGGACTCCACGTCAGGATTTACTGTTATGTATAATCCAATGTACGATTCTCCTCTGCATGTGGATGATCCTATTCCACCTCAATTGGTGCTCAATGTTCAATCTAACGCAATCCCTACGGTCCAAAGGCAATCAACTGTCCAAGAAGGTTGTATCCCACATCCTCAGCCAGCTAAGAAGCCTAGGTTTGCCAACTACGTGCAAAATCCTCAAGGAATGAATTCAATGGTCAACACCAGAGCGCCTCAAGATACTGAAGCCAGACGAATGTGTCTTGATCTGAAGGAACAATTGAGGGTTTTGAATGGAAACGAAACTATTGGTCTAGATGCTGCTGACCTTTGCTTAGTGTCAGATGTCGTGATTCCACCAAAGTTTAAAATGCCAAACTTCAAGAAGTACAAAGGTGTTAGTTGTCCAGAGACTCATTTGAAGATGTTTGTTCGCAAGATGTCTGCATATGCTCATGATGAAAAGTTTCTCATTCATTGTTTTCAAGACAGTCTTAGTGGGGCATCTCTGGATTGGTACACGCAATTGGAGAAAAAGGATATTCACAATTGGAAAGACTTATCTTCCTCGTTCCTGAAACAATACGAGTTCAACCTTTCCATGGCTCCAACCCGTATCCAATTACAGAATCTTTCTCTGAATATTAACGAGTCGTTCAAGGGGTATGCTCAAAGATGGAGAGAGTTGGCTGCCCGAGTTAAACCACCAATGCTTGATAGGGAGTTGGTTGACTTGTTTTTGAATACCTTACCTAATTCATACTTCGAAAGAATGATAGGTTGCACATCTTCAAGTTTCTCTGACTTAGTGATGGTGGGAGAACGCATTGAAGGCGGTCTCAAAAGTGGAAAACTCCAAGATGCCTCGAGTAGCCAAGCTGATGAGGAAGAGTTCTTCAGAGGTTCTCAAATAGAAGAGGAGGATTATGAAACCAATGCAATTTGGGAAGCTCCGCAAGCTCCACCTCCTGTACCTTATGGTCAACCTCCGTATGTAGCAGCTGTTCAGTATCAGCACCCGATGCTTCTCGGTCCACAGTACCAGCAACCATGGGGCACTCCTCATGCAAAGAAACAAGGTCAAGGCCGTGGATATCAAAGTCAACATCAGAATCCGCGCAAACCTCGAAGTAATTTGGAAAGAAGGAATGCTCCTCTTGATCCCATTCCAGTGACCTACAGTCAACTCCTGCCACATCTGGTTCAAAGCTCATTGGTGGTTCCTAAATTTCTTAACCCACCAAAGGTATTCCCGCTTGGTTATGATCATAACGCGCGATGTGGATACCATGATGGAACAGTAGGCCACTCAACAGAGGATTGCAACGCCTACAAAGCCAAAGTTCAACAATTGATTGACCAAAAATACTTGACTCTTCAAGGGGGGAATCTGTTTGTGAACGGCAACCCCATACTCAAGTGAGCACCAAGACCACTGAAATTTGTCTGAATCAACAAGTCGAGGCAGAGCTCAAGTCTCCTCAACAACGACAGTCTTTTATTTCTTTACTGCATTTTCATATGTATCTTGTTTAATTGTTTAAGCTTTTGTTTGCATGTAGAAACATGTTTGTTTATTAATCTTAATACAACGAGTATGTTTGTCTTGAAGTAATCCATTCGTTGTCACTCAACCCATTCGTTATCACTTTTTAAATGATTTGCAAGCATTTTGATACCAACGTTACCAATCATATCGCCTAGGCAAAGATTGGAGGGAGGATGACGATAATTGAAAAAGCGCTAGATCTTTGAATGTGTGCTCTTGAGTAAAAACCTTGTTGATGATGTACAGGCCTTGTTTCAAATCCCTAAACACCGGAGTTATAAGGGAGATAGACCCTCGTTAACCCCCTCGAGCTTTGAAGTAGGAGTTTCCTTTCTGTTCAGAAAAAACCCTCATCGTTTTTAACCCAGGGACGGGTAGTGTTCAGCTATTCTGATTGAGCATTCAAAGCTCATCAAGAGAGTGCATCAAAGGATACAACAATGGATATCCTTCAAAAGGTGGAGAAAGGTCAGAACCTTGATAGTCAACCTTTATGTATCAATAGTGTGCATCAAAAGAGAATTATACCACAACGGTTATCCCTCATTAACCCAAAGACTCAGACAGTCACGATTACTTCCACCAAATCAAAGACAGTGTATAGATCCACGACTTGTTCAAAAAAATAGAAAAGAGACAAAAAGCCCGCTAAGACGAAACTTAGTAATAAGTCGCTTAGGTAAAAGTCAGGCAAGATTTGGGGAAGCAAAAACATCCCGGAATGCATTCCAAGACAAATTTTCAACAAAGAACAAGTTGTGTGGTCAAATACCAAAAGACAAAATGTGAGTGACTGTCGTGTCCAAGAAACCTCGTATTGGTTCCTCAACCATCATAATGCCTCTCGAGAGATGAGTGCTCGTATCAAGATAGTTGAGCTTAGGACTGAAGGACATCATGGAGAATGGGCGGGCACCAAATATTTTGAGCCTAAAAATCTTTTTGTAAAAAAATAAGTCCTAATTGAAGCATGGGTTAATTCAAAAGCATACGACGAAGAGATCGCGTTTACCTGACTCCTACAGGTGTGCTAAGTATCTGTGTTGGTATCATATGCTCGTCTTATCTTTCAAAAAAGAAAATTTTCAGTGTTGCACTCCAAAAGAGTTTCACTCGCAAAAAGTCATGTTTTTCATACAAAACTTTAAGACACATAAATGTTGCATTATATTGTCATAATAAACATTCTTCTACATGTAAAACATTTGTTTGACATTAAAGAAGTTCTCATAATGGACATCAGTGAAGGATTTAACTTTGTCCAAAGAAGAAAGACTTGATCATCTCTTTGTATCGAGAAGCATGACGTCTAAGGACTCCTTTGAGCATATCGCAAGTTGTTTTCTCAAGATTCTGTTAACTTGGGGGCAAATCGAAATTTAGTTTCTCAAATTTTGGCCAATTTGGGGCAGGTCCTTAAAAAGCAGTCAGCGGATGGTTCGGTCCTTCTCAAAGAGTGGATAACCCGGGATAACCGTTGTTTCATGATTCGATTAACTGGCAATTACTTGAGACATAGGAGTCTCTAAAGCTCATTCGGGCAAGGCTCCCTATGTTTGCATAGCCAATTGTCCAAACATCAATCAAGAAGTCACCATGACGTTGAAATACTTCCAAGGAGCATATTGGTTCATGCTATTTCTATAGCGCGGTGAAGTTAATCCTTCAAGATTCGGTCAATCTGGGGCAGTCACATCGAGATACGATAATATCTCTCAAAGGATTTGTTAATCAGGGGCATCCTGCATTGGAATACAAATTCTGGGGCAAGCCACCCGATGTCGACATCAAACTGTTTCCAGCATCCTCTCAAGGCAAATCTCTTCAGATAATCAACAGGCTGGGGCAATGATTGATATATACGGACAATTTCGTTCTGTGTCTTCAAGTTGCTTTGAAATTCTCCTCTCAAGTGTCAACAGCTGTTGCGTTCAATTTGAGTGGCAGGGAATCATGCTAACAACTTCCTTTTGATGAGAAATTTGTTTCAAGAATCCTTCTTGGTCTTAACCAGTCAAACAGTCAAAGCATCTTCATGCCTTACCAATCATACAGTCAAAACGTATTGCATACACTAACATAAATCATGCATTAAATCATGCATCTCATATTGTGCGATAAAAATTCGACCTTGTTGGGTATCATTAAACCCAGTTCTCGTCTGGTAGTCAGTTCTCGTCTGACTGTTAATTAAAATCCAGTTCTCGTCTGGTAGTCAGTTCTCGTCTGACTGTTAATTAAAATCCGGTTCACGATCGGTAGTCGTCGTCTGATTATAATTTAAATCAGTTCACGTCGGTAGTCGGTTCTCGCCATGTTATAATTTAAACCCGCTCGTAGTCGGTTCTCGTCGACCTATTATTTAAACCCGTTCTCGTCGGTGGTTTATCTTAAAAGTCGCTTCGTCTCGATAATTCACCGTCAAGGTCGAATTTCATTTGGTACATATCGATAGTCCATGCATCATGCATTCATAAATCATTACATAAGTCATCGTTATGCATCAATCACGCCGCTTACTCGGACATATCAAATACAATATATTCATGCATAAACCTCCGCCAGACTTGGGATCTGTTCAGAATAAAGTCGAATGCGGGTGCCAAAGACCGTGTCTCAAACGGTAATTCAATTTCTCTCCCCAGTGCCAGGTGAACGCTTGGGTGACAGAAATTCGACATTAGTGGCAATTCTCCAATGAAGTCTCTTCCCCAGAGAAGCGATCAATCATCCCCAGTGAACTCTTATGACAACAAGATCGTTCAAATTGGATTCCCTAGCGAACTCTTATGACAACAAGATCGTTCAAATTGGATTCCCTAGCGAACTCTTATGACAACAAGATCGTTCAAATTGGATTCCCTAGCGAACTCTTATAACAACAAGATCGTCCAATTGGATTCCCCAGTGATATCTTCCTTCTCTCAAAAGTATCAGGAAATCATACACCATTTGCATTAAAAAAAAATCATATCACATCATACTCATGCATATCATACCCATGCATTAGCTTCGGCTATTTGTTTTGCAGGTTTGTCAACTGAAACCGTAAGTATCCTCGTGAGGATCAAACTTGAAGGATTAGTTCTCAGACGACACAATTATCCTCTTTTCTATAGTACCAGCACAAGTGATATACTTGTATGGATCTCAACAACTGATGGTTTCTCCAATCGAGATTTCTTCCCCAGCGAAACAGTTATCTCTTTCAGTTGGACTCAAACGTCAGTAAAGTTATTCAACCGGGAATCCCCAGTGAACTTTCCACACGGTTTTCTTACGAAGTTTCCCCAGTGAAGCTTATTTCTCTCCCCAAGTGAATCTCCTTCAGAAAGGATTACTACAACATCATTCTTGGTATTTTCAAAGATTTCTTTCAGACAAGAATCTTCTCAGCAAATACTATTGGCAGCGAATTCCACAATTTACTCCTCTGAGCTGTTCTCAGAAAAGTACATCAAACTTCTGGTGCGTTTATTTCCCCAGTAAGTTATCAACTACTCAACAAATAAATATCCACCCGGCGGGATGTTTATTCAAATCTCAAGATATTTCTCCAACTCAGACGTTGATCCACATATCCACTTGCTGCAACGCATTGTCCATACAATGTCAGCAAATTGAAACTCTTTACCCTAGAAGTTTTTCAGTCACAGGCGCTGAATCTGATTCTTCTATCAACGGTAAAGCTATCTGCATACAAATTGAAGATCTTGTCAACTCAGAAGTTGTTCAACATGTCCGTACATGTTCAGTAAGATCTCTCATCAGCAGAAACGTCGGAAACAAGATTTACCGACTTCATAAACATCTATATCACGCCGGTGTGCTAGATATTGTTATGTTTATCCCCAGAGAATTGTATTCTTGGGTGCGCTACTGAATTTGTTCTGCTTGTAACTCGGAAGTTACATGGTCAAAGACATTCAGCATGCCATGGCTCCTCGCACTTTCGTGCACCAACAATTCCAATGTTGTTCCAGCCATATATTCAGAGAACTCTTTGTTAAGTTCTCAATCATGTCAATCAGGGAACTCTTTGTTAAGTTCCCAATCATGTTATTTCAATTTCGTTTAAGGTTTCCAGGTATTCCTTAGTCATTCAGAGAACTCTTTGTTAAGTTCTCAATCATGTCAATCAGAGGACTCTTTGTTAAGTTCTCAATCTAGTCATTCAGAGAACTCTTTGTTAAGTTCTCAATCATGTCATTTCAATTTTGTTTAAGGTCTCCAGGTAGTCCTTAGTTATCAGAGAACTCTTTGTTAAGTTCTCAATCTTGTCAATCAGAGAACTCTTTGTTAAGTTCTCAATCGTGTCGTTTTTCAATTTTGTTTAAGGTCTCCAGGTAGTCCTTAGTTCAGAGAACTCTTTGTTAAGTTCTCAGTCGTGTCAATTTTTTTCAGTATATTGTTTCTCTTTAGCTTGAGAAGTTCGTTTCCCTTCCCATAGCATTTTCATTAGATGGTTGTCAAAATCATTTCGGTTGCAGTTATCCCGTGTTGTTAAAATCTCCTAGTAATTGTACAAGCATTCCGTTGATGCTTAGCAAGTTTTCTATTCATGTTGTTCCTTGACTCGTAGTCAAGATTTGTTATCTGTTTTTTTGTGGCATTGGTTTCCGCGAGGGCAAATTTTCGGGGTTCTCTAGTATTCAATCCTCTTCCACCTTGAACGTTCGGAAGTTGTCAATCTTTCTCACTTACCAGGTCTAAGATGATTGAATAGGGGCAACCGCACCCCAAAATTTACCCTCCTTTCCGTATTTTTTTTCTTGGAACATTTCGTTCATGTTTTCTCTTGTGCCCACCCAAATTATTTGAAACAAATGATTTGTCAAGATACATCCAAATTCCCGTTCACAATTGCAAAATCCTAAAGCCCAAAAGGAAGTTCAAGTTCTCGAGTCAATGGGAATGTTGGTTTATGATTTAGAAAATTGATCACGAGTTGGAGTTCAAAGGAAATTTTGAATTCTATTTGTGAAACAAGGCGAGATAGGATTATTGAATTTTTTATGGCAACTCAAACGTTCAAATTATTAAATTCAAGTTCTAAGTCCTGAGTTTGCACCATTGGCAAGTTGAATTTTGAACACTTTTCAAATGCGGATCTTATTCAAGTGTTCTAAAACACATTACAAAGTTCACTCAAGAATTCCTACAAGCATGGAATGTTTATGTCACAAGATTCAAGGGTACAAAGGAGAGCTCGAATATATTTGTTGCTAATTAATTCCATGTTACGAGCTACACAAAGTAGAACACTTGCAAGTATTAACTCAAGTTCTCTTAAATTTACTCAAGGATGGTTCAAGTTTGTTACAAGTAGTAATAAGAATTATTCGACATCCATTCAACTCAAGCGGTTTACATTTGTATCATTTGTTACATTTGTATTCAAATCATAAGGGTTGATTGTTTACAAGTTTCTACAAATTCCAAATCCTAAATTCTACAATTCAAAAATCTACAAGTTTCTAAAAGGTCCCTAGTCTAATGCTACAATCTCCGAAGTTGTTTCCAAGCTTGTTGTCGTCCTCCAAAGCTTTTCAACGTCGCGGTCATCCGGCTTCCTCTTCATCTTCGTGCCTAAACCATTTGACCATTGTTATCATCTCGCCACATGAAACAAAAAGAAATTGAGTTAGAAGCATAAACATAAACGAAACAAAAGCAAGAAAATATCAAAAATATTATGTTCTGGTCGAGGACTCATCATTAGGCGGTTAGGCGGGAATCAGGTTTCAAACGATAAGCCTCAGAATCTTAAAAAGATTAATCATCGGCGAACAGCTTGCTCGCAAATCACAGGCTAGCCCGGTTCACGAACAAGCAATTGAAGCGACGATTCAAATTCGGGCTGCAAGAATAAAAGCGATATTTTCCGAAAGCATACAACGCGACAGTTTAAATCCGGGCAGCATACGCAAGCAACATTTTAATCCCAATATCCAACAAAAGTCAAAAGGCAGCAGGTATGGATCAACACAATAGGCAGCATAAGCAAAAGCAAGTATATAATCAGCCAGCATATAAAGAGCAGAGCAGAACAGAGGGTATAGCAGAGCCAAAAAGAGCAAGCCAAATTATACAAGCAATACAGACAGCAGTGACATGAAAAAAGGGAAAGAGTGTTTTCTAAGCATGTTTTCACCCAAAGGTGAAAAGAAGTGAAAACAGAAGAAATGACAAAAATCCCTGAGCAAAAGACTAAGACAGAAGGCAACATCTGTTCAAGGATATATTACAGAGGCAGAGAGGTGTGGAAGGGACATTCACATTCATAACCAAAAAACCAGAACAAAGAAGGAGAGAGTTCACAAGTTCAGAGTTCACGTTAAAAACACCAATCCAAAACCCAAAAACACAAGCGCAGAGTCTGTTCTTATCATACAAACTAACACAACCTAGCCCAGAAAACTAAAACATATAGCAACAAAAACGAAAACACACAAGCCTACTCATCATCTTCCTACGCCAAACTACCTTCAGATTTGTTGTTCTTTTCAGAAATCATATTCTGTATCGAGAAAGAAGAAGAAGAAACCGAAACTGTCTCACCCGGATTGAGTTCAGGAAGCCAACTTTCACACCGACGCGTCTCTGAAGCTCAGGTAATTTTACCGGCACCAGAATCGCCTCAGAGCTAGGGTTTCCTTTCCCAATTCCATCAACTCAGAACACAAATTTGAAAGCAAATCAAAACAACATTAAGAAATCGAATCAAACATGCAAGCGATTCGAGAGAGATAGCGACGGTGAGATCGAGAGATGAGAGATCTCGGAATCACAATCGTGGCGAGAGGCGATGAGCCGTTCCGGTGAGGGACAAGAGAGTTCGATGAGAGAGGGAGAGGTGAGGGTTTCGCGAGGGTTCGCGACGGTGAGAACGAGAGGAGAGTGATCGAAACGGTGAGGTCACGATGAGGGTTTGTGGATAGCGATAGAGAGAGAAAACCCGGAACATCGCGAGAGAGAGGAGAATGGTGAACCGATCCCTTTTGTTTTTTACCATTTGAGAAGAGGATTTTCCTTTTCTTTCTTCTTTTTCTTTTCATACTTTAAAGAAAAAAGTATATATAATAATAATAATAATATGTATATAATTTGTCTTATTTTCTTTTTTTTCTAAAAAAAATCTTTTCTTCATAAAATCTGGTGGTGACAAGTGTCACCACCTGATTTTTTAGAAAAAAAATCTATTTTGTTTTCATTTGTTTGTTATTATTAAATGATTTTGACAAAAATGTAAGTATTAGAATAGATGCTTGTGGTACGATTTTGGCCTTTTAGAACGATCGGTTTATTCCAAGTGGAAGTATTGCACTCGGTTCGCCAAAGACGTGGAGGTATTTTCGACCAACTAAAGTTCGATGGTTTTTTCTACACTCCGCCCAGAATCAAGACGATCAGGCTATTTCTAAATTTTTACCTATTTCATTTAATTTATTTTATCGTAAATAAAATTCTTGTTGCGATGTAATAAGTAATTGTTAGATATGATAGTTTTTGTTTGATGACTTATCGATTAAACTATTAGTCGATTTTTCATCAAACAGAAAAGATCATCTCCAATAATTATTTAAATTTCCGATTGTATTGTATGATATTTTTGTCTGTTTATTTACTTATTCAGCAATTATTCACCAATGTACACTTTGCACACAATTAAATTTAAAATCAATCCAATTCCATATTTCATAACTCGCATTGCAAAAACACTTTCGTAATAAAGTTTCAAACCTCGATCCAACGTCGAGTGCATTTTTTCGAAATCTTTTTCATAATAAAGTACAAGTTTTTTAGTCGTTAGACGATAGCCTAGTTGCTAAAAAACTTGTCCCCCAAACAAACTTTAGTCTTTAAGTCGTTGGACGCTAGACCTGTGGCTTAAAGACTCCTAAATAACGTGAACTCGTTTCACTTCACTTTTTCATAAGAAAACTTTTTGGGTGATAGACGACTTGGGCGAACTTTCGTTCCTCGGGTTTCTAGTATTTGAATCGTGAGACGCTAGCCTCGTTGTTCGGTACTTTCTCATCCGCATAAAAAACAATTCAACTCATTTAAATCTTTTTCTCGCTCATACGCGATCATAAAAAACTCTTTTCGGATAAAGAGGGTGTAATAGTCGTTTCAAATGCGAACGAGGACTTAAGCTTTTCAAACAAACAAAACAAGTCCTAGTTCAAAGTATTTGAAATGTCTAAATGCACGATTTTTCTTATAAAATCAAAATAACAAATTAAAACCTTTTTAAGAGGAACTACAGAGTTTTGACTTTCCCATTGCACAAGGGAATATGTAGGCACACGGTTCTGAAACCGTGCCAAACTCAAAAAAAATAAGAAACAAATTCTGTTTTCTTTTTAGTATCCATAACTTAGTACACACACACAAATGCGTAGAATTAAATGGGTCCCATCGAGTACGATGGATGTAAGGGGTGCTAATACCTTCCCCTTACATAACCGACTCCCGATCCCACTTTTTGGTCGCGTAGACCGTCTTATCCGCTTCTTTGGGGTTTTATCTATATTTCCCCGTTCTTTTCAGAACGAATAAAATTAGGTGGCGATTTCACTGTTTTCGAGAATTAAAAGATTTTTGAAAATCGAGTTGCTTCACATATGCTTGTGATTTTGGGTTTTGATTTTGGTGGATGAAGAGATTAGGATTTTGTGGGTTTGGTTAAAATGATATAAAACTTATGGAATAAAGGTTTGAGTTGGTTTAGATTGATGATATATGAGTTAGAATTGGTATTAGTATGGAGATTAGAAAGTATATTGAAGTTATATATTGTTGATATGAAACCTGAGAAATTACTGTAAGTGGAAATGGCAAAAATGAAGAACACAGAATTGCTGGAAATGGAATTTCGTTTTTTTTTAGAATTGGCATGGGGGACGGTCGGCCCCACTATGTGAAGGAAGCCTGGACCGACCGCCCAGGTTCCATGTGTAGAAAAAAATTGTTTTTCATTTTGCTGTTCCATGGCTTACAGTGTGTACAAGTTCTGACTTTTTCGTTTTGTTAATCTGAGTCTCTGTCTTCTTATAATTTTTCAATTATATAATTATAAAACTTAATATTAATTAATAATAATATTAGAATATTATAGCCGAGTTAATTTCGAATCCGTAGATGTGCCGATTTCCCGATTTCGGTAATTTTGGCGACGGAGCTACTTTCTCCGATTCGCACAAAAATTGACGTGCTAGCATAATTCGACGTGTAGATTAACGTGGTGAAGTTTATTTTTCGAAATTTCGACTTTTTAGGAATCGACCCGATTTTAGTACAAAATGAAATAATTGAATTAAATCCCGAATTTAACCGTTTGAGTTCCATTCCGGTGACTCGATCGCGATGAGTAGCATTAGTAGTAATGCCGGTTAATTGATGATGACTTTGATGTTGAAACTTACTTTCCGTTTTGGAATTGTTTGAATTGTGATAGTTTATGTTTTGATTGGAATGATGAGATGTTGAATAACTTGGCATGTTTGTAAATGCTGCTTGTTATGTGATGATGTGTGAATTGTGATATGTGATGCATGTGTGCAATAGTTGATGTTTTTTTGGTTGTTGAGTTGTTGATGATATACATGTAAATTAGGCTCAGAAGTGGGGGTCTTAATTTAATGTGTTGCTCTTGTTGTTGATGTTTGTTGAGTTGCACACCGCATCATTAGTCGTGTCAAGAGGCGATGTCTGTTAGTCTCGTGGAGGCTAGTGGCTCGTCCCAGACTCAGAAGTGAGGGTCTGAAAGCTTAGAGAACGGGCTTTACGGTTATCCATTATCGGCTGGACCGAGGATAAAAGATGATTGGTACCACATGCATTGCGTCGTGTCGTTGTGTCGTGTCGTTGTGTCGTGTCGTTGTGTCGTGTCACACTTACACATGTGTTGTTGAGTTTATGTTTCGGTGCATACTATGCTATATATGCTAAGTGTTGATGGAATCGGTTATGTATCGATGTGTTGATGTAAATTAGACTTTGTGTGCTAATTGTTGATGAGATTTGTTATGTTTGATTCATAACATTGTTTTTGAGGAATGATTGGAATATTGAAGGTGATGATAACATGAAACGACTTAAACTTAAAGAGTAACGAATTCCTTATTTCTATTGCCATTTCATTTACTTAAAATTACATGTTATATGATTATTGGAATTCTTACCCTTCTGTTGGAAAATGCTTTCATGGCATTGTTCAGGTACCGGGGACGGCAAGGCGAGGCCTTAGCTGAGCGGATGCAAGTAGATGTATTCCGTTTACGTTTTGTATAATTGAGTCGATGCTCTGATAGTAACACCGGGGGGGTCTTTCTTGTTTTGATGTATCGAACTCATTATTTTGTATATGACCCATTATCTTTTGATGTATATGATGTATATATATGTGAGACTTGATAACCTATGCTATGTGAATTTATGATGGCTTGAAGCCTTGATTTATATTCTGATTCCTCCATAAATGGAGATGATGTGAATTTATGAGACTCCGTTGCGTTTGCACGAGAGAAAGAAGTAAATATAATGTATGTTTGATTTTTGTGTTGGAATGCTTCTATTTTCAAACGTACCCTGTCCGTTTTTCTGTAAACTGTTGGATTGTGATGTGTGTTGTGACATCCCTTCCGTGCAATTTATTTCTCTGATTTTAATTATGTCGTTTAATTCGGGGTTAATTAGAAGGGGTGTTACAATAGTGGTATCAGAGCATTGTCGGTTAGTTGTCAGGTCTTAATGTTACTAATCCCATTGTATTTGATTGTGTATCTTACGCGATCGATACTTTTGTGTTGTTCAGAAGAAGATGGTTGCTGGAAGGAATGATAATGCACTTGCTGAGGCATTGCGATTGCTTGCGGGATCCTTGAATCAGATGCCGCAAGCTAATCCGGTGCCACATGATGGAGCTGATGATGCTTTCCATGCTCTTGGAAAGTTTCAGAAAAACAACCCTCCTACTTTCAAAGGAGAGCATGCGCCCGAAGAAGCTCAAGAGTGGTTGAAGGCCATTGAAAAGATTTTCCGAGTGATGAATTGCACCGATGCTCAGAAAGTGCAGTTCGGAACTCACATGCTGGTGAAGGAAGCTGAGGACTGGTGGATTAATGCTAGCCAGAGGTATGATGAGGATAACACCGTGGTGACTTGGGCTATTTTCCGAGATGCATTCTTGGAGAACTACTTTCCTGAGGATGTCCGTGGTAAGAAAGAGGTGGAGTTTCTTGAATTGAAACAAGGAAGCGGTTCTGTTGCTGAATATGCCGCTAAGTTTCAAGACTTAATCAAGTATTGTCCTCACTATAATACGGTGAATGCCGAGAGATCTAAATGCTTGAAGTTTGTGAACGGCTTAAGGCCGGATGTGAAGAAAGCTATCGGGTACCAACAAATTACCCGCTTTTCTGAATTGGTGAACAAAAGTCGTATCTATGATGAGGATAGTCGTGATAGTAGTGCTTACTACAAGAGTTTAAGTGACAAGAGAGGCAAGGGGCAAATGCGTCATAAGCCTTATGATGGAAAAGGGAAGCAACCAATGAAGGTGGGAAAGAGTCCAAGTGGGGGAGTTACTACTCCGGTGAAGTGTTTTAGATGTGGTAAAGAGGGACACCGTGCTTTGGAGTGTCACCAAGCTGAGCCTACATGTTTCAAGTGTGGGAAGATTGGTCACCGATCTAACGAGTGTCGGTTGAGTGCTAGTGTGACTTGCTACAACTGTGGCGAGCAAGGGCACATTAGTACAAAGTGCACGAGGCCTAAGAAGGAGTGAGGAAAAGTGTTTGCATTGTCTGGTGCCGAGACTTCGGCGGATGAGAGGTTGATCAGAGGTACTTGCTTTATCCATAATGTGCCTTTGATTGCTATTGTTGATACGGGTGCTACGCATTCATTTATTTCCTTGGATTGTGCTACTAGTTTGGGTCTCGTGTTATCTAATTTAGGTAGAAGTATGGAGATAGATACGCCTGCGATGGGTACGGTTTCTACTTCTGTTATTTGTTTGAAGTGTCCTTTGCGTATGTATGGTAGAGATTTCGAAGTGGATCTCGTATGTCTTCCTTTAGTCACTTGATATCATTACGGGTGGATCGTTAAGATCCAACCATGTCTATATCAACTGCTTTGCTAAAGCGGTTCTTTTCTTGAGTCGAGAAGGAAGGCGTTGCGTTCTTGTCTACTCGATGATGAAAAAGTGTGTTAAGGAAGGAGCGGAATTGTTTGTGTTGATGGCGAGCATGAATCTTGGTGATAGTGGAGTGAGAAAGGATGTTCTGTTGTTTGTGATTTTCCGAGGTGTTTCGGAGGAGATTACGGATTTACCTCCGAACGTGAAGTAGAGTTTTCTATTGATTTAGTTCACGGTACTAGTCCTGTTCGATGGGTATCGGATGTCACCATCGAATTGGTTGAACTAAAGAGCCAACTTGAAGAGTTACTTGATAAGAAGTTTATTCGTCCGAGTGTTTCTCCGTTGCGTGTTATTAGTAAAGAAGAAAGAAGGAACGATGAGACTTTGTGTGGATTATCGGCAGTTGAACAAAGTTACTATCAAGAACAAGTATCCTTTACCTAGGATTGATGATTTGATGGACCAGTTGGTAGGATCTTGTGTGTTTAGTAAGATTGACTTGAGGTCTGGTTATCACCAAATCCGTGTGAAAGCTGGTGATATTCAGAAGACGGCGTTTAGAACGAGGTATGGACACTATGAGTATTCGGTGATGCCTTTCGGTGTTACGAATGCACCTGGTGTGTTTATGGAGTACATGAACAGAATCTTTCATGAGTTCCTTGATAAGTTTGTGGTGGTCTTTATTGATGACATTCTAATCTATTCGAAGAATGAGAAAGAGCATGCCGATCACTTAGGAATTGTGTTGTCGATTCTGAAAGAGAATCAGTTGTTTGCTAAACTTTCTAAGTGTGAGTTCTGGTTGGAGAAAGTGAGTTTTCTTGGACATGTGATATCTCGTGGAGGTATTTCCGTTGATCCGTCTAAGATTGAAGCTGTGTCAGAATGGGAATCTCCTAAGTCTGTTTTTGAGATTCGAAGTTTTCTTGGTTTGGCCGGTTACTACCGTAAGTTCATTGAAGGTTTTTCCAAGCTAGCTTTACCTTTGACACAATTGACGAGAAAGGGGCAAGCGTTTGTATGGAATACGCAGTGTGAGGATAGCTTTCAAGAGCTTAAGAGAAGGTTGACTACTGCTCCTGTTTTGATTTTACCTAATCCATCCGAACCGTTTACAGTGTATTGTGATGCTTCATTGATGGGGTTAGGTGGTGTGTTGATGCAAGGTGGACAAGTGGTGGCCTATGCTTCGAGGCAACTTAAAGTGCATGAGAGGAATTATCCGACTCATGACTTAGAGTTAGCAGCTGTGGTGTTTGTGTTGAAAATTTGGAGACATTACTTGTTTGGATCGAGATTCGACGTTTTCAGTGATCATAAGAGCTTGAAATATTTGTTTGATCAAAAAGAGTTAAATATGAGGCAGAGGAGATGGTTAGAGTTCTTGAAAGATTATGATTTTAGTTTGAATTACCATCCCGGTAAGGCGAACGTGGTTGCCGATGCGTTGAGTAGAAAATCATTGCATATGTCTATGCTAATGGTTCAAGAATGGGAATTGTTGGAACAATTTCGAGATTTGAGTTTAGTGTGTGAAGAGACTTATTTTGGAGTGAAGCTTGGTATGATGAAGCTTACTAGTGGTGTCTTGGAAGAGATTAGAGATGGACAGAAGTCAGATTTGGTTTTAGTTGACAAGTTTACTTTGGTGAATCAAGGTCAAGGTGGAGAGTTCAGAATTGATGAGAATGGTATTTTAAGATGTCACGATAGAGTTTGCGTTCCCGATGTGGGGGATGTGAAAAAGAGAATTCTCGAGGAAGGTCATAGAAGTGGGTTGAGTATTCACCCTGGTGCTAAGAAGATGTATCAAGATTTGAAGAAACTGCTGGTGGCCTTGTATGAAGAAAGAGATTGAGTTTGTGTATGCTTGTTTGGTGTGCCAAAGTCCAAGATCGAACATCGAAGCCTCCGGTTTGTTACAACCGTTGACTATTCCCGAGTGGAAGTGGGATAGTATCTCGATGGACTTCGTTTCTGGTTTGCCGAGGACTCCGAGTAACCATGAGGCTATTTGGGTTATAGTGGATAGATTGACTAAATCTGCACACTTTATTCCGATTAGGATGGATTACACTATGGAGAGACTTGCTAAGTTGTATGTGGAACGGATCGTTTGTTTACATGGTATTCCTACATGTATTGTTTCGGATAGAGATCCGCGTTTCACTTCAAGGTTCTGGGAAGGTTTACAAAGAGCCTTGGGTACTAAGCTGAGATTGAGTTCCGCTTATCATCCTCAGACGGATGGTTAAACGGAGAGAACAATTCAATCACTTGAGGATTTGTTGCGTGCTTGTGTGTTGGATCAAGGAGGTTCATGGGAGAGTCATCTGCCTTTGGTTGAGTTTACCTATAATAATAGTTTTCATTCTAGCATTGGCATGGCTCCTTTTGAGGCATTGTATGGAAGACGGTGTAGGACACCTTTATGTTGGTATGAAACGGGTGAAAGTGCTATAGTTGGTCCGGAGATGGTACAAGAGACTACTGAGAAAATCAAGTTAATAAGGGAGAAGATGAAAGTGTCTCAGAATCGCCAAAAGAGTTACTATGACAAGAGGAGGAAACCTCTTGAGTTCGAGAAGAATGAGCATGTGTTTTTGAAGGTGAATCCGACTACGGGTATTGGAAGGGCGCTTAAATCGCGGAAGCTAACACCTCGATTTATTGGTCCTTATCAGATCTCGGAGCGGGTAAGAAGTGTGGCTTATCGGATTGCTTTGCCGCCATCACTTTCAAATTTGCATGATGTGTTTCACGTTTCGCAATTACGAAAGTATATTGCGGATCCGTCTCATGTTATTCAAGCGGATGATTTGGAAGTTAGAGACAACTTGACGGTGGAGGTTTTACCGGCGAGAATTGAAGATAGAAAAGTGAAACAACTAAGAGGAAGAGAGATTGCTTTGGTTAAAGTGGCGTGGGGAGGTTCGGAGAATGGTAACGTGACGTGGGAGCTTGAAAGTCGGATGCGGGATTCCTATCCGGAATTGTTCACTTGAGGTAATTTTCGAGGCCGAAAATCTTTTAAGTGGGGGAGAGTTGTAACACTCCGTTTTTAATTAAATGATATTTAAATTATTATTTTCCAAAATCACCGATTAAAGCTATTTTAAGAAATATAATTATTGGATATCAATTAAAATGTTGATTAGGTTAATTGAGATAAAAATAATTATGATGATAAAACATTATTCTGAATAATATTATTTTGGTGTGAATAATAATAATTGACTTGTTTGATTAATCGGTAAAATTAAATTATATGGAATAATATTAATTATATGTGATATGTTTTTAATAGAATTATTATGTTATAATTGAATTAAATAGATTTGGGCCAAATTAATAATTTTAGAAAGTTAGAGGGTGGAAAATGAGTAGTAGAACTTTTGTTTTATAAAACAAAATTTAGAGAGATAGTAAGATAGAAGAGAGAAAGAAGAGAAATAGAAAGAGGGAAAGAGGGAAAAGAGAAGAAGAAGAGGAGCTAAGGTTCAACAACATCATCATCTTGATCAAGAAAAACCCACACCAAGGTAAGGGTTTGAATTTCTTTAATCATATGCTTGTGATTTTGGGTTTTGATTTTGGTGGATGAAGAGATTAGGATTTTGTGGGTTTGGTTAAAATGATATAAAACTTATGGAATAAAGGTTTGAGTTGGTTTAGATTGATGATATATGAGTTAGAATTGGTATTAGTATGGAGATTAGAAAGTATATTGAAGTTATATATTGTTGATATGAAACCTGAGAAATTACTGTAAGTGGAAATGGCAAAAATGAAGAACATAGAATTGCTGGAAATGGAATTTCGTTTTTTTTTAGAATTGGCATGGGGGACGGTCGGCCCCACTATGTGAAGGAAGCCTGGACCGACCGCCCAGGTTCCATGTGTAGAAAAAAATTGTTTTTCATTTTGCTGTTCCATGGCTTACAGTGTGTACAAGTTACAGCTTTTTTTCTGGTTTTTGTTAATACAGAGTCTCTGTCTTCTTATAATTTTTCAATTATATAATTATAAAACTTAATATTAATTAATAATAATATTAGAATATTATAGCCGAGTTAATTTCGAATCCGTAGATGTGCCGATTTCCCGATTTCGGTAATTTTGGCGACGGAGCTACTTTCTCCGATTCGCACAAAAATTGACGTGCTAGCATAATTCGACGTGTAGATTAACGTGGTGAAGTTTATTTTTCGAAATTTCGACTTTTTAGGAATCGACCCGATTTTAGTACAAAATGAAATAATTGAATTAAATCCCGAATTTAACCGTTTGAGTTCCATTCCGGTGACTCGATCGCGATGAGTAGCATTAGTAGTAATGCCGGTTAATTGATGATGACTTTGATGTTGAAACTTACTTTCCGTTTTGGAATTGTTTGAATTGTGATAGTTTATGTTTTGATTGGAATGATGAGATGTTGAATAACTTGGCATGTTTGTAAATGCTGCTTGTTATGTGATGATGTGTGAATTGTGATATGTGATGCATGTGTGCAATAGTTGATGTTTTTTTGGTTGTTGAGTTGTTGATGATATACATGTAAATTAGGCTCAGAAGTGGGGGTCTTAATTTAATGTGTTGCTCTTGTTGTTGATGTTTGTTGAGTTGCACACCGCATCATTAGTCGTGTCAAGAGGCGATGTCTGTTAGTCTCGTGGAGGCTAGTGGCTCGTCCCAGACTCAGAAGTGAGGGTCTGAAAGCTTAGAGAACGGGCTTTACGGTTATCCATTATCGGCTGGACCGAGGATAAAAGATGATTGGTACCACATGCATTGCGTCGTGTCGTTGTGTCGTGTCGTTGTGTCGTGTCGTTGTGTCGTGTCACACTTACACATGTGTTGTTGAGTTTATGTTTCGGTGCATACTATGCTATATATGCTAAGTGTTGATGGAATCGGTTATGTATCGATGTGTTGATGTAAATTAGACTTTGTGTGCTAATTGTTGATGAGATTTGTTATGTTTGATTCATAACATTGTTTTTGAGGAATGATTGGAATATTGAAGGTGATGATAACATGAAACGACTTAAACTTAAAGAGTAACGAATTCCTTATTTCTATTGCCATTTCATTTACTTAAAATTACATGTTATATGATTATTGGAATTCTTACCCTTCTGTTGGAAAATGCTTTCATGGCATTGTTCAGGTACCGGGGACGGCAAGGCGAGGCCTTAGCTGAGCGGATGCAAGTAGATGTATTCCGTTTACGTTTTGTATAATTGAGTCGATGCTCTGATAGTAACACCGGGGGGGTCTTTCTTGTTTTGATGTATCGAACTCATTATTTTGTATATGACCCATTATCTTTTGATGTATATGATGTATATATATGTGAGACTTGATAACCTATGCTATGTGAATTTATGATGGCTTGAAGCCTTGATTTATATTCTGATTCCTCCATAAATGGAGATGATGTGAATTTATGAGACTCCGTTGCGTTTGCACGAGAGAAAGAAGTAAATATAATGTATGTTTGATTTTTGTGTTGGAATGCTTCTATTTTCAAACGTACCCTGTCCGTTTTTCTGTAAACTGTTGGATTGTGATGTGTGTTGTGACATCCCTTCCGTGCAATTTATTTCTCTGATTTTAATTATGTCGTTTAATTCGGGGTTAATTAGAAGGGGTGTTACACAACTCATGGGCTTCTAGACTACTTTGCAGCTCTTCAATTTTTATGGTTTCCAGATCTTTAGAGTGTTCAATAGCAACAATAATGTAATCAAACTAAGGAGTAAGCAACCTCAGAACCTTCTCTATGATTACTTGTTCAGAAAGAGTTTCTCCACAAGCCTTCATCTCATTAGTGATCAGAATCACTCTTGAGATATACTCAGAAATCTTCTCACTGCTCTTCATGTTGAGATTTTCGTATTGCTTTCTCAAGGACTGAAGCTTCACCTTCTTCACTAATGCGTCACCACCATATCATCTGACTAGTGTGTCCCACGCCCCCTTTGACGTCATAGAATATGCAATCTTCTCAAACACATTCGCATCCACACGCTGATGGATGTAGAACAGCGCCTTCTGATCCCTTCTCCTTTTATTTCTCTACGCCTTTCTCTTCTACATGCGACGCAACTAGAATCGGTAACAAGCTCCATAACATCTTGAGCTCCAAACAATACACGCATTTGGATCATCCACCTATTCTAGTTTTTGCCATCAAAGACTGAAAGTTTGGTGCTTATGTTGTTGTTTCCGTTCATCTTCTTCCTTGTGCAAATATCCTTAGATATTGACTCACACAGTGTTTCCCAACCCACAAACAGAAAAACGATCAGACAAACTCACGTTCACTCGTGTTTCCCTGAATTCTAAACCGAAAGCTCTAGATATCAATTTGTTAGGGCACAAGGATAAAAGAGAATAACGATGGAAATAAGAAAGAGTATAAAATAAGGATTGAATTATTATTAATGAAATAAGAGTACATATTTATACACAACTAAAAGCCCAAATAAAAACTAATTAAAAACAAACCCTAATCCTAATATTGGTGATTAAGTTATACAATATTAACAGTAAAAATAACAAATACTAAAGTACCATAATAATTACAAAAACACCCTCATAAGTTCAACAACTTCTGACAGCATTAGAACCTCACTTTCTGAACAGCTCCAGAACCTCAGAACTTCTGACTCCCCTCGGAAATTTTGGATATGAATTATTCTCAACAATAACCGATTATAGAATTTTTTGACAAAAGAACTTTTGAAAACATGATAAGTTCAGTAGGCCCAAACCTTAATCAAAAGGCAGATTTTTTAAATTTATCTCAGAATTTCACAGCTATGGACGTTTAATTTGTGAGACCAATAACACTTTCATTGTTTTAATCTGAAGTGTGATAATCCATCAAGGCTGAATGAATTTCGAATAATTTCTAGTGGTAAGAAATAATATAACCATCATGAGGTTCGTAGTTTAGTGGTAAGAAGTCCACTTTGCGGCGTGGAGACCTAAGCTAAAATCCCAGCAGTTATATTTTTTAAAATTCAAAGATTAAACAATCAGGGATTTAAAAGGGCATGAGCATGACACAGTTACAACAGGAAATCTTTTTCTGCTAATAGACAACATTGTAAGAGATAAGTTTTATATATTCACTTATCTTTTTCTTCTCAATGGTATTACTTATTAGTGGTTATTCTTAATAGAATACATAGAACTAAGAGGACTAGCACAATATACAAAGTACTCTTGATCTGACAAAAAGTATACATTTCCTCCTAATGTAAGCTAAGATTATACACAATCATATGCTTCTTGACAGAAAAACTAGGAGCCAAGTAGTGTGAGCTGCTTCAACTATATCACCTTCACTGCACATGAAATGGTTTCCTGGGTGTAGTAGATGTCCGATTTTCCATCGATTGCAATCTCTGTTTGAGATGGAAAACTTCATACTGTAGAGCAAACAAAGAGGTGATGACAACATGTTCAATAAGTCTAAGGAAGTTTGCTAAAAACATTGTAGCAACAACACAATTAGTACCTGTAGTTGGAATGCCCTATTTCTTTCTCCTGCAATAACTCCTCGTGTTGAATGCAACTCCTACAACAATTTATTTCATCAGCCAATAATAACAATGCATATAAGTATCATGGTGCTTCGGAGATCGATTAAATGGTGCGTCATGTACCTTCTGTGTGTCATCTAAAACAGCCTTGAGGAAGGCCACGTCATGTTCAAGACGAACGTTGTCAGAGTGGACAATGTTTGATAAGTTGTTGGCCTCTTCTTGGGCCAATTCGAGACTCGCTAGCTTCTCTCTTAGTACTTCTGTCTCCTTCAGTGTATCGGCCAATTTTTTCTCCATCTCCTGTCTGCTTTTAAGAACAGATGCTAAGCTTTTCTCTGCAACTTCTCTGCTTGTCAGAGAAGCTGCCAATTGACCCTCCAGCATTCCATTTTTTCTTATTAGGGCCGCTATTTTACTTTCATAATATTGATAGATATTTGTAGAAGACAGTGACCCTGACTTATCATTCTCAGGAAAAGACACGTCACTTTCTAGCGCATCATTTTCAAATACTTGGTTTTGTTGATTTGAATTCCCGGCTCCACTAATGTTCATCAGTTTACCACGCTCATTTTCATTTCTGTGGTCTGACGCCTGAAATGTACCACAGATTAAGCAGAACATTAAGATATATGATTCTCAAATCTAAACAATTACGCTGTAGCAAGTGCCTAAGGCGTGACATCTTGTTTTGAAAACACAAGTGCCTAAGGTGTGACATCATGTTTTAGAAACACATGGCAAACGAATCCGGTGCTTCGAGAAGTCCAACAAATGTTCCTAGATTAGAACACGCGGCTAACATTAGTTTAAAAAAAATGTACTTTACCTGAGGTATAAAACTTCCATCTGAGTTCCGGTCCATTTTGACATCTGCATTGTATTCTTCGTCGCGATCAAATTGCTTACGAAGGGAGACATTGGTTGAGTGGAAATTGGGATCAGCAGAATCGGAAAGAGATTTCCTTCCAGAACCATGCTCAACTGCAGAAGCTAGATTTTGTCTAGCTACAGAGTCAACTAAACGTTGGGAACAATGATTAAGTTGAGAAGCCAATCTAGTGGAAGATGAATGTTTTTCAAGCAGTATAGACGCAGGACCTTTACTCGGAGTTGATCGTCTTCTAAGTGCTGATTCATTCTTATCCAACTCCAACACTTCCACCTGATAGGTCAATAAGCAAAAGGTCAACCTCCATAAGAATGAACAAGAACATTAACTTTATGCTCTTTGCCAAACCTGATTTGACGGCTCTTTTTTGGATCCCCCAAATGCAACAAGATAGTCCTTTTCCTTGTATTGCACAAGTACCAAGCTGAAACCCTGGTATTTAAACAAATTTCATAATATTTTTTTAAAATCATAAACAAAACATGTTCATGACATGCATCTAGAACAGTGTTGTTAAATATCAATATCGGAATCCAAAAAGCGGTATAAACAGAAATAAAAACTCAAAAAGTTAAAAACTTAAATTTCAAATCCAATAACTAAAACAGAAAAGCTACAAACAAAAATTTAAAAGGAATTAAAACTCAAATAGTTTAAACTAATAACTAATAGTTCTTGAAAGTCTAAATAATGATAAAAGATTTAACTACTCTCATTTCCCCCTTCCCCAACATAATTATCACTCTCCTTTTCAGACAGTGAGGCATATCCTTCAGCTTCTTCAACTGAATCATCTGAATCAATATCCTCAAATTCAGCTTCTGATTCTTTGATGACAGGATCTTCCACTTCAATCACTTGTTGCTTTCCCTTCCTAGATGAAAAACTAACCGACTTCTTTGTTTTAGATGAAGTGCCAACAACATTCGGGTTAGGAGTTTCTTTTCTCTTTTTAGTTGTTTGCCAAGTATACCTTGTAGGCTCTCCAACTCCAGAAGCAACTCTATAAACAGCTTCCCAATTAAGGACATCCTCATCATTCTCATCCTCAAAGACTCTTTCATTCCCAACATCAACTTCATCACCATCCATCATCCCAACCAGCCACTCATTACACGAGTCTTCTATGTCACCAAGTGAAATTGGATCGACTTCATCCCTAAAGTTATATCTCCGGAGTAAAGCTTGATTATATTTGACATACACAAGTTGTAGCCTACAATAGCCCCCAATTTCTTTTTTCAATGTTTCTAAATTCTACTTTTCCATCTCTTCACCGATTTTTAATGTTTCTCCTTTTCCACCTCTTCACCTTATCTTCTTTAATATTTCTACTTTTCCACCTCTTCACCTTACTCTCTTAATGATTTTAAAAATGATTTATTATAAATAAAAAATAAATAAAAAGTATGGCTTCCGATATTCCATTCATAACTGAAATATCGGTATACCGGAAAATCGCCGATATCGCAAGCATTGCAAAATTGAATTGGTATACCGGCTTTCGTATCGGATTGCCAAAATTCCGATTAGCAATACCGGTATACCGGATATTTAACAACACTGATCTAGAAACAATAATATACAGATCAATTTATATTTGAAGGCCATAGTACCATTTTCCAATGAGAAAGAATTGTCTACTAATTATTATTAATCAAAAATCGCTACCTATTTATTCAACAAGTTTGTTAAAAACAAAAATAGCACTAAATGAGGCAAGTAAGTGGCATGAGAAGAATGATAGGCGCACCTTGTTAGTAGTGATGGAAGATGGAGGTGAAGTAATTGTCACAGACCATTCATTTTTTACAATATCAAAAATCAGAGTCTCTCCATGTCCTACAAAATGAAGGTGGGAATTTAGTAAACATGCATAGTCCATAGCTCAATTTATAAACAGCATCAACGCTAAATTAAAATCTACTTTAATAATATTTACTACTCAACTAAATTTCAGCTAGATCACTTTGTGCCATGGAAATTAAAATATTATTTCTCTGATTCTCAAGGCCGTATGTCTAAAACTAGCCCAAAATATTTGAATGAAGAAATTGTAAGAAAGTTTGTACAATCAATAGAAAAATACTTGAAACAAAAGGCAGCAGTAATAATAATAAGGTAGTTTAGGCTAATAAATAAATTATCTCCCAGAAAATGAAGCAGAATAACAGAAGTTCACATTACTAAAAGAAAACAAGTAGGTATAAAATTATTAGGCTTAAATACACTTTTGATCCCCCTATATTAATTTTTTTAACATTTTAGTCTCTTCATAAAAAAAGCAACTATTAGGTCCCCAATATCATATTTTATGTTTTTTTAGTGGTCTCCCATGATAAAATAATCTAATTTGCATAGGTGACATTGAAATTATGAAGTGACATTTTTTTAATTGATGTCACGTCATTATAAATATTTAAAAAATTTTGGGTCTATTTTTAATGATGTGACAACAATTAAAAAATATCACCTCATAATTTCAATGCCACATATGCAAATTAGACTATTTTGTAATGGAAGACCTCAAAAAAAAAAACATGAAATACGACATTGGAGGGCCTAATAGTGGGTTTTTTTATAGGAGGACTAAAATGTTTAGAAAATTAATATAGGAGGACCAAAATTGCATTTAAGTCAAATTATTAAGAATGCATTACGTTACATTACAAAACATACGCTTTTTCTTGCTTCCACCCCCTGTAATATACCATTTAGTACCACATAAGATGCCACAACAACCAGTTCTAGGTGATGGATGGAAACCTTTAACCTTCACTCTTGACCATGCCATCTGGAGAAACATATATTTTTATCATCATAAGCCTCTTGGAGAAATCAAAAGGTTTCATAGCATGCTATTTGATAGCATATTAGGGACCAACACCACTCACCGTTTCAAAGTCAAGTGAATATAAATCATTTAAGGTCTTGGATTTTGATGATCCTCCAAATATATAAAGAACTTTATCATCATAAAGAGCGGCTACATGGTTCAGTCTTGGAGAAGGTGCTGTTCCCCTGCAATCAATATAGTATGCAAAAGGTGAGGACTATGAGAGGGTAACCACATCTAAGTCCAACCTTTTCTTTACAAAAGTTTTTTTTCTGATTCAATCACTTACGTGTAGTGAAGTGGAAGCCATGTCAACGACTTGAGATCAAACATATGTAGATCATTCAATTTCCTCCTTTTTGCATCTTCACCCCCAAACAATATCAAATAAGAGCTAGCCCTAACGACACTGTGACCATTGCGAGCAACCTACCAAGAACAAACTCCATGGTAAATAGTGCCCATCTATATGTATTAGTTTTCATAATGTATTATTATATATTTTAATCTCTTTCATAAATTGTTTATGCTCTTGACTTAAAAGTAACTTAACTAGTCAGAACTGAACTGTAAAACTATAAACATTAAATAAATAATTATAGTATTACATTACTAATATTATAGAGAAAAATATTTCATACACATTATTATACTTCCTAGAGTTGGTTCTTTGTTTATATCAATAAAGACGAGACAACGATGCCCAGGAACAATTTCTATTTTCTACCACTGAAAAGTAGCACAGCTACAAGCAAAAAATCCTACCGGAATGTCTCCCTTTGCCTCCATGAGGGACCAGCACTCACTTTCTATATCAAATGCCCATACTACAAACACCAAAACAATAATCAGAACAACTTCACAGCACGAAATATATTACATGAGAAGAACACGAAATGAACCTGAAATTCTGTCATTTCCGGGATCCGTTTTCCCTCCAATGAGAAGTGCCTTTTTCCCATATGTTACCTGGTTGAATTATCATCAGGCATAAGAGATTTAACTTGAGATCAGACAGACATAAATATCATCTTTAAATGTAAAATAAGAAGTTAAAGTATAAAAGTATATAGAAATGCTCTCGATACTACTCTTTTTCTTCATTGTCAAGTTCATATTTTCAACTTTGTACCACACTTGTGGTTAACTTTCATTAATCTTTGTACTAAAAAAAATCTCAGTCTTTTTCTTCTCTTAGATAACTTGGTGTTCTTACGATTTTAACTAGTTTGAGGCTCCTTAGTTTCTATATCATGCACATCAATAAGCAAAACAGTAGTGGCGGCTAGAATTCAATGATGAATGGCGTTCTTAATTCACATAAGGCAACTTTCTGTATGCAAAATTTAATAGAATAAACTTTACATTTTAATGCATGTAATTGTGTTTTACACAATGCAACAATGGCAAAAGGGACAATGAAACAAGAAGATGAGAGCATTTTCAAAAACAACACTAAAATTAAAAGCCAACTAAAACGCCAGTGCTGTTCAAATGTCACAAAATGGACATGCGTACCAAACTATGACCCCTGCATGCGGGAATCTTTAGCGGCAGACTGCTCGGAGACAAGTAAAGCTTTGACGATGCCGTGGTCCACGAAAATGTGTCAAAATTCAGCACCTGAGAACGAAAAGAAAAAAGCACCAAGATCACATACACACCAAATCACAGTTTCAGAAAGGAACAAAAAATCTAATGTCAATGTCGATGATGATGGAATAGTCAGACTACTATGTTGTTAGCAGCAATTGACTCATACCATACCTGCACATCATCCAACAATCCAGTAGCAGACTCGCCACCAACCACTATAATCTTATTCCCAATAACAGCAGCAGCATGCTATTCAAAAATCACAACGAACAAACAACAAATACAAACATTAACACTAACACAGTTGAAAATTGATTCAGCCATAACTAACTATCTAACTGTCATTACAATTGAACAATTACAACAAAATGACGGGAAAAAAAAAGGAGAGAAATATATACATTTAATCTAGGAGTGGGCTTATCCCCAGAAATCGACAACAATACCCAATTCTCAGACCCACCGGAGGTACTACTACAAATATCGGCGGAAACATTTTCGATTTCATTATCAATTTCATGAGAATGACCACTTGAGCCAGTAACTGCATCCACATCTTCTTCTCCTCCATCCCCCTAAAATTAAACAAGATCAAAACTCAAAACTCTCCAATTCTATCTTTCAATTCCACAACAACACCAACAAGAAAAATATAAATAGTGAGAAAGAAATTGTAATTACATTGAGAATGGAATTTGCAATTCGTTTGGGATGCCTCACATGAACTGGACTTCTAGTTCCCTCAGAAAGCTGAACCTTCAATCTAACACAAGAAACACACATTAATGCATTATTACTACATTAAGTAATTTCACATTGCAACTTTAAGAAACAGAATAGGGTCAGATTTAGAAAGTAATTAAAAGTTTATTATTATTATTATTACCTTCCGAGTTTGGTGCGTCTACGAGAGAACCCAAACATCTTCGAAACCTGTATTTAGAGAAAGAAGAAGAGTAACTTAAAAACCCTAGAACATTGTAAAGTTTAGAAGCAGAGTGATGTTGATTTTTTGTTGAAGAAAAAAGAGTAAATTAAGAAGAGGAAAACGGCATGGAAATGTGTGTTATGGATAGGAAAATGAATGCAAGAGGTGAAATGGCGAGGTAATAATGGCAAAAACGCAGAAAAGAGAGTGAGGATTGGAACGTTAGGGAGTGGGATGGAGTGATGGACTGTGTTGGTGTGTTGGTGTCAAGGTCAGGTCACAATCTGAGTCCGTGTTTGCAGGATTTTGTTTATTACCGATACTGGCTACTACGTTCTCTTTCTTCAACTATTACCCCACAAATAATAACTTACTTACACCCTCGGTAATAATTCTCTCATTTATATTTATTTTTCCTCAAAATAATTGTTTGTTTACATTTTTAATATGTTATTTATTAACTTTCATTTTATTTAATAACTCTACAAATTATAATTAATATATGTTTAGTTTCAATTTGAACAAGGCTAAAAATTAATATTTTTTCAAAGTATAATTGATTTTGTAATGATTTTAACATATTTGATTATGTTAAATTAGAATTGATTTTGACTCTATAATTAAATCTATTTGAAATTAGAATATGTAGATTCTGTCTTTAAAATTGATTTTTGAAAATTAATTTAAGAGACAAAATTAATTTTAATTTTATCTAATAAAATATTTTAAAATCATACAAAATCAATTATACATCTCTAAAATTGTTTTTACTTCTTCCAAAAATCAAATCAAACATCTAGATAGTTTTCTTATAAATGATATTCTTACACAATTATTAATAGATAGCAACGTAGTAATTGTTTTTATTTTATCAAGATTAAAGTGTGACAAATTTATATATGGTCTTCAAAAAAGTTAAATAAGTTTTTTATCTCTATAAATATTGTAGTTTCATTTTTAATCTCTTTTAAATTTTGACAACGGTTTTAGCTAATTTTGACAACGGTTATTTTGTAAAAATCGTTGTCTAAAAATAAGAAAGAACTAAAAATAAAAATTATAATATTTATAAAAATCAAAAACTTATTTAACCCAAAAATTTAAATGATTCTAGTCATTAATTTTTGTTGCAAAGTGCTGGAGTCAATAAATTTGTTTACTCGTTTGTAAATATTAAACCCCGATATTTTTTTGGATCGTGCTAATAAATATTTCTTAGATACATTTAAGATTTTAAATTTTAATATAAGAATTTTTATGTATAAAAAACATTAATGCGCTTCAGTTGTAATATAAAACCACATGAAACCAAAAA
This sequence comes from Vicia sativa, assembly GCA_021764765.1. Lineage (NCBI taxonomy): Eukaryota > Viridiplantae > Streptophyta > Magnoliopsida > Fabales > Fabaceae > Vicia > Vicia sativa. Next base: position 231,782,141 of record CM038796.1, read on the forward strand.
AAAAAATTAAAACCAAGTTATAGACTAAGACGACAAAGAATTAACAAAAATTCCTGGCTTTATTAATTTGAATTGAAGGGTTTTATGAACAAAAAAGAGAAAAAGCTTGTATTTGTGGGGTTTATGAACCAAAAGAGAAAAAGTTTGTATTTGTGGGGTTTATATTGCATCGGGACTTGGACAATGTGGACACGGATAGACCATATCCCACGTAAGTGTTTTGTTTGTGGGACCGAGAGACCCAACAAAGGACAAAAGTAGAACTCTTCGTGCATAGGTATTAGGTGCTCTATTATTAGAGTTGTCCTCAAGAAAAAGAAAATAGTACCCAACTAGTACTGCTAATACATGAACTATTATCCTTGGCTTGCCGTTGTGTTGGGGGTGGAATAGGTAAGTTTTTTTTACTTTTTTTAAAATATGTTCTATTTTTAATTTTCACAATTTAGGTTGATAAAAAGAAAATAGAGTTTTAAAATGAACAATTGTGTTGTATCTTTGAAAGGATAAAATTTGAGAGGTGTTTTTGTAAAAAAGTAATGTTATTTTATATATATACTGTGTATTTTTATTAAAATAATATTATTTTTTTAAAAATATTATTTATTTTTAAAATATATTTTTAAAAACTTATTTTATGACACTAATATATAGTTATGCCTTAATCAACTTCACAATTATACTAACCACAAAAAAATATATGTCATTAATCAATTATTTACTTATAATTTATTAACTATTTTCACTACTTCATTAATCAATAAAATATATAATATTAATTATATGCTGAGACAAAATTATAAATATATTATACAATTTTTATACTCTATTAACCAATTTTATTTTATTATTTAATTTTTAAAAATAAATTATTAATCAAATTATAAACTTTATTAATCAATTTTGTATAATTATTAATTAAAATTTAAATGTATAAATTAATTTTTTTATGTCAAAATATATGTTAACTAAATTTTGAATAATATTAATCAAATTTTAATATTTTATTAATAAAAAAAATTTAAAAAAAGTAAAAAATATATTAAAAAGTTAAAATAATAATAAAAATGTTGTTTTTATATTTGTGAATAGTGCTTTAGTAGATGCAGGGATTTAGTGTCAAGTGATAAGTTTCTCGAGTGAGTGAGAAGGATTCGAAGAAATGGTTCCTAATAAAATTAAAAGATTTTTATGAGAAAATATATAATAATAGTCGGACCACATGGGATGCAATCAATAAATTGATTGCAAGTTTGATTTAGATCTAAAAATCAAAATTTAATCTAAATATTTTTATTATATAATTAATATTAAAAATGTATTATTTTAAACTATTTAATCAAAATCGGATAGTCAGTAATATTCTGACTACGTGACTGTAGAAAAATATGGAATAGATAATCTTATTTAGTGGCTTATTATTATCGCACCGCAAAATAACAGAGTCGTCACCGAACTTAATTTATCCCGAAGGAAAGGAAAATATCAAGAGAAAGTGTATGAAAGTCAATTATGCAAGGAGAATGTATTAGCATATTTTACGTTTATAGTACCACATGAGATCCACTCTTATTGTTCTAATATAATGGTGTGTCATATCTAGTGCTTACTTGTTAAGGGAATGCATGAGAGAATTGATAAAGGAAAACAAAAGGGTTTTATTATTGTACTCTCTTAGGTTTTTGCATCTCAATGCCTACGTATCTCGAAGGAATCATAGCTTTGTAGTTCTTCTAAAAAATATTGATTTATTGGTGTTTTTTAGCTGGCGGTGTTACATTTGCATTCTAGCAATTAGGTGTTCGCCGCTCGACCTTTGAAGACTCACGTGTTACTTGTTTGCGGTAGAATGGAAGTTACATGTCCTTTCCTAAAAAGGTTTTAAAGAGAAAAGCCTGAAGGCAAGAGAGTTTGAATTTGTTTGAGTGTTTTGTTGGGATAATAGCAAATAGATTCCAATGTAAGGACATTCACTATTTCTCCGCTTAATTGTGAAAAGGTTTGCGAATTGAATCGTAACAAAATTTGGGAATGGAAGAAAGAACAAGGTTTAGAATGTACCGCCTCATTCTTTTCCATAAGACTCAACTGCATACGATTCGCATTTTATTTGTTAAGTATTTTGAGTTTTTGATACAAAAAATGTTTTTGTTTTAGGATGCAATGCAAAAGGGAAAGAAAATCTAATGGGGAATTGGTCCTAAATATTGTCATGTGTCATGGTCCTTAAGTTAGGATTTATGAAATTGTCATGTATATAAATTGGTAAAAGGCCTAAAAATACTAGCTTTAGTCAAATTCTTAATCAAGTGAAATGCTTAACTAGAATTGATCTAAAGACAAGCCTAAGGGAGCATGTGAGGCATACATAAAATTACAGGTCTAAAAACAAGTAAAAACCAAGCATCAATTACCAACCAAAATTCATTACAATTTGCGTGAAATATAATGGCAAAACTAGAATAATAATAATAATAATAAGAGGTAGAGACTATGAGGACAAAGTGGTAATATTGTGATGTAAGTGAGGGTAAGATGGTAAGATCATAGAAAGGGTTCAAATGTTAAACAATAAATAGAAGGAAAAATGTCTCATTTTGTGCGATCGTGAGAGTAAGAGAATTTTGTGGAGAGCTAGGGTATGAAGAGAACAAGATGTTTTTGTAGAACACGAAGAGGAATAAATTGCCATGAAAGATATAAGGTACGGGGAGTTTATCATTGTTATTATATTTGATTTAAGGTGTAGATAATTATAGTTTTGTGTTGGGGTTTTGGTCAATGGTGTTATTATGATGTTTTGATGGAAAATTGATGAAATTGTGATGTTGTTGTGTAATGAATTGATGCATAAGATGTATGATATGATATGTTGTTGTTATATGATGAAATCATGAGTAATTGTGATGAATGACTATCCCTTTGTGTGTAACTCACTATCCTAAATGCCTATTCCCCAGTTCCTCAAACCAATTGTCACGTCATACTAGGCAACAAAGCTTGTTAATTCCTAAGTCATAATTCCTAATCATATTATCCCTAGTCAATTAAAGAATTCAACAGTTAAAAATTATGTCAAATAAATAGCCATAGGGCCAGTAGCCACTATTATCAAGATCAATTTGAATGTTGTAATAAACAAAAAGTAATGCCCACAATTATTAACTGGATAGTAACAAAGATTCAAAGTAATTACACCAGCATCATTCGATCATATGTCCCAATCAAGTAAAAACAAGTTCATCATCAAATAAAATCTAACGTAAGAGAAATGTAGATACTCATGTTGAAATTAATCAATACTAATAGTGTAGATTATGTTAGATGATAGACTACGACATATAAGGGGGTTGAATAAATCGCAAATAAAATTTTATAGTTAAATTCCTGTTTTAAAAATGTTTAAATTATGGCGCACGAAAATAAACCCAGATCGACAATCGTCTATCGGAACTGTTATCGAAAAGATCAAATATGTGTTAAACCGATAGAACGAGTTTACATATGATGAGAAAAACAACCAATACATTTTGAGCAAACCAAATTTAAATAAACCCTATTATAGCAATTAATTTCCATCAAAATAATCGATAAAAATTAACTAAGACAATTTGTCTAACACCTGGTGTGCAATTGATATAAACCAGATTTTGTATAATTTTATTGATGTTAGAAACCAATTACAGTTAAATAGATTGTAATTAAACCAACAAAACATTTTGAAGTATTAACCTAAGAAATTATCTGTATGTATCAATCGCACAATCAACGGTTTAAGAATTTGCAAGTAATGATAAGAGAGAGAGAGAGAGAGAGAGAGAGAGAAGGATTTGTTTAGGCAGTTCCCCAATCACCCTTGCTATGGGTACGTCTGCCCCCAATTTCTAAAACGTGGCACACATGCATTAGAATCATATCACTAGAATAGCAATGATCATCTATGTTTAAAAGATAACGTATCTTTTGGATTTCTAATGAGGCCTTTGAGCTATTTAAACGTCTCATTTCCATCTCTTTGTGTCTTCAAATTGTGTTTCAAAGTCTTTTTTTTTATTATTTTCAACGTCTCATTTCCAACTTTGTGTCTTCAAACCTTGTTTCGAAGTCTTTTCTTTTATTAAAAAATGGATGCAAATCTTTTGTTCATTATCAATGAAACTTTTGTTGATTTCAATGATTTGAAAGACAAAGGTTTTGATATAAGGAAAACTATTTCCAAACAAAAGTTAAATGTGTTTGTTGTGCCAACTGGTCATGATGAAGCAATCCAATCCTATGTAAATGACTCTCATTTCTTCGTTACTCAATCACTTATTTCTAAGACAATAAATTGTGAAGACACAGGGAGTTTCGTTAAACATTATAAATTCAACAATGTCTACTCAACCTGCCTTCACCGAATTTATGCCAACCAATACAAGCCCACTAGTCTTATTTCTCTAATCTCAATTGCAAAAGTTTGGTATCAACTTCTAGTTTTAAATCTTCGTTCAAGAGAGAAACAACTGGAAACACTTATACTTGGGATGACAAACATCTCTTATGCTTCCTTAACTACAACCTCATAGTTAATATTCCTTTTACTATTTTTAACTTTTTAAAAGAAATGATAATCATCCCTCGGGAGAAAATGACTTTCCTCATATCATATGGAAGATTTTTTTCTGAACTTTTCTTTAAGTTAGATATAGTTAGGGATAATGTTGAAGCTAAGTGTAGTCAGAAGTTTAAATATGTGGAATAATCATCTTTGTTGTCCTATTTATTTTATTATCAATGAAATATTCTTTTTTCTATTATTTTCTATTCTTGTTTATTTATAAAAAAGAATTTGAGAATTACTAGTTAACAAAGAAAAATATAGAATTTGGAAAGATGCCAAGTGGGAAATCATTGGAAAAAAACTTTAATCGCAGTAATAGGGATTTGAAGCGAGATCCCTTATAGCTATATTCCATTGGTTTTCCAAAAAACTGACAGAATAGTTATCCATTTTTATGGATAAAAAATGGTGCTCACTTATAGCTATGTTACCTCGGGTTTTTATAACGCCGAGGGAAAAGTTGTTTATTTTCTTAAAAAATAAACATGACGCTCCCAAGACCTATTCTATCGGTTTTTAGCATGTCCGAGGTGAAAGATTCGTCATAAGAAGTGTTATTTGTAGTATTTTTTGAACGTGATTCCATGCTCGAATGCAAGACCTAATAAGCTTCGTACTCACCATGCAAGACGTCCAAGAGAAACATATGTCCCTGTTGTGGTGAAAAAAGTATCTCCAAAAAAGAAAGTTGATTCAAGCCCAAAAGGAACTAAGAACAAAATGGTTGAAGAAATTGTAGATGTAGATGACCTGTCTGACAATGAGTTGATTGTCAATGTGAACCCTGGGATTGCAAAAAGATTGAAGACAAGAAAGGGTAAGGCAGTAGTTTCAAGTACTTCATCCAAGCCTGTCAAGACGAAGGTTATGTATGGACCTCCAAAATCATGGAGCAAATCTATTTTGTAACACCCTAACTTCAAAAATCAGAGTAAATTTAAAATTTTAAACAACATATATTAGGATGTCACATGCTTCAAAAACCATACAGCTCATTCAATTAGATACATAACACATGATTAAAATAAATGTAACATAGTCTGAATCAAAAACTTTGTTGAAATAGCGGAAATATTTCAATTCTCAACAAAACAACTTCTATTAATTATTTCAGAGTGAAAACTACTCCATCGGAATCAACAACAGAAAACCAAATCAAAATAAGCATTCAAACTTTTATCCCCAACCTGAGTGTTACGTATCAGAGCATAACGTCGACTCGAACTAAAAAGAAGAGCAACCTCTTCGACTCCTGCTACTCGAGCTACTTCTGAGTATCTGCACGTCACCCATGTAAAGGCAACATAACAACAGAAGGGGTGAGATATCACAACAATATAAAGAACATTATAATCAGAGGTATACAAAATTATCATGCATAATTATTAGTGTTCAAGCATTTCATCACCCCAACACAATTGTCATAAATCGTACAATATAACAATTCACAATCAACATCAATAACAATTATGGAATGCAACTCAACCTAAACACAATGCATGCGGTACCGAGATTTCCAACGAATCCACTCCATCTAGGATCGAGGTCATCATTTTCGTGAATAATTGGTTCACCTAACTACTAATCCACTCCACCTAGGATTAGAGCCGTCAACAAAAGGGAATAAATGCATTCACCTCGCTCGTATCCACTCAATCTAGAATTTGAGCCAACAACAACAATGATGCAATGTGGATGTATGAGACATGATCATGCAACTCAACAACATAATACATTAATTTCAATCATCATCAATGTCTTACCGTTTCCAACCACTGCTGTAAACCAACAACAATAATACAACACAACACGATCACCAATTTCCACATAATTCTTTATAACACACAATTAAGAACTTTCGCAAAAGAGGTTAACTTCATAAAATAATTAACTACTGTATTGAAGCCATTTTTACATAATAGACAACGCTCCCAACTTTACGGCGATTCAAACGGTGCGTCAAACGGACACCCGAGTGCAAAGTTATGGATTTTCAAAGTTTTGAAAAATTGCCAGCTTCAGTGAAGTAACGGGTTACCTCAGGATGGTAACCGATTACTTCAACCCTGATACGCTTCTATTATGCAAATTTCTCCTGAGGTAACCAGTTACTTCAGAATGGTAACTGGTTACTTCACTGAAACAGTAACCAATAACTCCAAATTTTGATCGAGGTAATTGGTTACCTCGGAATGGTTACCGGTTACTTCACTGAACCAGTAACTAAAATCCCCAAAATTTTCTGAGGTAACTGATTACCATCCTGAATTAACCGGTTACTTCACTGCTACAGAGGCAAAAACCAGAATTTTCTTCTGCTACGGGATTGCCCTATTTTCACCCAAAAATCAGTTTTTCCCATTCATCAAAACATGTTAATTCACGAGATCATTAACTCACATTATACACAACAATTCAAATCACCATGTTACACCAATTTCATCAATTCACAAATCACCATAGAATCAATTCACCGTTCAACACTATCACACAAAACAACTATACAACAAACCCCGCATACCTAAGATTATACTACCCTTTAAAAAGTTGGAACCCCACCTTTACCTTGGATTGAAGGTTGCTCTAATACCTCTAACAATGGAGTTCTTCCTTTTCTTGCCCTAATCCTCTTGCCTTTTCTCCTTCTCTTCTCTTTCTCTTCTACTTTTCCTTGTTTTTACGATGCAACTAATGAGGATTATAATTTTTGTTTCACCTTATAGTCATATTTACCCTTAGGACCCCTAGTATTGGTTTCCCTTTTCTATCCTCACTTATTCCACTAAAATTACTATTTTTCCCTTATCATATCTCTACTAACTATTTTATTTAAATTATTTAAATATCAATCAACTTATTAGTAAAAATGTCTAATTCTATTATTTCTAAATTTAATAACTCTAGATTGCTCCCAACAACATTAAATCTGACACTATCTCATACCAAGCAATGTCAAAACACACCATCCAACACACCAGTTATCAGATAATTTCTAACTACATAATTAAATAATTAATAAATTAATCGGGGTGTTACATATTCCATCATCAAGCAAGAGGAAGATCGGATCCGAATCAGACTATGATGTTGAGGATGATGTCTAGGACATCACACATGTGAAGAAGTCTATAATTAAGACTTCTACTGATGATATACCTGATGCACCAACAGACAACATATCCTTCCACTCCACTAACTTTGTCTCAAGATGGAAGTATATTTATCAGAGGAGAATTACCTTGGAAAGGGAATTGGGAAAAGATGCCTTAGAGTACAAGGAAATCATAAAGTTAATATCTGATGCTGGATTGATGAAGACTGTAAGAAAGATGCCTAAATGTTATGAGAATCTGGTCAAGGAATTCATTATTAACATCCTTGAGGATTGTGCTGATAAAAGGAGCAAGGAATTTCATAAATCCTTTATGAGAGGAAAGTGTATTGAGTTCTCACCTGCTCTTATCAACAAGTACCTAGGAAGAAGTGAGAATGAGGAAAATGAGCTTGAAGTCACTGACAATCAAGTATGCAAGACCATCACTGCAAACCAAGTGAGTGTATGGCCAATTAAAGGGAAATTATCTGTTGGGAAGTTGAGTGTCAAATATGCAATTTTGCATAGAATTGGAGCTGCTAACTGGGTGCCCACAAACCACACCTCAACCATCTCAATGGAATTGAGAAAATTTATCTATGTTGTTGGTATGAAGAAATCATTTGAGTATGGTTCATACATCTTTGATCAAACAATTAAACATGCTGACACATGTGCTGTAAAGATGCCATTTGCATTTCCCTATCTGATATGTGGCATAATACTCCAACAACATCATGGGGTCCTGTCCACCCTTGACACTGGAAGCAAAAGAGGAGTTCTGTAACGCCCTGTTTTAATTAATAATATATTATATTAATATTTTCGAATTACCGATCAATATTTATTTGGCGACGAAAATAATTATATTAATTAATATATCTATTAATTTATCTAGTGACGTTCCGTTCGGTCCGGTAAAATATTATTCGGATCCGATATTTAATTCCCCGGAATTATTTTAATTGATTGAATTGATTATATTAATTAATTAAGAGTGTGAGGATTAATTGGGTTTACACCTTAGTTTATTAGTAAGGTTATTATAAAACCAATTTCCTCATTTTCTTTCCATCCAAACACTTTCCTTGTTTTTCTTTCCAACCTAACATACCAAAAACCAAACAGGAGAATTTGGAAGCTAGTAAGAAAATAAGTTATAAAAACCATTTTCTTCTCCTTTTCCTTCCATTTTGAACACTTAACCAAAAATAGAAACTAGAGAGGAAAAAAAAGGTTTTGGGAGAAGAAGAACAAGAGGAGAAGATGAGGGAGATGTTGAGCAAGAGAGGAAGCTTGAGGTTGAGCTTTGGAGCATCACCATGGATCAACCAAACTAGAGGTAAGGGGTTTGACTCCATCTCATTATAGTTAGGGTTTGATGATATATGTTGGATTTGGGGGAAAAATTGATAGTAGAGTTTTATGATTTTGTTGGTTGATTGTTGAAATGTTTAGAGGAGTTGGAAATTGGTGTTGAGTTTTTGGAGTTGGGTGTTGATGGTTTGATCTTCCAATTCTTATAATTAGAGTTTGATTGATATATTTTTGATTTGGGATAAATTGAACTTTAAGATTTATGAGTGTTGTTTGGTGATTTTGATAGAGATTAGAGGAGTTGATTTTGAAGTATAGTTGTTGTTGTGGTTGGATTATTATTGGATAAAATGAAAATATAAAATAGAAATGAAAATATAAAATGAAATGGAAATAGAAAAAACAAAACAAAATAGTAAAAGTTAAATAAAAACAAAAAAAATGGTGATACAGTATAAACGCATGTAGAATGGAAAAATGAAGAAGAAGTGGAAAATGTTAGATTTGGGACCATTGAGGCACCCGCCTCATTATTGATGAATGAATGGGGACGTACGTCCCTTAGCAAGGAGAGGGGAGGCGCAAGCTTCTCTGTTTCCAATCTTGCTGTTTAATGTTTTCTGCTTGCTGTCATGTAACTTTCCTGCATAATTTCTTTGGAAAATAGGTCTTGTTTCTTAATAAAATGCCAATTCCTCCTAGTAACAATTGATACCCATAAAATATAATTAGGAGATGAGATAGCCGATTAAATTTAGAACCCGATTATGTTCCGATTTTCTGATTTCGGTAAATTCGGCGACGGAGCAAGTTGCTCCGAATTCAATGAAAATTGACGTGCTAGCTAAGTTTGACGTGTAGAACGTAGTGGTGAAGTTAGTTTTTCGAAATTGTGAGTTTTTACGGAACGGCCCGAAATAGGCTAATTTACGGTAAAATTGAATCGGACGGTGTTTTAGTAGATTTAAGGTACGTATGGACAATCCGATTTCGACGTCGACGATTATGATTAATACCGGCTATAAGGAATTACTTTCGCGACGATTATTGACGTTTCGACTATTTTTCCGTTTTCGGAATTTAGTGAATTAATTAATAACGATGCGGTGTTAATAAACGTAAGTTTTGCGACGGTGTATTTATTAAAGAATACATGTTGATATGCAATGTGATGATTAAATTGAGGTTGTTAATAAATGCTTCCGATTTGTGAATGCATGACTTTTGATGAATTTATTAGTGATGTTTGCATAATGCAATTATGATGCTATGATATATTTATCATGTTTTGGGATAAATTATGGCGATGTGGGCTTTATGCCAATTTGGATGAGCGATGATGTTGTTTTTGTGTTGTGTTGTTTTATTGTCGAGTCACATACATTGCATAAGCGAAGAGGGCTTTATGCCAAGCGATGATGGCTTTTATGCCGAGCGAAGATCGGCTTTATGCCAAGTGTCCCTAATTACGGACAAAGCGATGGGTACCACATGCATAACATAGTCGTGTCTCATGGAGTCGGTTATGTTTATGTTTGAATTGTTTGGCGTTGGGTTTTGTTGATTGATGGATGATATTGAATTGCGATGATATATTTTGTGATGATGTGGTGATGATGGGCTGTATGCCAAAAGCGATGATGGGCTTTATGCCAAAAGCGAAGATGGGCTTTATGCCAAAAGCGAAGATGGGCTTTAGCCAATTTGTGATGATTTATTATATTGCTTATATTACTAGCATTATTTAATGTTGTTGGTTGATGTTGTTGTTTAAGATTACCGTGTTAATTAGTGATGTATTAGTTTGTGGCGATTTCGTGGTGACGGAGGGTTATGTGTTGTTGCGACGTTTTATGCCGATGAGGCTATGGTGATAAGGTGTAGATTATACACATTAGAATGACGAGTAAAGTAAGTGAGTTTTGATTATGTGTTGGAATCACAATTATTAATCTATACTCTTTATAATTCTGAAACTATATGTATATATTTTATCATGCCTTTAATTATATGTTTTTGGAGTATCTCACCCTTTACTTGTTTCGCCGTTACCTATATATTGGTAACGTGCAGGTTGAAGATGAGGTTTTTAGCTGCTGTTAGTCGAGTCGGTGTCGCTCTGATACGTAGCACTCGGGGGAAATATTCATGTTGTCTTGTTGTTGTTCTTTTGATGTTATTCCTTTATGTATAAGAATTATATTTTATGAAAACATGATTCATTAAGGGGGTTAAATAAAGAAGGTATTTTGATGTTTATGAATCAAACTATGTTTTTCGGCGATGCTATGTATCTGAGATATATACTTTAAAACAAATTGTTTAAAGTGAGTTGCTTTTGAAGGTGTGACGCCTCAGTATTTACTTTGTGAAATTTTAAATTACTCTGATTTTTACATATAAAACTTTGGGTAGAATTGGGGTGTTACAAGTTCCCTTATCAATTCACCAAAAATTGTTTGTAGGGGAACATGTCCCAGACATTGTTTCAACATCTGCAGGTGCTGCAACTAAGACCACAAGTAAGGGTGATTTGATTGCTAAATTGACAGAAGCCTGCAAAGAACTGGTTGAGGTTATACACATAAGCTCAGCAAGAAAGCTGAAATTTGAAGAAACCATCCGAGCTTTAAAGAAGATTGCTGCTACAAGTGTTGCTCAAGAGATGTAGGAAAAAGAAAGCAGCTTTGCAAGTGAGAATCAAAGCTCTTTTAAAGGTGAATCAAGAAGTGATGGAAATTGTGGGCCTGTAAATTCTGTAGAAAATTGACTGTGCTTGAAGAAATGTCAATTGTGCTTCTAATGATTCCTATTTTGAATGTTTACTATCTATTTATAATTTTGGCACTTAAGTGTATAACAATTTTTTTGGGTCTTTAATATCCATAACAATTAACTCTAGGTAACAATGAAAGATAGTTTAATCTAGAATTTCATAATGTTATCATCTATGAGTTAATTTTGGCTTTGACATATTATGGCTAAAAAGCGGGAGAGAGCATGAGACTGAATGATTGTGAGTCTGAAGTGTGATGTTGTATGATACTGACCAATGGAGTGCTGATGTTGAGGGAGAGCAACTATCTGTGTGTTATTTGTGTGCATCTAAATATTACTGATGCTGTTTGCAGTGGGAGCAAATGATACTGACTATGTGTGTGCATCTGTGAATGTTCTAACTGATGTTTGAACATCTATTTTTCCGCTGTATCTCTGATGATCTGTGATGTTGATTATGTTGTGCTGCTCTAATATGTCTGTCATACTTATGATGTATGTGATTAATTGTTGATTGTGATACTGATGTTAATTGTATGACATGTATCCCTAAGTAATGTTTTAGCCAAAATTTGCCAAAGTGGGAGTTTGTTAGTTCTGTAGATTGACAACAATTTTGGTAAAACATTTTGCTCAGAAAATGCCATGAAGTTTATTATATCAGCAGGTTTTATGAAGATGTCACAACAGATGTCCTGACATGTGAAACTGAACTGAACTGGTTTTTAAGTTCAGAAACATTAGGAGTCAGTTTGTTTTAAATTGTATACTTCGATTAAGCAAGCTATGCAACGTTCTTCAACAATATTCTTAGAGAATTTTTGTCCTGCTTTTATGGAGAAAGCTTAGGACTCGTGAAGACTAATTGTGAAGCAACCTTAGCGGCTGTCAACATATATAAAGGCCGCTAACCATGTTTGCAGAATTGGCCATTCCAGAAGAACTTAAGCTTACTATTTTAGTTGTTGGTTGTTAGTCTTTGTTGGTTGTTAATTGTGAGCCACTCTCGTATTGTTTAATACTCGAGGAGGACGTTAGTTGAGTTGTAAATTGTTAATCATCAATAAGCTTTGAGGCAATGATGATTATGTGTCTTTGAGGAGTGTCTTCAATATTTGTGTTCTTGTTAATTGTCACCGCATGTGACTGTGGGGAGTGAGAGGGGTTTCTCATATCTAAGAGAGGATCTTAGGTAGAAGGGTCATTGGGTAGTGATTAAGTGAGGGGTGTAAACGAGATGTTTAACTCTAAATTAATACTACTAATAGTGGACTTTATCTCTGGCTTGGTAGCTTCCAGACGTAGGTGTGTAGCACCGAATTGGGTAAACAATTCTCTGTGTTATTTAGTTTCCTGCATTTAAAATTATGTATGGTTAATTATTCATCTAACAGATATTAGTGTCGTGACATCACCTTCGACATCTCATATTTAATACCAGAATTTCAATCAAATTATTGTCAAGAAATAAGTTCTTCCGCTATATGCAATTGATAAAGTAAAGAATAACACTTTTAACTAATCCTATTTTTCTTCCCCGCTCAAATCTCCCCTTTGTTAAATGAATAGTTTCTTGGTCAACAAAAAACTTTTTTTCCCCACATAATTACATCGTTATTGGGAATTTTTTACCCAAATGCCATGTTTTAGAAAAAAAAATCCCAAAATGCCATCAACCCACATTAAAATCCTAAAATGCCACGAAAGTTACTGGACTTTTCAATGGATCGTCCCATGGAGGGACGATCGGGCCCACCTTGTTTATTTTCTGCACCGGTGCGTCCAAGGGAGGGACGACCGGGTGTTGAAATTTTATATGATTTTATATTAATTTTTATAATTAAATTAATTTTTATATATACTAGTAAATAACCCGTGCTGTCGCACGGGGCCGGTCGAGATTTCATATAACGTGGAACTAATCTTGTCATGTAACACAAAATTCGTTTTTAATTCGGCCAAATTTAGTGTATCAAACTTATTTGACAACATTCAAAAATGTAAACTGAAAACATGATTGTGTAACAAAATAAGAAACTGTCATTAATCTGTGTAACGTTTTACGAAATTATTTTTAATATTATAACTTATTTCCGTTAATAAAATAATTAAAATTATATCAATATTATATATTTTATTTCCATTATTTACATTAAATTGATTTTTAATGGATCAACTAATATTTTGAAAATAATTTAATTGAATTAATTGATCAATTAACTCTTTAATAAAGTTACTATACATATAATCGAGTAAATGATTAGTTAAATAATTATTTCTTTAAAATACATCATTTTTATTAATATTTCATAAAAATATATGATTTTAAATATTTTTAGTAACAAAATAATATTTAAACTATAACAAAATGTAACTTATTCAATTTATAAAAAGGATTGTATGAATAAATTTATACCTTTTATTATTAATTTTTATGATTATCATTTTTCATTAAAATTTCATGACTACAATTTAACATTTTTTTTATCATGATTACAATTCTAAAGTTAATTTAAAAAGATTGTGATATGCTTTATTGATCATAAATTTTTGAAATCAAATCATGCATAAAAATAAAATGTATTAATGTTACCATTCAAAATAATTTCTATATATAATAAAATTAAATAATGTTAATACCTCCATTCAAAATATATATTTGTAAAGTTTTGATTTAATTATTTTCATATTTTTATATATTCTAATGTATAAAATATTGGTACAATATGAAATAGTATCAAACCTATAATATTAAAAGAGAATTCAAATTTGATTGATTATAATATTTTACAAAATCAAATCATACATAAAAATTAAACATATTTATTTCACCTTTCAAAATAATTTCCATATAAAAATTAAACATATTTATTTCACCTTTCAAAATAATTTCCATATAAGTATAATTTCCATATAATTAATTGATTAATATATAATTAACTGAATAAATATAATTCATTTCGTCCGTTTGATGGACGAACCTGACACACTTTTTTAATATGTGGCATTTTCGTAACAAATTTTCAAACTGTGTCGTAATAATAATATAATAAATAAATTATATTATTACTAATAAATATACTTATTATAAATTTAAAATGCATTAAAAAAAATAATTTTTTTATTATATTAAAATAATATTAATCAATTAATTAATATATATAAAAATTAATTTAATTATAAAAACTAATATAAAATCATATTTATAATCAAGAAAAAAAAAACCAAAAAAAAAAATTTCAACACACGGTCGTCTCTCCCTTGGACGCACCGGTGCAGAAAATAAACAAGGTGGGCCCGATCGTCCCTCCATGGGAGGGTCCATTTTGGGATTTTAATGTGGGTTGATCGCATTTGGAATTTTTTTTTCCAAAACATGGCTGGGTAAAAAATTCCGTTATTGGTATCACCAATCATTTTCTTGTTCTCTTTTTGCAGGTACAAGACACTATATATGTCCATCGATAATTATGAAGATGTCACAAAGTTGCATTTGGAATATGAGATTTGGAATGATTCACCGCTGGTTAAAATAAGATGATTGTTTTTGAAACTATTTTGCATGTGCTTGAAACTACTTCTGATTCATCAAAATCACGGTGAAAAGCAGAAACTAAGAAAGGGAGAGTTAAAGAATAGCGCTTTTTTTTTTTTTCTCCTTCCCACCGTACATGCAAATACACACTTAGTGTTACTTGTCTCAACATTGGAATTGTTTAGTTTGAATGACTTTTATGTAATTAATGTTGAAGCAAAGATTATGAATCTTCTTGAAACATGATTTTGGAAAGTATCATTTTCCAATATATTCAATTGTCAAATATTACAACAAGTTCTGCACTTACATAACACTGATACAATGAAAATAGAATCAAAAGGATAATAAACGAACCCTCTGATGTTTTGAACCAAAGCAGTTTCATAACAAATTTAAATTCATGCCTATATTTCATGATATATAACATTACATCACAAAGAAATGGTTGCCACTAAACTGATATCATTCATGAAACACTTTTCAACCTTAAAACAAGCGAAACAAATCCATGCACAAATCCTAACCAACGACCTTACCCGTCTCGAACCTCTCTTCATTCATCGCATTCTTCTCTGCGATATCACCAACCACAAAACCGTATCACCCTACATTCTCTCAATTCTTCACCATCTTCGAAATCCAGATTCCTTCTCATGGGGTTGCGTCATTCGATTCTTCTCTCAAAAGGGTCAATTCATCGAAGCTGTTTCGCTCTATGTTCAAATGAGGAAGATTGGGTTGTGTCCGAATTCACATGCTGTGTCCTCTGTTCTTAAGTCGTCTGCTAAGGTTGAGGATGATTTGTGTGGTGTATTGATTCATGGGGAAGTTCTGAAATTTGGTTTTGATACTTGTGTTTATGTACAAACGGCGCTTCTTGACTTGTATTCGAAGAATGGCGATGTTTTGACTGCGCGTAAGGTGTTTGATGAAATGGCTGAGAGGAATGTTGTTTCTTGGAATTCTTTGCTAGGTGGGTATATTAAATGTGGTAAATTGGATGAGGCTCGGTGTTTTTTTAATGAGATTCCTAGGAAAGATGTTGTTTCTTGGAACTCTATGGTTTCTGGATATGCGAAAGGAGGAAAAATGGAGCAGGCTTGTTATTTATTTAGAGAAATGCCGGAGAGAAGTATCGTTTCTTGGAATACGATGATTTCTGGTTACGTTGATTGTGGAAGTGTTGGGTTGGCTAGAGAATTTTTTGATGCGATGCCGAAGAGAAACAGTGTCTCTTTGATAACTATGATTGCTGGGTATTCGAAGAGTGGTGAGGTTGACTCTGCTCGTGAGATATTTGATAGGATGGAGGATAAGGATTTGTGGTTGTATAATGCTATGATAGCGTGCTATGCTCAAAATAGCAAACCAGAAGAAGCACTTGACCTGTTTAATGGCATGCTTAAACCAGAAATCGGTTTACATCCGGACGAGATGACTTTGGGTAGTGTTATATCAGCTTGTTCACAATTGGGGAATCTAGATCACTGGCTATGGATTGAGACACATATGAATGACTATGGAATTGTGTTGGATGATCATTTGGTCACTGCGTTAATAGACTTGTATGCAAAGTGTGGGAGCATTGACAAGGCATGTGAGCTATTCCGCGGGTTGAGAAAGAGGGATGTGGTTGCATATTCTGCAATGATATATGGATGTGGCATAAATGGAAAGGTGTCTGATGCGGTCGAGTTATTTGAACAGATGGTTGGAGAGTGTGTTGACCCTAATTTGGCTACGTACACAGGAATGCTGACTGCCTATAATCATGCAGGATTGGTTGAGGAAGGTTACCGGAGCTTTAACTCCATGAAGGACAATGGCCTTGCTCCTTCAGTTGATCATTATGGAATCATGGTTGATCTTTTGGGGAGGGCCGGATGGCTGGATGAAGCGTATAAGCTTATAATGAATATGCCAATGCAACCAAATGCTGGTGTCTGGGGAGCTCTACTTCTTGCCTGCAGATTGCATGGCAATGTGAAGCTTGGGGAAATAGCTGCTCAGCATTGCATTAAGCTGGAGAGTGAAACAGCTGGTTACTATTCTCTTCTTTCTGGTATATATGCTACTGTTGGAAAATGGAATGATGCCAAAAAGTTGACGACAGGTGTGGAAGGAAACAAAATTATCAAGATACCTGGATGTAGTTGGACACAACTTGAGTGATGCATGTCACTCAGCTAATTTAACTCAGTGATTGGGAAAATAAAGCTCATAAATAACCCTATAACTAGAGCTCTATTATTCTGATTCCAATATGTGCATGACATTTTTTGAGGGCTCTATCTAAGATTTCCATGATTGATGCAGAAATGAAGCAATCCATGAAAGGACAAAGATGGTAATTTATAAATGGCAATGAAGCCTTTTTCACATGAATGTTAGATTCCCATGGAGTTATTAGTCAAGATACTTTAAACATTGGTATGGATGTTACGCCCACAATTATCTTGGACGACAGGTACTCTTTGAATATCTCTAAAAAGTAGTATTATGCATGTGAGTCTTGTAGCTACTGAAAGTTTGTAGCAGCACCAACTGAGAAGCAGCTTTTATCATCCCAACGGTGGGGATGGGGGGATGTTGACTCTGCTTAGAATGGCTTTCATCATAACAAAGTAACATCTTTATCAAATGATGATCAAAGATTAAACAAATCTCTAAGCTTAGTAAGGATTTTGGGTTGACTGTGAGGACGCGAACAAGCGGGGAGGCCAAAACACCTTTAAACCACAGATATGGGAGCTTGGGCAAAAGTGTCTCTGCAAGTTTGTTTATAAAGCAGCTTCAATCTCATTTGAATGATGAGGTGCAATTGGAACCCCAAACGAAAGTTCAGGTTTTATGGATGCATGAAAAATAATGAAGTTGGAAACAATAAGGCTGATTGATAAGGCAGTTTTCAGTCAAAGATTGTTCTTTCCAGGCCCCTGCTCTAGTGGTGGATTAATCGAGGGTAAAGTAGCTACGAATGTAACAAAAATTATGTGATATTTTACGACATTTATATTTTTTCACCACAGAGCTGTCTTCAATTTGAATCAGTATATTAATACAGTCCTTTATCACAGGATCCATTGCAGCTATGTGTAACTTCTTATTTATGCAGTTAGCCACCATCTCCACATCTTATCATTTATAGACTCGAACTATAGTAATGGGATTCTCTTATTGTTTTATTAGAAATGGAGGATTTTGCTCCAACAATAGAAGTGACAATCTAGTTGGATTGTTACCGATTTTTTAAAATTGGTACCAGTTATTACGTTTTTATGAAAAGGTTTGGGTTTCCTCTAAACACAAATTGGTTTGGTTTTTTTAAATCGGTTTAAAATGGTTCTGGGACACCAGTTTTTTTGTACACTACTAAAGAAAATCTAGCATCACAAACTATACGGATATACAACTCAGATGCAAAAGGAAGCTTAAATTAAGCACTCTGTCACAAACCATCCACATTACACAATGCTGATCAAATCAAACTGCTCGTATCAACAGTTTAGAATCCACACGGAAAATGTAGCACCCAAGCAACAACTTAATAAATGCAAGTAAACGATAATCACTCATAGCATAATACTCTGAGCTTCCACATATCAAAAATGCGAAAAATGCATTTAAGATTTATTCTACATGAGCACAAAATGCCATGGAAAACATAGCACAGAAAGAATGATAGGTAGGGTTCCGGAGAATCTATGAATCTAATAAATTAAAATTAAAATACCCCTCAATTACCACACTTTGAGACGATGCCATCGGACGCAAATTTTCCACTTTTACTCCTTGATCCAAGTTCTTGAATTGCAATAAAGGATCATTCCGAGTACCTCCAGTCCAAACTGGCAAAATTTCTGTCACAAATTTATTGATATACTTCTTCTTAATACCTTCCTTAACAAGCTCTTCGTGTTCACTGAAATTCCCTCTCATATCTAACAGGACACTGCACAGTCCTTGACGATTACAGTAATCCAAGATCACATCCAGATTTATTTGATCCACAGATAGAGTTTCAATTCCTTGTTGAGCCTCTTCAGGAGTTGTTGCTGCTCTACTATCTGTAAAGATTATCACTTTACTATCATTGATGACTAACGGAATTTGATTTGAAGAAGCTGAATCTCTATGCATTATAATCCGAATAGGTTGATTGGCTCCAAGTTCTCGAGATAAAGGTACCGAGTTTAGTGGCAAAGTTTTTCCGAATAAGGAAGAAGACAGTATAACTGCATCATATTCTTGTAATAGCTTAGAATAGTATCCACCAGTTTCAGTAGCTCCATTCCCAAGTGAGTCCAACAAGTTTCCATTGACAGAAAGAGAATACCTGTAACGAAGGAAAAGGCTAAGCTATGAAATGCATGTTTGTCCTAATCTTTGCACATTTTGTGCCAAGTAGTGTCTTTTTTAACTCATTAGGCATTTTCAAAACAGTCCCAAATCAATCTTTAGGGAAAAGCAAGTTGGAGATTGTGGTAAAAATAGAGGTGGAATCGAATTACCTCAAAGTAAGCATAGGCTTTCCGGCCAACATGCGATGAATATAACCCTCATTGAGGCCCTTACATAATTCTTCCTCAATACCAACAACAACTTCTATTCCAGCACCTCTCAATCTATCTACTCCTTTGGAAGCCACAATAGGATTTGGATCCACCATCCCAACAACAACCTTTTTAACTCTAGCTTTAATGAGAGCTTCAGTACAAGGCGGAGTCCTCCCAAAATGATTACAAGGTTCTAAACTCACATACGCGGTTGCATTCTGGGCCAAATCACCAGCATCTCTGAGAGCAAACACCTGAAAATCTCACAAATACAAATGCAGTCACACGAAAATCATGATTTGAACTCAAAGAGAGTGTGAAACAAGTTTCACCTCAGCATGAGGTTGACCAGGTTTAGGATGAAAACCTTGGCCAACAATTTGACCATCTTTGACAATAACACATCCAACTAAAGGATTTGGGCTTGTATACCCCAAACCCTTTCTGGCAAGCTCGGCGCTTTTCCTCATGTAAAATCCATCGACATTACCATCATGGTCGTGATTCTTTTGGGAACGAATGACGAAGCTACTGTTCCGACGAGTTATTCTGTCTCTGCATGCAAGTGATTTGGAAAAGCCATAAGTCACATTGAGGGGAATGTGTGGATGAGGAGAGGCATTGATTGAAAATGGAACTGAAACTGATAACCCCACTGCTTGCATAGTTGGAGAATACAAATGTAATTGAATGATTGAAAATTGAAGTAACAGAAAACTCAAAATAAGAAAAAGATTTTATGAATGATGCGAAAATATGTGGACAATACAGTGTATGAATCTAGTATCAATTTACAAACAAACATCAGCAGAAGAGTAATGGAAAAGACAGACATTTAAGAGGAATGCATCAGCAACGTGATCCCCACCATTTTTTTTTTCGTTTTCACGCGTGAAAATAACATAGTACTAGTACTATGAATAGTTGTCATTTTGCTTATTTTCTCATCACATGTTATTAGATCCGATTGCATGGGATTGGTAGATCCGATTGCATGCAATTGGTAGATTTCATTAGTATTATACTCCCTTCAGTCTTATTTATAAGTAAATTTTGATTTTTTAAATTTATTGAATAAATGATGTATTTATTATATAAATCTATAAAAATGAAAGTACTATTAATTTACCACAACACCCTTTCTGGAAAATTACAATTTGGTCTATTTTTAAGGATATTCAAGTAACTTTGACAATTGCTTGCACCATATTCATTTAGAGGTGATGTGTCACTCTCACATTTTTTCTCTATTTTATTAAATTTTTTTCCAAAACAAATCATAACCTATTGTTAGGTTAATTACCATGCAGTAAGCAATTGGGACTTTCTGGGGAAACTGAAAGGTTATACACGCTTTTCATTTGCAACCCATTGTCTTCCCCATGCCTTAACACTATATTTCTCTGAATCCAGTTTGAAATTGTAATGGGAAGCCAAACGTTTTTCTCTTTTCCTTCAATGCTTCCCCACTTTGTATTTACCTATAATCTCATGCCTTACATCAAACCTAATCCTAATGTCATACATATATCCCTGTCTGATTTCTCTCTTCATCTCTTCTTCGCAGTTTCTGAATTTGTTTATTTCACTGAATCTTTCCGTCTTCATGGAATCAATATGAACTATCAACAATAACTATTGATGGAAGGCATCAATCACTAAAGAGTGTAAATGAGTCATTTTCATATGAAAACCCTAGCGCAAATCGATCTCCTGAATCGCCGATTTAAGGTTCGTTTTTGTTCAACTTCTCTAATTTTCATTTTTTTGTTGAAGTGTTCGATTATAAATTAATGGTTTATTTTTGTTGATAATTGTAGATGAATCCAAAGTTTTTGTTGAAATGTTCGATTATAAATTAATGGTTTATTTTTGTTGATAACTGTAGATGGATCCAAAGTTTTTGAGGAACCAGAGTTATGCAAGGAAGCCCAACAAGAAACTTTGGGAAGTTGTTTCTGATGCACAATAATACTCTAAGGTCTCCAAAGAGCAGAGAGGATATGCTTCAATTGACGGCGGTTCTCCACTTCGGCGTATAACTGATACAATATAGAAATATATATGTAAGTAAAATTTATGAACATCAAATTTATTAGTGTAAAATAGCCTACTAACTGTTTGATGAAATGTATGTGTTGTTGACTTTGAGGTTGATGTATTTTCCAAAAAAAGAGGTTTAGAAATGCACATGGGAAGGAAAGATTAAGGGTTAGTTTACTTGCTTGAAATGCAACTAATATTAACTTTTTTCAGTTGATATGAAGCAATTAATCTTTGAATAGAAGATGATTTCATGGCTGCTTTCCTGAGAATTCGATAGAGGATGATTTGAGAGAACTTTGTGATATGAAGTTTTCATTATTGTTTCATCAAAAGTTTAAACTGTGAATTTCTATGTCAGCAAGCACATGTTAATTATATTCTGTTTTGCATATATCAAGCCTCAATGCATAGTGACTTTGTTTTTGAAGAGTTCATTGAACTACATAATCTAATAAAAGAGCAGAGAGGATATGCTTCAATTGACGGCGGTTCTCCACTTTGGCATACAACTGATACACAGGCATGCCACTTCCTATTAACTTTTCTTCATTTATGATGATTATATTTTCAAATTGACTATAATATAGAAATATATATGTAAGTAAAATTTATGAACATCAAATTTATTAGTGTAAAATAGCCTACTAACTGTTTGATGAAATGTATGTGTTGTTGACGGGCATGCCACTTCCTATTAACTTTTCTTCATTTATGATGATTATATTTTCAAATTGACTACAATATAGAAATATATATGTAAGTAAAATTTATGAACATCAAATTTATTAGTGTAAAATAGCCTCCTAACTGTTTGATGAAATGTATGTGTTGTTGACGGTCTGTTGCAGGTTGATGTATTTTCTGCCAAGAAACAGAGGTTTAGAAATGCACATGGGAAGGAAAGATTAAGGGTTAGTTTACTTGCTTGAAATGCAACTAATATTAACTTTTTTCAGTTGATATGAAGCAATTAATCTTTGAATAGAGGATGATTTCATGGTTGCTTTCCTGAGAATTCGATAGAGGATGATTTGAGAGAACTTTGTGATCTGAAGTTTTTATTATTGTTTCATCAAAAGTTTAAACTATGAATTTCTATGTCAGCAAGCACATGTTAATTATTATTCTGTTTTGCATATATCAAGCCTCAATGCATAGTGACTTTGTTTTTGAAGAGTTCATTGAACTACATAATCTAATAAAAGGTAGTGATTCATCATCAAAGCCAAGTGTTAACTTATATATTCATTCAAGTTATTTGACAGTTAATCTTATAATAGTAAATATATGTTCAATATGGTGCAACTGATTTGATTTCCTGAGCATTTGATTTCCATATACAATCACAATTGAAGATTAGGAAGTTGAAACCATTGAATTTTATGCTTTCACAAAAAATATCAATGGCTTTCATTGGCAGTTACTGATTATATACTAATTATATTTTCTGACAGGTAGCAAATGCAAATGTCTCATTGCAATATTTGGAGGAACTGTTTTTGGAAGAGGAACGAGATTTTGATGAACATGAGGATAGTTAAAGGGATGAGACTCATATTCACCTGAAGTTCTAAAGTAATATGTTTTGAAGGGTTCAAGAGTAGCGGGTGTTGATGAAGTTCACTACCAATATCTTCTATAGAAGAATGTTTTTAACAAGATTTGATTCAAATTATGTATATGTATATTATTATTGATTTCATATTTTGTATGTCATATCAATGGTTTAGGCATAAATTGTTTTTCTACTGCAAATTATAACATATTTACACAACCTTTTTTAAATAGAATTTCTCTTCTCCTAAAGAGAAGATAATAAACCTTAAAGTTGGTGTTGTTGTGACTTCAAAATTCTAATTTATCGATTTATTTTTTTAAAGTACGACTAATTAATATATTTTTATACAATATTAGAAGCAAATATTACAAATTTTTAATCAAATATTGGAGTACCATTTAATTCGAAACTTTACTAATATATCTTTTGAATAGAGACATTATTATCATTTATTTTTATTATACTTATATGGAAATTATTTTGAATGGTGACATAAATATGTTTAATTTTTATGTATGATTTGATTCCATAAAATATTATGATCAATAAAATTTGAATTCTCTTTTAATATTATAGGTTTGACATTGTTTCATATTGTAGGAATATTATATACATTAGAATATATAAAGATATGAAAAAAATTAAATCAAAACTTTACAAATATATCTTTTGAATGGAAGTATTAATATTATTTATTTTTATTATATATAGAAATTATTTTGAATGGTCACATTAATACATTTTATTTTTATGCATGATTTGATTTCAAAAATTTATGATCAATAAATTTTGAATGGAATTATAATTTAACCAATAAAATTTTCTACCGACTTCTAAATATATTTGTGTATATTTTTTGAAATGTTACATTTATATTCTTGAAAAAATTAACGTAGTTTAAACGATGTATTGTTAACTATAAATATATTGTTAATAAAATTAACAAAAAGTATATTATAAATATATTGTTATTTAAATATTGGAGTACCATTTAATTCGAAACTTTACTAATATATATTTTGAATAGAGACATTATTATCATTTATTTTTATTATACTTATATGAAAATTATTTTGAATGGTGACATAAATATGTTTAATTTTTATGTATGATTTGATTCTATAAAATATTATGATCAATAAAATTTGAATTCTCTTTTAAAATTATAGGTTTGATACTGTTTCATATTGTAGGAATATTATATACATTAGAATATATAAAGATATGAAAAAATTTAAATCAAAACTTTACAAATATATCTTTTGAATGGAGGTATTAATATTATTTATTTTTATTATATATAGAAATTATTTTGAATGGTCACATTAATACATTTTATTTTTATGCATGATTTGATTTCAAAAATTTATGATCAATAAATTTTGAATGGAATTATAATTTAACCAATAAAATTTTCTACCGACTTCTAAATATATTTGTGTATATTTTTTGAAAGGTTACATTTATATTCTTGAAAAAATTAACGTAGTTTAAACGATGTATTCTTAACTATAAATATATTGTTAATAAAATTAACAAAAAAGTATATTATAAATATATTGTTATTTAAATATTGGAGTACCATTTAATTCGAAACTTTACTGATAAATCTTTTGAATAGAGACATTATTATCATTTATTTTATTATATTTATATGGAAATTATTTTGAATGGTGATATAAATATGTTTAATTTTTATGTATGATTTGATTCCATAAAATATTATGATCAATAAAATTTGAATTCTCTTTTAATATTATAAGTTTGATACTGTTTCATATTGTAGGAATATTATATACATTAGAATATATAAAGATATGAAAAAAATTAAATCAAAACTTTACAAATATATCTTTTGAATGGAGGTATTAATATTATTTATTTTTATTATATAAAGAAATTATTTTGAATGGTCACATTAATACATTTTATTTTTATGCATGATTTGATTTCAAAAATTTATGATCAACAAATTTTGAATGGAATTATAATTTAACCAATAAAATTTTCTACCGACTTCTAAATATATTTGTGTATATTTTTTGAAAGGTTACATTTATATTCTTGAAAAAATTAACGTAGTTTAAACGATGTATTGTTAACTATAAATATATTTCTAATAAAATTAACAAAAAAGTATATTATAAATATATTGTTATTTAAATATTGGAGTACCATTTAATTCGAAACTTTACTAATATATCTTTTGAATAGAGACATTATTATCATTTATTTTATTATACTTATATGGAAATTATTTTGAATGGTGACATAAATATGTTTAATTTTTATGTATGATTTGATTCCATAAACTATTATAATCAATAAAATTTGAATTGTCTTTTAATATTATAGGTTTGATACTGTTTCATATTGTAGGAATATTATATACATTAGAATATATAAAGATATGAAAAAAATAGGTATTGATATTATTTATTTTGATTAGATATAGAAATTATTTTGAATGGTCACATTAACATATTTGATTTCAAAAATTTATGATCAATAAATTTTGAATGGAATTATAATTTAACCAATATAATATTGAATGAAATTATAATTTATGATCAATAAATTTTGAATGGAATTATATAGAAATCATTTTATATAAATTAATGTTATAATATAACTTTCATATAAATTAATGGTATAATATAATGTATTAAATATTTATATAACACTTAATTAAATAAATTTATTTCATGAAATTAATTTTATATAATATCATTAAGATTTAATTATTGAAAATTCGCACTAAACTGAAAAATATTTATTACAAATCGAATATAATAAAATATAAGAAATAAAATACGTAACTTTGAAATGTTATGTATGATTCATTGTAATAATAAATGTTAAATTATTATTTAATATTATAATAGATTTTTCGATATTCTTAGATTTAATTTATTCTATTTCCTGTATATAATAATAATATTATATTATTATTTAATATTATAATTTTTTATTGACAATGATAAATTCATTTTAATTAGTTACACATTAAGATAATAAATTTAATATATGTCACTAATACGCGATATTTATTTATAAATGTAATTAACTAAGACACATATTTATCACTGTTGAATAAATAAATTTAAGATGATATAGTAAATATTTATTTTTACAATTATTTTTATAAACTTAAATAACTTAAAAATATTTTTACAAACAAACAAAGTTCAAATATTGATGTTCATGTTTTTAACATGAATAAGTTAAAATATTTTTATAAATTGTCACACGGGTTAAAGACACTTATAAACGAGAAAAAGTCTACATATTAATATAATTAATTTTACAAACTAAAAATAAATTATAATAATTTTTATAAACATGAATAAATTATAAATATTTTTATAAACCGGAAAAATTCAAGTATTGATACAATTATATTTATAAATTAGTATAAGTTTCAAATATTTTTATAAATAGACACACGGATTCATTTTTATAAATGAGAATAATTTACAATTATTTTTATAAATGAGAAATTCAAATTTGATAAATGATTATTTATCATAAATTTACGGGTAAAAGTAAATGTATCTATGACATACCAGATAATTGAAGTTAAAAAATTGAATGTACTATTTTAAATGACAATTAAGTTATATTTTTAAATACAAATTAGAAAATAAATTCATCTAAAATAAATTTCATTCATTAAATAAATATAAAAAATAATATACAATAGTTTTATCTATAGATTTTATTTATCTTTTATGTTCTTTTGAAAAATATTTTGTATAGTTAGAATAAGTTACATATTTACATAGTTTATTAAGTTTTGACGGGGTACAGTAAAAAATTAATAAACTATGTAAAATTTATAAATATCATCTAATAAGAAGATAATAAAATTGAAATGTAACGAGAAATTGTCATACATTGTGGGATGTAATATTTTTTTAGAATTAACTCATTTGGATTCAACTGAGTTTGTTAACTCATCTGAATTTACGGATAGATGTGAATGTAATATTTTTTTAGAATTAACTCATTAGGATTCAACTGGATGTACGATTTATTATAAGTACATATCAATGCTTAAAAATTTGTGTATATTATTAAATTATATTTATAATTATAAGAATGCTAACCGATTGGAGAATGAATTCAAACTTTACAAAAGATAATTTGGTAGACATGTAGTGTGAATCACGACGGGAAGTTGTGATACATTTTATATTTGGAAAATATGCTAATATCTAAAATTAGTTTAATACATTTTTACAATTAATTATTTGAATTCAATTGTAGTTTGTTAACTCATCTAGATTCACGGGTAAAATGTGAACGTATGACAACCAACTATTGACTGGTCATTTTAATATCTATATGTTAACTATTTTTTTAATTGTTGTCTTATATAATTGAAAATATGCTGTCATACTTAAAAAATATACGAATGTTCTATTACATAGCAAAGTTAGTTCCATATTATATGAAATCTCGACCGGACCCGTGCGACAGCACGGGTTACTTACTAGTTTAGATTATAAGTAAGTTAAATACATCAATCATTCAATAAATTTAAAAAATTAATATTTGCTTATAAATAAGAATGGAGGAAGTACGTCATAACATTTCATTTGTTAAATTTTGAAATTTGTTTTACAATCACAAAAATTCACAAAATTATTATATATATTTATTACCCATGAGTTGCATGTGTTTGATAATATATATTTATTACCCATGAGTTGCATGTGTTTGATAATATATATTTATTATCCATGAGTTACATGCAATATATATATATATACTGCCTACGTTCTATATGAGTGACCTAAAAAAAATAAAATAAAATTTTAAAATAAACGATCCATTTTAATTTTTAATATATTTTTTTTAATTTTACCCTCTAATAAATTGAACTTTCACAATTTCAAATACATAATTAGAGATACTATAGTAAAAATTTCAGATTAAAGTGTTGTAAAAATTTCATTGATTGCAAAAGGAAGCTTAAATTAAGCACTCTGTCACAAACCATCCACATTACACAATGCTGATCAAATCAAACTGCTCATATCAACAGCTTAGAATCCACACGGAAAATGTAGCACTCAAGCAACAACTTAATAAATGCAAGCAAACGATAATCGCTCATAGCATAATACTCTGGGTTTCCTCATATCAAAATGCGAAAAATGCCATTAAGACTTATTCTACATGAGCACAAAATGCAATGGAAAACATAGCACAGAAAAAATGAATCTAACTAACTAAAATTAAAATATCCCTGAATTACAAGACTTTGAGCCAATGCCGTCGGGCGCAAATTTTCCACTTTTACTCCTTGATCTAAGTTCTTGAATGGCAATAAAGGATCATTCTGAGTACCTCCATTCCAAACTGGCAAAACTTCTGTCACAAATTTATTGATATACTTCTTCTTAATACCTTCCTTAACAAGCTCTTCATGTTCACTGAACTTCCCTCTCATATCTAACAGAACACTGCACCATCCTTGACGATTGCAGTAATCCAAGATCACATCCAGATTTACTTGATCCACGAATTCAGTTTCAATTCCTTGTTGAGCCTCTTCGGGAGTTGTCGCTGTTCTACCATCTGTAAAGTTTATCACTTTACTATCATTGATGACTAACGGCATTTGATTTGAAGAACTAGAATCTCTATGCATTATAATCCAAATAGGTTGATTGGCTCCAGGTTCTTTAGATAAAGGTACCGAGTCTACTGACAAACTTTCTCCAAATATGGGAGAAGACAGTATAACTGCATCATATTCTTGTAATAGCTTAGAATAGTATCCACCAGTTTCAGTAGCTCCATTCCCAAGTGAGTCCAACAAATTTCCATTGACAGAAAGAGAATACCTGTAATGAAGGAAAAGGCTAAGCTATGAAAAGCAAGTTGGAGATTATGCGTAAAAATAGAGTTGGAATTGAATTACCTCAAAGTAAGCAGTGGCTTTCCGGCCAACATGCGATGGATATAACCCTCATTGAGTCCCTTACACAATTGTTCCTCAACACCAACAACAACTTCAATTCCAGCACTTCTCAATCTATCTACCCCTAGAGAAGCCACAATAGGATTTGGATCCACCATCCCAACAACAACCTTTTTAACTCTAGCTTTAATAAGAGCTTCAGTACAAGGTGGAGTCCTCCCAAAATGATTACATGGTTCTAAAGTGACATACGCAGTTGCATTCTCGGCCAAATCACCAGCATCTCTCAGAGCAAACACCTGAAAATCTCACAGATACAAATGCAGTCACACGAAAATCATGATTTGAATTCGAACTGTCTCACTGAAAAAGAAGAGTGTGAAACAAGTCTCACCTCAGCATGAGGTTGACCAGGTTTAGGATGAAAACCTTGGCCAACAATTTGACCATCTTTGACAATAACACATCCAACTAAAGGATTTGGGCTTGTATACCCCAAACCCTTTCTGGCAAGCTCGACGCTTTTCTTCATGTAAAAGCCATCGACATTACCATCATGGTCGTGATTCTTTTGGGAACGAATGACATAGCTACTGTTCCGACGAGTTATTCTGTCTCTGCATGCAAGTGATTTGGAAAACGAAAAGCCATAAGTCGAATTGAGGGCAATGGATGGATGAGCAGATGCATTGATTGAAAATCTGGGATTGTAATATGGAACTGAAGCTGTAACTGATAACCACATTGCTTGCATAGTTGGAGGACAAAAAATGTAATTAATTTGATTGGATTGTATAGGGAACTTGTTGTTCTAATCTAGCAATTGTGACCGATATTTAAGAGGAACACAACAGCATCAACAACGAGAACCCATCCGATTTGTTTTTACGTTTTCATGCATGAAATAAAAAATGTTATCGTATCATGTATAGTTTGTCTTTTGCAGATCTTGTCTATTAAGTGAGCTATCACATCACATGTTACATATGATAGCAAGTTAGCATGTGATTGGGATATTTTATTAGCAAATGATAGCTTTGTAAGTATTTTTTTTTACAAGTGTCATTAATTTATATTTTGTTAGTGTCACAATACATTCAAAAGTAGTAAGTCTGACAATTAATTTATATTTTGTTAGTGTCACAATACATTCAAAAGTAGTAAGTCGACAATGAGGACGAGGACCCATAACATAGTGTTTGTTGAAAATTAATGGACAACGAATGTGTTCAAATTGTTTAAAAGAAATTTTGGTCAATTTTTGTACTAACATCCATAAGTGTAAGTGCAGTTAAATTTGTCTCAGGTTATTGAAAGTTTGAATTTCGAATTCAAAATACACAATATTTCGTGAAGTGGTGCATAATGTAACTATAGGCAAATCATTGCAACTTATGCTGAAAAGTGTTGTTTCATCAAAAGTTGCAAACTTGTAAAACAACACATGCATGACCTATAAATACATTATTTTGAATTCGAAAATATAACACTCAAAAATTATAAATCCTCTTCGATATTTCAGACACTCTTCCTTACATTCGAGTTCTTCACCAGTCTTGTGCAGACTCAATTCAAAGGCTGAATTATCCTGGGTATTCTTGAGTTCCAATTCTAAGACAATAAAAAGAGTGTTTGAAATACTTATAAAGAAAGTAATTTCATTCACGATTTAGCCTCGATCCATTTAGTTTAAATTGATTTTCTCACAATCTTATAAGTATTTGTATTATAATAATCGAGACTTTCGTTTCAAGCATCAAATGATAAATTGCTATGCCGTGGTTACATTATGAACACAAAAATAATCGCTATTATGAATTCGGATACGTTTTATTACTTTCATAGAATTAGAGCAGTAAAAATCATAATATTAAGATTATAAATATGAGCTTTTCTAGAATTGTTATTAGAATAAAGTTATCAATGTTATGATTTTTCTATAATGATTAATTGCTATAAAATAATTTTAATTAAATTAATGATATGCATATATGGTAATATGTCGTTCCCATGTATTCATTCTGGTTTCACGTAAATATTGTAAAGTAACCATTACAAAGTACTACAAGTATGAAGTGCATAGGTTTATTAATAGAAGTGAACATGCACAGTTAATATATATATATATATATATATATATATATATATATATATATATATATATATATATATATATATATATATATATATATATATATATATATATATATATATATATATATATATATATATATATATGTATGTATGTTATAATTAATGCAGTTTGACATGTGTATTGTTTTAAAAGTTATGGTGTCATAAGTTAATGCCATACCGCAATGCATTTTCTGTGTTGTATTTGTATAATTTTGTAATGAATTAAAATAAAAAGTTTGAATTTTGGTGTTACTGTCATACAATGACAAAGGTGCTGTTTAAAAATTTATATAGGTTGTACGAAAATATATTAGAAAAGGGACACATTTATATATACTGTGTTAAATGAAACAACACATTAAACATCACCATCAAAGTTCAACGTTTATTTTTTTATAAAATTATATCACACATTTTATATTCTCTTGGATTTGGGCAAGTTTAATTAGAAAAACACATTTTCTGGATTTATGTTATTCGGTACAGTACCGCCGTAGAGATGTGTTGCCTAAAAAGTGCATAAACCCGATTTAGTACCAACTGACCAATGTGTTCTTTGTTGGCGCAACAATCGGGAAGGGTCGAGCGAGGAACATTCATAAATTCTGAGCAACACGCCTTTTATGGGAGACACATCATTTGTCCACCTAAAACCTTAAGGTGATAGGTGACTACACTCACACTTGTAATATTTCCAATATTCCCTCTCAAGTGTGAGTCTACCATAATGCTCCCCCTCACACTTGTACCGTTGTTGATTCTCTTCAACAGAAGACCTCTACCTACATGCGGGACTCGACTCTCATAATGCTCCCCCTCACACTTGTATCGCTGTTGATTCTCTTCAACATAAGACCTCTACCTACATGCAGGACTCGACTCTCTTCAACAGAAGACCTCTACCTACATGCGGGACTCTACCATAATGCCCCCCTCACACTTGTATCGCTGTTGACTCTCTTCAACAGAAGACCTCTACCTACATGCGGGACTCGACTCTCTTCAATAGAAGACCTCTACCAACATGCGGGACTCTTAGATACAAGTAAGTCGGTCCCTTCTCGAAACCAGGGACCTGTGCCGATTGTTGCGCCAACAATTGGTATTAGAACGAGGTGCATTCTTAAATTCTGAGCAACACACCTTTTATGGGAGACACACCACTTTTCCACCTAAAACCTTAAGGTGATAGGTGAGTGAGTTCTCCCACTTATAAATGCTCAAGTCACCACATTCTTATTCAATGTGAAACTATTTCCCCACACTTACACTTGTAATATTTCCAATATTCCTTTGGTTAATTTTTGAACGGTTGCAATCTTAAAGGAGATACTATTAACTTTCTATGATGCTTAAAGAAACAAATACCCGTGTTTCATGGTATGGTGAAAAGTTTGATATGTGATATTAAATTTTAACATGCACGATTAACCATTCAAATATGTGAATTTGAATAATTATTAACCATTCAAATATGTGAATTTGAATAATTGAGAATATAATTGATTTGTGATATATACTTGAATGTAAACTACATAAGCCAATTGTTTAATTTTGAGTATTAATATAACTTTTTTAAAGAATAATGTGTCTCATTTTGAAAGAAAGAAAAGAAGGACAAAATTGAGTCCTCAAAGGATCAATTATTTTTGTAGGCTATACACCTATTTTTAAAGTATATGGACTTTTGAATTAAATTTAGAATCTAACGTAGCTATTGATATCTGAGATGTGGAATTATGAGAACCTTTCACGGAGGATAAGGAATTCAAGATTTTCACAAATTAAACTTCGTAGGGGAAGGTTTTCAGCGGATTGCTGAAACACAAATCGAAAGTTTGTCAATGATCGTTTAAAAACAACTCAAACTTAGAATAAGCAGAAAGTCTGAAATGCTAAGGATGGAGGACCGAACAAAATCGCTTTTGGACTTATGTCTCTTGCGTAGAAGAAAATAATGAGAGCTTTGTTCGTAAGATTCCTATTAATCTTCAAGTTGAAGATGGTTCTAAGATTTACAATAAAAAAGTAACTTCAAGAGACTTCTCTTGGAATGATATTATCCAAGACGAAATAAAATCAATAATGTCAAACCACTCTTGAGAACTTGTCGATCTACCTAGAGAATAAAATATTCATCGTATTAAAATGGATGGTTGGAAGGAAGTACCATAGCAATGGTACATTAAACACCTACAAGGGTAGATTGGTAACCAAGAGTTTTAAGGCAAAAGGAATATATTGATTATTTCGACGTATATATGCACTAGTAGCAAGCAAAATAAAAATTTAGAATATTGTTTGCTTTAACTTATTTGTATGACCTTATAGTTCATCAAATGGATGTCGAAACAATGTTCAAAAACGAATATCTCGATGAGGAGATTTCCTTGGAGAAACTAGAAGGTTGTGTGCTTCTTGGCAATGAATAAAAGGCGTGCAAGCTTGTCAAATTCTTGTATGAGTTAAAACAAGCGATAAAACAACGATATCAAAAGTTTGATTTCGTCATTGTAAGATTCACCAATAAAAGGGAGACGTGAAACAACCGGCTGAACATCATCCGATAACTGTATCAATGAAGTCGCCATCGAACGTTTTTTATCTCGCAAAAGGAGAAAGGCAAACGCATCGCGAAAACCTAAAAGGGATAAGGCACGGTCTAGCGACCGAGAGATAGGGTAAGGGAATCTATTACGCGAAGGGAAGGTATTAGCACCCTACACGCCCGTAGTACTCTACGGTATCCACTTCTACTTTCTGTCTAAAAGGGCGTGTTTAAATCTATGCTTAATCGCTAATCATGCATGCAAAAGAAAAGAGAAAATAAGAAACCACGGGGAAAAGAAGGAAATATTTACAAAGTTCGCTCGGTCGAGCCCCGTGACAAGATGCCTACGTATTCCCGCGTGCAATGGGAAAGTCAGAGCGCCGTAGTTCGGCTCACTTGTTTTGGTGTGTTTTGTGTTTTTTACTTGTGAAAAAGGTTTTAAACACAAAAGAAATAAAGCGCGCAAAGGCGAAAAGAGTTGGTGTTGGTTGGTTACTTTTACCTTGTGAAAGGAGTTCAAACCATTATTAAGTGTTTTGTTTTTGAAAGGAAAAGCAAGTTTTAGTTTTAATTACATGCAAGGATGCAAATGAAACTAGCAAAGCAAAAGGTTAGACCTATGGTTTAAGATGAGGGAATATCTACCTATGTTAACATGCAAAGGATGTGAATCCTAAAGTCTAGGCTAAAGAACCAAACCTAACCAAGGGAACCTGCAAGAAACAAACAAGCAAATATGCACAGATCACAAGTAGAATTGCCCTAAACGGGTCTTTAAATAAACCGAGGGTTCCCGAACATGCTCCAGCCACGGAAGCCCCTTCATGCATCTCTATTCCTACTTCTCATGGCAAAAGAAAGTCAGAAGCCCTACTTCTCATGATATCTAGGAAAGTCAAGAGAATGCGGTAAATGGTGTAGAAATAAATACCCGACGGATATTAAATCCGAAGAGCAACGCAAGCTATAGAAATACTCCGGAAAACTTCAAGTACTGCAGCCATGCAATAAGAGTAAACCGGTGAGAATAGCTCGAGGCATCAGAGCAAAGAGGATGCGCGCTTGTGCGCATGTGAAGCAACAACGTCTGCAAGAAGGGAGTTAGACCCAAAAAGCAAACAAAAGGATGTACACGTGGGTGTACAAACACAAAGCACCTGTGAGAAGGGAGTTAGACCCAAAAAACAAGCAAAAGGATGTACACGTGGGTGTACAAACACAAAACACCTGCAAGAAGGGAGTTAGACCCAAAAAGCAAACAAAAGGATGTACACGTGGGTGTACAAATACAAAACACCTGCAAGAAGGGAGTTAGACCCAAAAAACAAGTATAGAAATGCACACGTGGAACTTCAAGTGGCATGAGTGAAACATACTTTTAATCATGTTATTAAAAATGAATTAAAAAAATGTCAAAAAATGTCAAAAATGTTCTAATATCCTAAAATGTCAGAATATGTTTTCTATGGATTTTTTACAAATCAAAATAATCGAAATCGAAATCAAAATTGATTAGGTGTTAGTATTATGGTACATGGAAGTAGGGGGTGTAAACCAGATTTTCAGAATTAAACTGAAATTAGTGTTAGTAGTAGATTTCTAATCAAACAGGGGGTATAAAACAGCAAGTTTCCCATCCCGCCTATTTCTCTTAGGTCCGTTTTGTGATATGCTAAGCCCAATTGTATTTTTGTATAAGTCCAATTTCTGTTTTTTTTGAATCTGAGTCCAATGCTTTTTGTCCAAATAACATTTGTATTATTATTTTTTTTATTATTTTGTGACCAGATTTTTTATATCAAGTTTTACAATACATGTTGTCACGTTCTTTTGATTATGTAACATATATATTATATCAATTGGTCAGTATTAACTTAAGTCATATTTCAGTTTTGATTTTTATTAAATTAAAAGAAAAATGACACGTGTTGGATCTCGATAGGCTTGTATGGGAAAAATCATGAACCAACAAGGAGAGGCCACACCTGTGGCAGATAAGTCTCACGAACAGAACGCTTCCGTCATCCTCTCCGTGAGGTGGCGGAAAACAAATCTCAACGGAACGAAATAAACCGTGCCATCTAACTCGGTTTTCAAGGTCGGTTACGAATCCGATCTCCGATTTTCCTAAAAGCTACTCAAACCTCATGAAATCAACATAAAATCGGATCCAAAGTTCGAAAATCCACAAACTCGACATTCACGATATATCTTTAGATTCTCGTATTCCAAGGCATTAAACCGTTCTAAGGCAGACAAATGATTAAAGCTAGTAGTCGGAAACTTACTTGACGGCGAGTACGAAAATGTCTTCGGAAAACTTCAGAAAACTTCAATGCCTTATGCTATAGCTTCCGATGATGACGACGAATCTGACTAGCTCGCATTCGTTGAAGATTCTTGAAACTTCGTTGACAAAGAAGAGCGATTCGATGTTCTTAGGATCGCGGAGAAAAGACCTTACACTTAAACCTTCGAAGAAAAGTTCAATCGGAGCAGATGCAGCGGCGGCTTCAACAGATGAACGGCATAGGGACGAAGTGCTCCTGTTCAAAGGTAAAGAAGAAGAATTGGCGAAGCTTTCAAGAACCTCTTGCCATGTCTGAGATCCGGAGTTTGTTACGGCATAATCATGACGGAGGGAATCCCGCTGTTATGATTGTTAGAGAATGACGCAAGAGTTGGTGATGATGAGAGAAGAATGAAGTCGCTCCGTTCTATTACGGCTACCAGAGTTTGTTACGGCATTGAAGTGAAAAAGAAAACCGATTCCGGTGATGGTATGGTTGTTACAGTGAGCGAGTGATGAAAGAAAATGATGGAGGAAAAGCAGGTTAGAGATGAAGGAGTGATGGAGAGCGGTGAATGGTGGAGAAAGAAGATGAGGTTTTCGTTGGTTTTCTGTTACAATGAGATAATGGAGGTTGTGATAATTATGGTGATGGTATCGGTAGCAGAAAGATGAGTTCTGTTCTTGTTAGTTTTTTTTGAGTTTGTTAGTTATGTATGAAAATGATAAGAACTGGTTCAAGAAAATTTCCATGAAGGTGAGGTGGATCAAGAAGAGAATGAGATGGTGGCGATGTGCTGTTAGAGTGAAGGAGAAAAGGAAAATTGGAGAGAATGATGAGGGTGAGTATTCTGTTCAAAAGAAAAATGGTGTTGTTACCCTGATAATTAAGAGGTGGAGGTGGTATATGAAGGAAAGTTGTTACTGTTAGTTTTTGTAAAGTGAGAAGAAAAGTTTTGTTGCATTTTTTTTGTTACATGCCAGCATGGATCAGGGTGAGAGATGTGTGTACCAAAAAATGGAATCAAGAGTGAGGTGGTATTATGGCAGGGAGAGTGTTTCGCTCATTATAATGCTTGCATAAAAAAAGATCTGTTGCAAATTATGAAAAAAGACATGAATAAAAATCTCATACATGCTTATCTCACGTCCATTCCTTTTGCACTCGATAAATCGAAATGTAAAGCCTTTTCCGAAAGAAGTACAAAGATCAAAGTTGGAGAATAAACTTCCGCGAACAATTTTCGTGTTCAGAATTTTTCGATTCGAAGCCCGTAGCTCGCTTAAAATCGGCTCTGAAGTTTAGAAATCATATTTGTCAAAATAGCGGCGATAACGGCAAAAGTTTACCGAATGTTTTCTTCACGACTTTAAGGTCTTATAGCTCTTCGATACTTGGTCAAATGAAGCAAACTCGGTGTCATTGGAAAGAAGGCACGCGGAAGAACAACTTTGATGTTGAGCTCCCGATGAAAAATTGATCACAAGCTCGCCTTAATTAGCTTCGAAGTCATACCGACACAAGCTGACTGCATGTTTGAAATTTTCCCTAAGTGTCAAGTTTAACACATCAATCCATGTACCTCACTTTAAGATTCTATAACTTTTCCGATACTCGACCAAATGACGTGAATTCGGTACCGTTGGAAAGCTCGCGTGTGATACGACAATTCTTTAGTTTGACAAAAATCCGAACAAAGCCTTTATCACCGAATAAAAAGTGTTTGAAATTTGTCCCGTGAGTGTTCGATGAAATGCTTGGCTGGCTGGGCCAGTCTGGTGCATGTCTTGCAATTTTCCAACTTCAAGTTGCCACTTACGGTGTTCCGTATCTCCCAGCTCTGACGTCCGAAACAGAAACGTTTCTAAACGGAACTTGTAGATGGAATTACAAACTCAAACTTTCATGTTCGTAATTTCTTCGTGCGGCGACCGAATCAATGACGAAAACAGCCCTGAACATGTGCACAAAAACTGCTCGAATTTAACAAACATAATGAGTTCTTATTTTCCGAGCTTTACAACTTCCGATTCGAGTCCCGAATGAATTCGACTCCTTCAACAAAGTTTTAGACCGCCGTAAGATGAACAACTTTCCAGTTGAGCATTTTCCGATTCGGAGCCCTGAACTATGATAAAATCGACCAAGTCACAAGAAAAGCATAGAAACAAACACTTCAAAATATTTCTAAGTGTTGAATTTTGAGAAATGATAAACCGCAACTTCCGAGCTCCGTAATTTTTGATACATTTCCCGAATGGATTCGATTTCTTCAGCAAAGTTGTAGATTGCCATTAAATGAACAACTTTGATGTTGAACTTAATCAATCGACGCCTCAAACACGTAAATTGCCTCCAAGTCGAGTGCTTGAACATGTTAAAACACTCAAAATTTTACTAAGTGTAAAACTTCAAAAGTTATGAACTTCAAATTTCACAGATAACTCGAACCGCATTTCGGAAAAATCTTCGCAGTGAAAAAGTCGAGTACGGAATGCGCTCTTCCAACGACTATCAATTCGTAAACTTCGACCACGACGGCAAGATACGGATGCGGCAATATGGCTCCGTGAACACAAAGTACCTTAAACTTAGAAAAAATTTCTAAGTCCAAGATTACTTAAAATGCAAGAAACGTCATTTTTACCCGGTTCTTCCGACTTTTCTCAACAAATGACTGCATTTTCTCGAATGTCGACTTTTGACCACGATTTTGACCAAAAACTCCACTCAGTCAAACTTTGACTTTTGTTGACTTTCTGATACACGCGCTGAAATATCATTTTATCTGTTCGTTCTTGGTTTTCTGATACATCGCGTAGATCGATAAGCCAAATACCATTGCTTCACAACTCACGGAAGGCCATAGAATCAGTTCGAGTTCAAATATCCGACCACAACACACTGTAGCTTGAAATTGTAATCGATCCACCGATAGACGATCGAGTACCAAAACTTGCAAGATAATAATCAAGCTTCGACACGCTTGTATTGAAATGACGCCGAATTGATGTAACCTCAAATATTCAACTTTTGAGAAACAAACCTCTTCTTCAGAATTGTACAGATTCATACGATTGGAAAATCTCGAACCTATGATCAATGCATGAATGATATGTAAGTGATGCACCTATTAATTAAGTGTTAGCCAATTATTTATTAAAAAAATGAAGAGGGTAAATTTTGGGGTACAACAAGACGCACAACTTAGGAGGATACTGAAGCAACTCGTTTTTTTCAAAAAAATCGTTTTAATGAATTTTCAAAAACGTAGTGAAATCGCCACCTAATTTTATTTGTTCTAAAAGAAGAACGGGAAAATATAGATAAAACCCACGAGAGAAATGGATAAGACGGTCTACAAAATTAAGAGATATAGGTCCGGGAGTTGGTTATGCAAGGGGAAGGTATTAGCACCCCTTACATCCATCGTACTCGATGGTACCCATTTAGTTCAAAGTGTGTTTGTGTGTTAGTATAAAAATTTTACGATCTTCTAAGTTTAAAAATAGAAAGAAAGAGAGGAGGAATGTTTTTATTATTTTTGAGTTTGACACGGTTTTGAGACCGCGTGCCTACGTACTCCCTCGTGCAATGGGAAAGTCAAAACTCCGTAGTTCCTCTAAAAAATGATTGTTTGTTGATTGATTTTAAATGAGAAGACAAGTCGTCATTTTTAAAGGAGAAGACTCGTCTAGCGTCCACAAGGTATGATAAAGAATAAAAGACTACGCACCAACATGAGGGAGGGTTTGGGAACACCTCTAGTATTCAAGTGGAGAAGTCGAAAACCTTGGGAATAGAGGAAGAAGCATCTCAATTATAAATGAATCATGTCTAATCTCGAAAAAGGGTTTAAAGGTAAAAGGTGCTTAGAGCGCACAAAAGATATTGAATGTGTTGGAATTGATTTTAAATTGGGGATGACAAGTACCAAAACGTTGGGATATCCTCTAACGATTCAATACTCGAGATTGGTGATTGAGGTCAACCGATCATCTCTCATCCAAAATCTTTATTATGAAAAGAGTGAGGCTAAACAAAGTTCACTTTATTATGTATGGAATAAAGTATTTAAGTCATTGGGTTACCTCTAATGGCCCAAATACTTTACATTTTAATTAAATCGCGGATATCCTCTAACGGTTCAATTAAATACCATAGCACTATGTTTTTTTTTGTTTTAGAACATGGATTTGAAGTTTCTCAATTTATTGGGTTACCCTCTAATCAATTAGAAACTTCGATTTGTTTTAATCGTTGGGCTAACCTCTAACCATTAAAACAAATATTATCCAAGTGTCCTTTTTCTTGTAGAAAAATTGATTTTTTTAAAAATAACTCGACATTGGATCGAGGTTTGAGAAGAAGACTCGACGTTGGATCGAATTTTATTGAAAAGTGTTTTAAGTACTTGGTGAATGGAGAAAGAATAGGATCGAGATAATTGTAAATCACAAGTAAAATCAACAAAGCCCATACAAGGTGGCCAACCTAAGTATAAAATAATTAAATTACATGTGTACTAGCAAAGTGGGCTAGTCTACTAAGACGACCAATTGGGACAATTGATCGAAATAGGCTCACTGTAAGAAGGCCGGATCAAGCGTACATGTGTGCATGTGTGTCATCGCGACGCTCGTAGCTTTGTCGACTTACGGTTTAAAAATGATTTACAATTATTAGTTAAAAAAGATTATTTTTTGGTTTTGTGTAAGTGATGCTTAAATTAAATAAAATAAATGTGCACTAGGTAATTATTACAAGAATTGTTCTTGGGAGAGGATACATGAATTATAAATGGGGATTAAACTGTAAAATAAAATAAAAGCGATAAATTAATTACAATGCAACAATGGAATTGGGATACATTTTTCCGAATGGGGATGAATTGAAATTAAAAAGAAACGGTAAATTAATTAGAATAGAAGCATACAAATGTAAACTAAATGCGGTAAAACTTAAATATTAATTAACTATTGTATTTTATTAGATTAGTTAACTTTAGAATAAATTTATGAAATTAAATCTAAGACATGCAACTACTATATTACAGCATAATTCAATTTATTTACCGATGAATGGATAAAGCAATAAAAATATTATGTATATAGTATATATAATACTAAATATAAGAAATAAATATAATATGTATATTTACAATACTAAGTATAATAATAAAAATAATATGTATAATTAAATTTACAGTATAAAATATAAAAGAGAATAAAATGCAAGTATATTGTATGTACATTATTAAATATTAAATAAAAATACTAATATGAATATTAAAATGCTAATGATAAAAATGTAGGTATGCTAAAAGAAATTGAAAGTTCCGATCAATCCTCAGACGTCTACACAAGTAGCAAACATATTAGTAGCGTAAGTGAGATAACAAAAAAAGAAATAGAATTGCAAATAAAATAAACATGGTTAGTAAGCAAGACATGAAACGAAATGCAATTAAACGAATATTCATGGATAAGCAACTGATTGTAATCGAAACCAAAGAAATCATGAACAAGTTATTATTTACAAGGTATAAGATCGGAATGAAACTTGGGTGAATTATGCACATGAACAAATGAGTGTTACGATTAAGAACTAAGAAATAAAAAGAAGCATTCAATTCACAACTGAACCAACCAAAGAACTCATGTTATTACTCAATTGAAAAACGGAAAATTGAGTTCTAAACATGTTTAAACCACATGAATCAACACCGGGCAGCAACCACGTATAACAACAATAATGTTCAGCAACATTTGATTCAAACATACTTAAAACGAACGGAAAACACAAACGATACTACAACCAAATGTATCCTCATTCAAGCTCAACTCAAACGCAACAAAAAATGTCATCGACGTCTCGTTCAACACATCTAAAAAAACATGATATATCATTGAATTTGATCCCGAAAACTTAACAATTAACAATTTGGGCAGCAGCTATACATTAACAAATACTCCTAACAAATTCAATTAAAACATATTAAACACCCATAGAAACTTCAAAATTTCAAGTTCGACACAAACATTAACACAAATAATTGCTCAATTTCCTGCATAAACAAAATTACAACAACAAAGATTCACACGAAATCTAAAC
Source organism: Vicia sativa (assembly GCA_021764765.1). Lineage (NCBI taxonomy): Eukaryota > Viridiplantae > Streptophyta > Magnoliopsida > Fabales > Fabaceae > Vicia > Vicia sativa. The sequence goes on from CM038796.1 coordinate 231,824,655, forward strand.
AAAAATCGGCACTATTTAACTGCGGACAGCAACAGTCATGGCATATCAAAACAACTTTCCATAATTTGCTATTACATATTATACCAAAATCGTTCTAACAATGGTCGTATCTCTCATGAACTATCACAAATTAATAACTCAAATACTAACACAACATCTCAAGCCATTAGGTATTATCACAAAGCAACATCTCAACATTAAAACACCAGAAACAGAATACCAAAACTTCAACAACACAATATGAAATCGTAATATAACAACTCCATTCAAAAACAAAAATTGCAACGAAATTACCAATTTGAAGTTTGAATTGCTGCTGTTGTTGAAGCTAGTGTTGTTCGCAGAATGTGGAGAAGATGAGGCTACGAGGTTGTGAAGAAGCGGCTGAGTGTTGAGAGGAAACAGAGAGTTGCAGAAGAAACACGAACAGGGAGTATGTTGCTGGGAATTGGAGTTGAGGCGGCATGTGAGCGAGAACAGGGTTGTTGTTGTTTGTTCTGTGATGGAAGGTGGTGGTCTGTTCGGCGATGGATTTGAAGGTTACGGCTGGAGAAGACAGGGAAGGAATGGGGGTGTGACGGCGGAGGGTTGGCCGGAGAACGAGACAGAGGGGTTTATGAATGGATTTGAAGGAGGATGAAGGAGTAACAAGAGAGGGTTAGGCGCGAGAGAGACAGCGGGTGAATGTGAGCGGCGTGAAGAGACAGTGGATGGAGGGAACGGTGAGTTAACGGAACGAGTGTGGATGAGAGTGACGGTTGTCGCGGCTGGGTGAAATGGGGGTTTACTGATGGAGATTGAAGGGTGTGTTTGGAAGAAGATAAAGCTTCTTTCCTATAAATTGGTTTTTGTTTTCTGTAGCCTCCGCACCGTTGCCACTGTTTCCGTTTCAATTTTTGTTCGTCTCTAATTGGTCTCCCCCCAATGTGCCGTTTTAACTTTCAAATTGGACTCCCCCCTCACCAACAAAATATAATACATATATATACATTGAATTAGGTTTAGGTAATATTTTAAAAATGCCAAAAATGCCCCCTCATGATTAAATGGGCCACAAAATTGAATTGGGTAAAAATTAACAAGCCCAAAAGTATTTTTGTTTGATTTTTTTGAGATAAAAAATGGACACCTAAAATTGTCAAAAATGATAAAAGTTCGGACAATAAATTATCCTAAAAAATAAAATGAGTACATTAAAATAAACTACGGGTCTTATAAATTAAAGAAAAATTATTGAAATAGTTAAAATTAAAATAAAATGATAATAAAGAATACCCGATTTTAAAACGTTTACGGTTAAAAACGAGTCTTCAAACTTTATCGAAAAATTGCGGAGAACACATTTTCACGATCTACACAACACGTAGATTCATAAAGCAGTGAGTAAAAAATGAAAACTTGAAATATTTTCTCCGCTAATTTTCGCACAGTATCGAATTGCTTTTAACAGTCTGTTTATAAAATCGAAATATCGATATCATCGACATAAAAATAACTTAAAATAATGCAACAATCAGGTAGAGAGGTAAAAATAAATGAACTAAAATAACGGGTATTTTACAATTAAAAACGATGCAAATATCGATTTAGACTGACTTTTGATCAGTTTAAATACGACGAAATGATGCATATGCAGTGACTCAATGACTGTTTTTTTAATTTTATTTTATCTTAAACATAATGCAAGTAGAAAAATAGCAGGGTAAAATTTGGGTGCAACAGTTGCCCCTATTTAAATATCTTCAACCAGATGATATGAAGATGATCAAGCTTCATATTATCGCAGCGGGAGATAGTTAAATACCAAAAACCCAAGATTTTGCCCTGAGATGCAATGGGCATGATGAATGACATATGAGGAGAACGCAATGAATGCAATATTTTTGAAACCTTTTTTAATGATAAATGATATGAGACAGACACTATGGTAATTTGTGGTAATTATTGGAAGACTTTGAAACTAGAAATTTGTGGTAGACAATCAAATTTTAAACAGATCTGAAGCTACATCAGAGAGATACACTGGAAAAGACAATCAGATTTTAAACAGATCTGAAAGCCACATCAGAGAAATAAACTGGAAAAGACAATCAGATTTTAAATGATCCGCCGACGATAAACTAGAAAAGACAATCGATTTTAAACAGATCCGTTACGCGATAAACTAGAAAAGACAATCGATTTTAAACAGATCCGAAGCTTACGTCGAGATAAACCGAAAAGACAATCGATTTTAAACAGATCCGGTTACGTCGATGATAAACCGAAAAGACAATCGATTTTAAACAGATCCAAGCTACATCGGAAATAAACCGAAAAGACAATGATTTTAAAGATCCAAGCTACATCGTGGAAATAAACGGAAAAGACAATCGATTTTAAACAGATCAAGCTACATCGAGAAATAAACCGAAAAGACAATCGATTTTAAATGATCTAAGGCTACATCAGGGAAATAAACTGGTAGGTACCAAGTATGTTGGATTTTGACCACAAGGTAAGATATTGACTGCAACAAGACCTCGGGAAAATGCAAATGAAGATAAAACACTCTTGCTGTGCATGATATATGAATTTTGTGATGCATGATATATGAATGAATGATCTATGCATGTAGTATGTAATGCAGATGTTTATGACAACGGAGATTGACTCTTTTGTGGAGGTAAGATGGGAACTCTGATTCCTCAACACGGAGAACACTACCAACTCTGCTTGGAGAGAAAAATGTCTTGAGAAACACTTCTAACACACTTGTGAACTGTATCGAAAATGATGATCCTTGGAGGAAGGACTGAAGCGCTGCCTGGGGATTGCCCCGGATTAACTGATTGTTGAAGATAAACCGATCATGGCTTCAATTCTTGAAAATAATTGAGGGAAAGGAGTGCCCCAATATAAGTCTTAAAAAAAAACTTCTGATTAAAACAAATCTGATAATGACTTGCACTGAGCAACAAATCTTGAACTGATTCACAACAGGATCTGAAAGATACTTGCCCCTGATTAGGATCACTGACCAAGTTTCCTAACAGTTTGGACTTCCTTGATGAGGAAAGCTTGTTTACAAGCAAAAATTGTTTATTCAAACATGGTAAATTTAATGCAAAGTTCATGCAAAAATTTTGAAATAAAAATCATTTTTTGAAATGATGTAATTGCTGTATAAAAATGGATTGCTGGTTAAAACACAGCGGTTTGAAAGATTTAAAAGTGAAAGAGAAAACAAAGGTATGGATATACCAAGACAATTGATTTGCAAAAGATCTTAGGAGTCATATTACGCAACCTTGCTGTAGTATACTTTCAAAAGAAACCTGGCTTCAATTAGGTCTTTTGAGGGTTGTAGCGTGGTCTGGTTCACGGTTTAAGAAACAAAGGATAAAGGCTCAAAATTTATTTGTACCCAACCCAATCTTCGTGATGTTCTTCACCCCACGCTTAACTCAGATTGTGCATTTAGTTTCCAAGAGATTTTGGATTGTACATTGATAGTGATGATGGCTCAGAAGTTGATAGATTCTTGAGATAGCAGTCACTTCTTTTTGCAACATTTGTTGTTTGAGGACTTTGGTCAACCCTTTTTTGAATTTTGTCATCCCTAACTTTTACTTAAACCGTTCCATTTAAGATTACGGTCAACAGGATGCCCCATTTTTTTTTGCCTAAGTTGCCTTTTTAATTTTAACTTAGCGGCTTTTTCTTTTTGATATATTTCTTGGAAAGACAGTGACTGCTTGACTTTTATGATTACGGAGAACCATCATCATCACTTTTTGACTTGTATGACATCTCCAACACTTCTTGATGTGTGCGAAGGAAGCTTGATTTAATACAACCTTTGTTTAAAGGCATCTTGAATGAATGCACATCCGAATTAAACTGAGAATTACCCTGCCCCAGGTTAAAAATGCGGGTTTTTTTTTGTATAGAAAGAAACTCCAACTTCTAGGCTCGAAGGGGTTGACAAAGGACTAACTTCCTTATTTCTCCAGTGTTTGGGAATTGAAACAATGCCTGTATATCATCAGCAAAGTTTTATTCGAAAGCATACCAACAACAATTATGGGTATCTTGTTTTTATCATCCTCCCTCCAATCATTGCAAAAACAAAAGTTCGGTAAAGAAATTAAACAGGGAAACTATATATTTGGAAAGAAAGCAGCAAACAAAAATTATTTGAATCAAAAGAGTGCAATGCTCATTTCATTAAAATTAACTTGAAATTACAAACAAGATTTGAAAGCAATAATTTAACATAAACTAGGGAAAATGCAAACAGAAAGAAACATGGCCTAGTGACTAATCGCCATAAGGATGAGTTCTGTTCAAACATCGGCTTTAGGAGGTGACATGGGATATTCTGACCCATTCTTCAGCCACTTTTCCTGGCAACGGATTATTGGTAACATTCGGCGGAGGATCTCCGAAATTTATCTCTTGTCTTCTGATTAGCTCTTGAACTCTAGCCTTCAACAACGCTCCAAATCGTGACCAGCAGCTCCGTGGAACTCACAATGAAGATCGACCGAATCCGGGAGAGGATTTGGAGGAATCAAAGGCCTAGTTGTGATCAGACCTAGTTCAACCAAGTGAGGATACAATGCGGTGTAAGTCATTGGGATAGGATCAAACTGATTCCTATTCCTTGCATTATTATTCGATTTTGTCCGCCACTTGGCGTTGAGGAATCAATTTGTTGAGCCTTGATGCAGGAGTGATGGCATCTACTTGTTGGTCATAGTATTGAGGCTCACGGCGAGGTCTTCTCCTTTCACGAGACAGCATTAGTTTCACCATCTTTCTTCTTATGGAAGTTTCCAAAGATTTCTTGGCACCACTAGAGGATTCACCAAGAATGTACACTTTTCCTCTCTTGATTCCCTCTTCTAGCCTTTGGCCAATAGTCACCAAATGTGAAGCGAGAGGACACACTACCAATCATCTTCTCCCAATAGAAAGGAGATAAGGTATCCATGAACAAACCAGTGAGCTCCTTCTCGATAAGGGTGGTTCAACTTGTGAAGCCACTCTCCACCGTGAGCGATTCCTTAAAAGATTCCTTATCATTCGACACATGTTTTGCAATTGACGGCGATCAGGAGCCATGTCAAGATTGTAGTGGTATTGTTTCATGAAAGCATTAATCAGATCCTGGAAGCATTGAATATGGTCTTTCTCAAGTCCCATATACCATTTCAATGAAGCTCCACTCAGTGCCTTGGAAACAAGGATAAGAAGCTTGTCATTCCTCGATAAGCACATTTTCCAAGTACATCAAGAATGACTTTTTGGACAAGTGTGCCTTGTATTTCTCAAAATCGAGTTTTGAACTTATGAGGCATAACCGATCGTAAACCAGCACATGTTTTCTGCAGAATACCAAAGACATCGTTGCCTTCCATAGCTCTCATCCTTCTTTCCAGTCCGATATTGCTCGCGGACTTCTTCAAGTTCATCAAAATCTTCTCTCACACACTGGGAGCGCCACTACGGTAATCAAAGAGAGGATTCTCATAAGCAACTTGTGCAGGTTGATGCACAAAAGGTCAAGAGGAGCAAGATGCATGATCGGTTGAGGCTCTGAAAACGGAGCTCGGAAACTGGTCGGGAAGACTCGCCAACCATTGGAGTAGTTGCGTAGGTGGAACGTAATTCGAGGTAACCCAAATTCGCCAAGTAGTAACGCATCCGAGAAGACCGAGGATCAACAACAGTTGAGACTTGAAATTACATCCTTTGAGGTTGTTCACCTCGATCGAACTTGCATCATTTCGAAGTCTAGTCATGCCCGACTTCAACTCATCGATTTCCATTCGGACTTCTACATCGTGTTGCTCTTGGTATTCCATTCTTCTCTTGACGTTGGCTCTAGTTCCGTGCAGGCAGGAATCACTGACAAGAAATCAACAATCAAGATGGAGATGACGAAATGAGTGCTTGACAACTTGAATGTATGCATGAAATATGCAGACGATGCACTGAAATGTAATGCCATTAATGCAAAAGATGTGATGAAATGGAACGCTACATATACAAATGGAATGCAACATAATAATAAGAATAGTTGGATGTGAAACAGGATGGAAGTAATCAAACAACTTAATTAGGTGGGATCCTATGATAGGATGACTTCAAGTTTTCTACCCAATAATTCCCCATGGGATGGTTTTAAGGTTTTCTGCTAAGTGTTTCTTGGAATCTCAGATCCCCTTTTAACAAACACTATCATCACGCGAGAGGCCTACGTGGTAATAGTATTTGGAAAAGTATACCCCAAGAAACGGCTCTTAACGGATACTCAAAATCCAAAATTTGAGCGTTTGGTCTCGGTTAGACAACACGAACAAACTTAGAGTTATAGGTCATTTGTCCAAAGATTGATGTCCCGCTATCGCGGGCCAACAACCTCCTTAAAACAACCAACTCTGCCGAGTCTTCGCCGGGCCAACAAGATAATGGAGTCAGGTGGACCTAGGCTACGCAACCCCTCTATTCCTAAAAGGTGACCTAGAAGCCTGGGTAGTGGGCTTATCTATGTATCAATGATCCCATCAAGAATTCCCACACAATGGATATATAAACAAGATAATAAATGAAGCATAGAAAAATAAATAACTGAAACATAAAATAAAGGTACAAAGAATAAAGTAAAATAAAATGATAAACACACAACCACACAAAGAACTAAACTAGGGTTAACTCGCTTGAGAAAATGTCCCCAGTGAAGTCGCCAACTGAAGCAACTCGTTTTTTTCAAAAAAATCGTTTTAACGAATTTTCAAAAACGTAGTGAAATCGCCACCTAATTTTATTTGTTCTAAAAGAAGAACGGGAAAATATAGATAAAACCCACGAGAGAAATGGATAAGACGGTCTACAAAATTAAGAGATATAGGTCCGGGAGTTGGTTATGCAAGGGGAAGGTATTAGCACCCCTTACATCTATCGTACTCGATGGTACCCATTTAGTTCAAAGTGTGTTTGTGTGTTAGTATAAAAATTTTACGATCTTCTAAGTTTAAAAATAGAAAGAAAGAGAGGAGGAATGTTTTTATTATTTTTGAGTTTGACACGGTTTTGAGACCGCGTGCCTACGTACTCCCTCGTGCAATGGGAAAGTCAAAACTCCGTAGTTCCTCTAAAAAATGATTGTTTGTTGATTGATTTTAAATGAGAAGACAAGTCGTCATTTTTAAAGGAGAAGACTCGTCTAGCGTCCACAAGGTATGATAAAGAATAAAAGACTACGCACCAACATGAGGGAGGGTTTGGGAACACCTCTAGTATTCAAGTGGAGAAGTCGAAAACCTTGGGAATAGAGGAAGAAGCATCTCAATTATAAATGAATCATGTCTAATCTCGAAAAAGGGTTTAAAGGTAAAAGGTGCTTAGAGCGCACAAAATATATTGAATGTGTTGGAATTGATTTTAAATTGGGGATGACAAGTACCAAAACGTTGGGATATCCTCTAACGATTCAATACTCGAGATTGGTGATTGAGGTCAACCGATCATCTCTCATCCAAAATCTTTATTATGAAAAGAGTGAGGCGAAACAAAGTTCACTTTATTAAGTGTATGGAATAAAGTATTTAAGTCATTGGGTTACCCTCTAATGGCCCAAATACTTTACATTTTAATTAAATCGTCGGGATATCCTCTAACGGTTCAATTAAATACCATAGCACTATGTTTTTTTTTGTTTTAGAACATGGATTTGAAGTTTCTCAATTTATTGGGTTACCCTCTAATCAATTAGAAACTTCGATTTGTTTTAATCGTTGGGCTAACCTCTAACCATTAAAACAAATATTATCCAAGTGTCCTTTTTCTTGTAGAAAAATTGATTTTTTTAAAAATAACTCGACATTGGATCGAGGTTTAAGAAGAAGACTCGACGTTGGGTCGAATTTTATTGAAAAGTGTTTTAAGTACTTGGTGAATGGAGAAAGAATAGGATCGAGATAATTGTAAATCACAAGTAAAATCAACAAAGCCCATACAAGGTGGCCAACCTAAGTATAAAATAATTAAATTACATGTGTACTAGCAAAGTGGGCTAGTCTACTAAGACGACCAATTGGGACAATTGATCGAAATAGGCTCACTGTAAGAAGACCCATGATCAAGCGTACATGTGTGCATGTGTGGTCATCGCGACGCTTCGTAGCTTTGTCGACTTACGGGTTTAAAAATGATTTACAATTATTAGTTAAAAAAGAAGATTTTTTTTTTTTGGTTTTGTGTAAGTGACAGTTAAATTAAATAAAATAAATGTGCACTAGGTAATTATTACAAGAATTGTTCTTGGGAGAGGGATACATGAATTATAAATGGGGATTAAACTGTAAAATAAAATAAAAAGCGATAAATTAATTACAATGCAACAATGGAATTGGGATACATTTTTCCGAATGGGGATGAATTGAAATTAAAAAGAAAACGGTAAATTAATTAGAATAGAAGCATACAAACAGAAACTAAATGCGGTAAAACTTAAATATTAATTAACTATTGTATTTTATTAGATTAGTTAACTTTAGAATAAATTTATGAAATTAAATCTAAGACATGCAACTACTATATTACAGCATAATTCGAATTTATTTACCGATGAATGGATAAAGCAATAAAAATATTATGTATATAGTATATATAATACTAAATATAAGAAATAAATATAATATGTATATTTACAATACTAAGTATAATAATAAAAATAATATGTATAATTAAATTTACAGTATAAAATATAAAAGAGAATAAAATGCAAGTATATTGTATGTACATTATTAAATATTAAATAAAAATACTAATATGAATATTAAAATGCTAATGATAAAAATGTAGGTATGCTAAAAGAAATTGAAAGTTCGATCAATCCTCATCGTCTACACAAGTAGCAAACATATTAGTAGCGTAAGTGAGATAACAAAAAAAGAAATAGAATTGCAAATAAAATAAACATGGTTAGTAAGCAAGACATGAAACGAAATGCAATTAAACGAATATTCATGGATAAGCAACTGATTGTAATCGAAACCAAAGAAATCATGAACAAGTTATTATTTACAAGGTATAAGATCGGAATGAAACTTGGGTGAATTATGCACATGAACAAATGAGTGTTACGATTAAGAACTAAGAAATAAAAAGAAGCATTCAATTCACAACTGAACCAACCAAAGAACTCATGTTATTACTCAATTGAAAAAACGGAAAATTGAGTTCTAAACATGTTTAAACCACATGAATCAACACCGGGCAGCAACCACGTATAACAACAATAATGTTCAGCAACATTTGATTCAAACATACTTAAAACGAACGGAAAACACAAACGATACTACAACCAAATGTATCCTCATTCAAGCTCAACTCAAACGCAACAAAAAATGTCATCGACGTCTCTTTCAACACATCTAAAAAAACATGATATATCATTGAATTTGATCCCGAAAACTTAACAATTAACAATTTGGGCAGCAGCTATACATTAACAAATACTCCTAACAAATTCAATTAAAATATATTAAACACCCATAGAAACTTCAAAATTTCAAGTTCGACACAAACATTAACACAAATAATTGCTCAATTTCCTGCATAAACAAAATTACAACAGCAAAGATTCACACGAAATCTAAACAAAAATCGACACTATTTAACTGCGGACAGCAACAGTCATGGCATATCAAAACAACTTTCCATAATTTGCTATTACATATTATACCAAAATCGTTCTAACAATGGTCGTATCTCTCATGAACTATCACAAATTAATAACTCAAATACTAACACAACATCTCAAGCCATTAGGTATTATCACAAAGCAACATCTCAACATTAAAACACCAGAAACAAAATACCAAAACTTCAACAACACAATATGAAATCGTAATATAACAGCTCCATTCAAAAACAAAAATTGCAACGAAATTACCAATTTGAAGTTTGAATTGCTGCTGTTGTTGAAGCTAGTGTTGTTCGCAGAATGTGGAGAAGATGAGGCTACGAGGTTGTGAAGAAGCGGCTGAGTGTTGAGAGGAAACAGAGAGTTGCAGAAGAAACACGAACAGGGAGTATGTTGCTGGGAATTGGAGTTGAGGCGGCATGTGAGCGAGAACAGGGTTGTTGTTGTTTGTTCTGTGATGGAAGGTGGTGGTCTGTTCGGCGATGGATTTGAAGGTTACGGCTGGAGAAGACAGGGAAGGAATGGGGGTGTGACGGCGGAGGGTTGGCCGGAGAACGAGACAGAGGGGTTTATGAATGGAGTTGAAGGAGGATGAAGGAGTAACAAGAGAGGGTTAGGCGCGAGAGAGACAGCGGGTGAATGTGAGCGGCGTGAAGAGACAGTGGATGGAGGGAACGGTGAGTTAACGGAACGAGTGTGGATGAGAGTGACGGTTGTCGCGGCTGGGTGAAATGGGGGTTTACTGATGGAGATTGAAGGGTGTGTTTGGAAGAAGATAAAGCTTCTTTCCTATAAATTGGTTTTTGTTTTCTGTAGCCTCCGCACCGTTGCCACTGTTTCCGTTTCAATTTTTGTTCGTCTCTAATTGGTCTCCCCCCAATGTGCCGTTTTAACTTTCAAATTGGACTCCCCCCTCACCAACAAAATATAATACATATATATACATTGAATTAGGTTTAGGTAATATTTTAAAAATGCCAAAAATGCCCCCTCATGATTAAATGGGCCACAAAATTGAATTGGGTAAAAATTAACAAGCCCAAAAGTATTTTTGTTTGATTTTTTTGAGATAAAAAATGGACACCTAAAATTGTCAAAAATGATAAAAGTTCGGACAATAAATTATCCTAAAAAATAAAATGAGTACATTAAAATAAACTACGGGTCTTATAAATTAAAGAAAAATTATTGAAATGGTTAAAATTAAAATAAAATGATAATAAAGAATACCCGATTTTAAAACGTTTACGGTTAAAAACGAGTCTTCAAACTTTATCGAAAAATTGCGGAGAACACATTTTCACGATCTACACAACACGTAGATTCATAAAGCAGTGAGTAAAAAATGAAAACTTGAAATATTTTCTCCGCTAATTTTCGACGATGTCGAATTGCTTTTAACGATTGCATTTATAAAATCGAAATATCGATATCATCGACATAAAAATAACTTAAAATAATGCAACAATCAGGTAGAGAGGTAAAAATAAATGAACTAAAATAACGGGTATTTTACAATTAAAAACGATGCAAATATCGATTTAGACTGACTTTTGATCAGTTTAAATACGACGAAATGATGCATATGCAGTGACTCAATGACTGTTTTTTATTTTATTTTATCTTAAACATAATGCAAGTAGAAAAATAGCAGGGTAAAATTTGGGGTGCAACAGTTGCCCCTATTTAAATATCTTCAACCAGATGATATGAAGATGATCAAGCTTCATATTATCGCATGAGAGATAGTTAAATACCAAAACCCAAGATTTTGCCCGAGATGCAATGGGCATGATGAATGACATATGAGGAGAACGCAATGAATGCAATATTTTTGAAACCTTTTTTAATGATAAATGATATGAGACAGACACTATGGTAATTTGTGGTAATTATTGGAAGACTTTGAAACTAGAAATTTGTGGTAGACAATCGATTTTAAATCGAAGCTACATCGAGAGATACCTTTGGAAAAGACAATCGATTTTAAACAGATCCGAAGCCACATCGAGAGAAATAAACTGAAAAGACAATCGATTTTAACAGATCCGGTTACGTCGAGACGATAAACTAGAAAAGACAATCGATTTTAACAGATCTGAAGCTACGTCAGACAGATAAACTAGAAAAGACAATCAGATTTTAAACAGATCTCAAGCTACGTCAGACAGATAAACTGGAAAAGACAATCAGATTTTAAACAGATCTGAAGTTACGTCAGACAGATAAACTGGAAAAGACAATCAGATTTTAAACAGATCTGAAGCTACATCAGGGAAATAAACTGGAAAAGACAATGATTTTAAATGGATGCGAAGCTACATCGAAATAAACTGAAAAGACAATCGATTTTAAGCGATCGAGCTACATCAGAGAAATAAACTGGAAAAGACAATCAGATTTTAAACAGATCTGAGGCTACATCAGGGAAATAAACTGGTAGGTACCAAGTATGTTGGATTTTGACCACAAGGTAAGATATTGACTGCAACAAGACCTCGGGAAAATGCAAATGAAGATAAAACACTCTTGCTGTGCATGATATATGAATTTTGTGATGCATGATATATGAATGAATGATCTATGCATGTAGTATGTAATGCAGATGTTTATGACAACGGAGATTGACTCTTTTGTGGAGGTAAGATGGGAACTCTGATTCCTCAACACGGAGAACACTACCAACTCTGCTTGGAGAGAAAAATGTCTTGAGAAACACTTCTAACACACTTGTGAACTGTATCGAAAATGATGATCCTTGGAGGAAGGACTGAAGCGCTGCCTGGGGATTGCCCCGGATTAACGATTGTTGAAGATAAACCGATCATGGCTTCAATTCTTGAAAATAATTGAGGGAAAGGAGTGCCCCAATATAAGTCTTAAAAAAAAACTTCTGATTAAAACAAATCTGATAATGACTTGCACTGAGCAACAAATCTTGAACTGATTCACAACAGGATCTGAAAGATACTTGCCCCTGATTAGGATCATGACCAAGTTTCCTAATGCTTTGGACTTCCTTGATGAGGAAAGCTTGTTTACAAGCAAAAATTGTTTATTCAAACATGGTAAATTTAATGCAAAGTTCATGCAAAAATTTTGAAATAAAAATCATTTTTTGAAATGATGTAATTGCTGTATAAAAATGGATTGCTGGTTAAAACACAGCGGTTTGAAAGATTTAAAAGTGAAAGAGAAAACAAAGGTATGGATATACCAAGACAATTGATTTGCAAAAGATCTTAGGAGTCATATTACGCAACCTTGCTGTAGTATACTTTCAAAAGAAACCTGGCTTCAATTAGGTCTTTTGAGGGTTGTAGCGTGGTCTGGTTCACGGTTTAAGAAACAAAGGATAAAGGCTCAAAATTTATTTGTACCCAACCCAATCTTCGTGATGTTCTTCAGTCCTACGCTCAGTTAACTCAGATTGTGCATTTAGTTTCCAAGAGATTTTGGATTGTACATTGATAGTGATGATGGCTCAGAAGTTGATAGATTCTTGAGATAGCAGTCACTTCTTTTTGCAACATTTGTTGTTTGAGGACTTTGGTCAACCCTTTTTTGAATTTTGTCATCCCTAACTTTTACTTAAACCGTTCCATTTAAGATTACGGTCAACAGGATGCCCCATTTTTTTTTGCCTAAGTTGCCTTTTTAATTTTAACTTAGCGGCTTTTTCTTTTTGATATATTTCTTGGAAAGACAGTGACTGCTTGACTTTTATGATTACGGAGAACCATCATCATCACTTTTTGACTTGTATGACATCTCCAACACTTCTTGATGTGTGCGAAGGAAGCTTGATTTAATACAACCTTTGTTTAAAGGCATCTTGAATGAATGCACATCCGAATTAAACGAAATTACCACGAGTTAAAATGCGGGTTTTTTTTGTATAGAAAGAAACTCCAACTTCTAGGCTCGAAGGGGTTGACAAAGGACTAACTTCCTTATTTCTCCAGTGTTTGGGAATTGAAACAATGCCTGTATATCATCAGCAAAGTTTTATTCGAAAGCATACCAACAACAATTATGGGTATCTTGTTTTTATCATCCTCCCTCCAATCATTGCAAAAACAAAAGTTCGGTAAAGAAATTAAACAGGGAAACTATATATTTGGAAAGAAAGCAGCAAACAAAAATTATTTGAATCAAAAGAGTGCAATGCTCATTTCATTAAAATTAACTTGAAATTACAAACAAGATTTGAAAGCAATAATTTAACATAAACTAGGGAAAATGCAAACAGAAAGAAACATGGCCTAGTGACTAATCAGTTACAAGGATGAGCTGTCCTGTCTGAAACACTGGCTTTAGGAGGTGACATGGGATATTCTGACCCATTCTTCAGCCACTTTTCCTGGCAACGGATTATTGGTAACATTCGGCGGAGGATCTCCGAAATTTATCTCTTGTCTTTCTGGGATGAATGTCTGTGACATTCTCTTCAACATTAAACTCAGAGTCATGATCAGACTCCACAGGTTCAGGTTCCTTCCTCTTTTTCAGAATAGGTGTTCTCTTTGTTTTAGAGTCACCACCAACAGTTTTCACTCTACTTCTCCTTGTAGAGGGTCCAGCCTTGTGATACTTCTCAGTCTTGCCCATATCTACAGTATCTTTCTCATTAACAGGGCTCTGTGTGACTGCCTGTTTTCCCTTTCTTTTCATCATTCTTTTTGCAATGCTTGGATTGACATTGGCAATAAGATCATTGTCTGAGAACATTTCATTTAAATCAATGACTGGAGGTTCAGTTAAATGATTAGATTCATGAACTGGTGACTCTTCCAAAATGCTGTCAGAAATGTAGTCATCAGGGACTTTACCAGAGACACACTTTGCTGGTGATTCTTCAAGAATACTATCAGAAATATAGTCATCAGAGGTTTTATCAGGGCAACATTTTGCTGGGGACTCCTCAAGAATACTGTCAGAGATCTCATCTTCCTTATCAGCAGAGATTTTAATACAAGCATCATCAATACCTACTTCAGACTCTTTAACAGAAAGGTCTTCATTGTTCTTGGCAGGGGAATCAACATGATCACCAGATGTCTTGACATCCTGTGACATATGGATCAACCGCTAAGCTAGGCTAGACTTTTCATTTAAAGGGAGACTCAGTACATATTGATTCTCATTTAGGATACTCATCACTATTCTAGCTATTGCTACATCATGGACCTAGACTCCTCTGGATTCACTCTTTCAGGGGGAACAGAAGATGATGGAACAGAGGTCTTACCAGGGAAGGATGCTTGTGATCTTCTTGCATTTCTTGTGCGCAATTTCTTAACTTTTTCTGGATCAGTAGCTATTGCGCGCAATGGAGTAACCTTCAGTGCTTTAGCTTGCATGGATTCAACTTTTTCCCTGACTTCAGCCATGGAGGGAGATGAAGATCCTGATTGTTGGGATGCTGAGGAAGGTGAAGACATTTTTCGCTGATGGTTTTTGAGAGAATGAGAGCGATAATGGCTAGGGGATTTAGAGTTTCTTTTAGAGGAAGTAAGAGTGATGCAACTTTCAAATGGAGAAACTCTTATATAAGGATGTCCCTTCCTATTCTTGGACTTTTTAAAATGGGGATGAAAGTACCTAAATGCCCCACTTATGAGTAATTGAAATACCAAGCCCAATTCATCCCTTGTTGTAGACTCAGTTAATTGCTACAAATTCTCATGTAGACAAATCTCCAATTTGTCCCTTAAAGTTCTAAACTGACTGACTTTAAGAACTTTAATAACAATGTCACAGTACACTGTCATGACATCCTGTATGACATTGTACTCAATCAGTGTCTGCTTTATCCAGATCACACTAGAACAATTGCTATCAGCTGTTGTGAGTTCAGCTCTAGCATTGTATAGGAACACACAGTTTTGTTTCTTGCTGATCCAAGAAATAAGATTGCTTCTCAAGGGGACACATCCAACAGAAATCCTTTTACACAAGCTTTGATCAACTCCTTTTCCACTTGTTCTTTTGGACACCTTCAAAGAGGAAGGGTGATAGTCCTAGTGTGGTCATCATTCTTCATTCCAAGCTTCTTGACACAATTCTTTGCACACTTGTTCTGTGAAAGAAGTGTTGAGTCATCCATCATTGTGTCTGAGACTTCTTCAGATACCAAGTGATTACCATGGATTGAAGTCACCATGCTATTTCCTCCTTTGACAATGAGGATTTCATCCAATACTTTTCTCCTGCAACATTTCACAGAACACTTGGGCAACCTTTCATGCCGAACCTAGTGCTTTGCTTTAGTACTTGGAGTGATCAAATGTTTGGACATTGAGTGTGACATTCGATTTCTGTCCACGACAATTACCACAGTTTTCCCTTTTCCCATGTAAATTCTTGGTAATCTTGACTCCTATGGGCCAGTCCTTCCCATCCCTCGAGGTGTGGGCGATCGGTTCTTTGACTTCACTTTCTCTTCATCTGCTTGAGCACATAGATGGCGAGTGGGGTTCTCGATTCCCACAAGCGTTGTCCTTTGATCGACTCCTCTCATAATCCTTGTTCATCATTAATCACAAGACATTCGGTCTTAGTAAAGTTGACTATGAATCCCATATCACATAGTGACTTATGCTAATGAGATTGCGGTCAAACCTTTTACCAGTGCTCCATTCGGGTTTGGAACTCGGACGGTTTGAGTTTCAACACCTTTGATTTCTCCTTTAGCTCCATCCCCAAAGGTAACAAGGCTGGTAGAATGAGGCTTAACATCATTGAGAAGATTTTTGTCTCGGTCATATGCTTGGAACACCTTTGTCAAAGTACCAATCTTCCTTGGAAGGTACTCTAAGAGAAGACGTGCTATCAGTGTAGTCTTATTCTTCTTCCACTTGTGAGTGTGATGCCTTGTTGGACTTGGGTTTCACATAAGGAACTTGATTAGGATACCCATGTAGCCTATAGCGGTGGACTTTATGTGGCCAAACCTTCCACAATAATAACATCTCCATCTTTGAAACTTTTGGATCGGTTTCTATGATTTTGATGTTGAATCCAATGTTTGACATTGGTTCATTAGGTGCATTCTTCCTTTTGTTATAGACAAACTTCTTAGTCTTCATATACCCATGGCGGACACTGTTCAGCTTGTGATATGACATCTTCTTTGTCATTGACTTCCAGTGTTTGTTCCATTCACGGTTATTTGCAAATCTCTTTGCGTCCACATGCTGAGCGGACACATTTCTGTTTTGGGTTGTGACACCTTTGACATTGTTTTCCTATGTCTCTTCTTCTTAATGTCACAGTTGCTTTTCACCACATATCCTAGACCATGCTTATTTCACGCATTTCCAAGTGAAGAATTTCTTCCAACTTATCGATACGGATGTCAACATTTTGAGACTTGACATCGATCAAGTTTGGAATTGACATAACAATATCACTATTGAGGTGATTTATAGTGGTGTGTTTCCTCTTTCTCGACCTTCAACTTCACATTCTCGACTTCCAACTTCTCAATCGACTTTTACGCTCCTCATTTTTGACACACTTCACCATTTTCACACGACTTCCTGTAGGTCTCGAAAGCTCTTCAAATGTCACTTCCTCATCACTAGAGTCCATATCGTTGTATACTCGAGAGAGGCGATGACAAGTTTGGCACCTTCTTCCTCGATTCACTTCACAGATCACCATCGGACAAGTGACCATTCCTTTCTTTTGTTTCTTAAGAAAGGTGGGACATTCGGCTCTAATATGTCCATATCCTTCACATTCATGACATTGGACTCTCTGCTTTGACTTCCTTTTCTTGACTTGGATCTTCTTTGAGTCATAAGATCCGATGTCGATCGTGTCCTTGACATTTGACCTTGACTTTGGTTCAATTCTCACGATCGGTTTGTTGAACTGCTACCAAGCATGGCTATAGCTTGGATATCTTCTCCTCATCTTCCTCCTTGCATCCTTCTTGAATTTGATACAAGTGCTATGCTCTTACTCTTCTTGTCAGCAGTTTCACCGATTCCCATCTCAAAGTCATAAGAGATCTATCGGTTCTTCAACCTTCAAGGTCTTGATGTCACGAGCCTCTTCAATTGCGTAACTTTCATTGCAAACCTTTTGGGCAAGGACACGAGAATCTTTCTCCGACTTTTCCTCGACATCTTTTCACCAAGTGCTCACAGGCATTTGCAATCTCAACACATTCATGTGAAACTCATGAATAGTCTCATCTTCTTTCATCTTCAAATTCTCAAATTTGGTAGTGAGCATCAAGTCTTGACATCTTCACCTTAGATGTTCCCTCATGAGTAGTTAAGAGTGTCCCAAACATCCTTGGCCACTCACATTGATGAACCGATCCGAAGATATTCTGTCAATACCATTGAATAAAGCATTGATGCTTTAGAATTCCCAGGAAAGCTCCTCTTCCTCTTTGCTCCATTCTTCCTCGGGTTTCAAGACAGTGGTCTCATCTTTCTCAACCTTGGTTGGATGTTTCCATCCTTTATCGGCTCTCCAAGCCTTGATATCTCGATCTTAAGAAGGCAACCATCGTGGCTTCCGGTACTCATAATTAGACCCATCGAATGGTGGTCTACCTCCAAATCCTTCTTTATCCATTATGCGAAACTATTATCCTAGATCTCACCCGAAATAACAAGCGGGTGCACGCTGATGCCAATTGAAATTCACGGCGCGATACTTGATGTCACGAGAGAATGTTATGACACGATGTCGACGCTTTGACAATTCACGATAAATATAGAAAGCGATAAATAACACAATAAATTGTTCACCCGTTCGGTTCTAACAAACCTCGTGCGGGCTACCAAGCCGGAGGAAATTCACTATTAGTAGTATCAATTCGAGTTAAACTCGCCGTTTACAACTCCTCACTTAATCCCTACCCAATGACACTTCAACCTAAGTCCTACTTAGATCCGAGTTCTACTCACTCCCTCAATCACCGCGGTGATATCAACCTATTGACTAATTGAATTGTGAAGACACACTTCAATAAAATATCTTGATCTTGCTTCAAAGCTTTAATCAAGAGACAAACACTGTGCTTTAAAGCTTTGGTGATAAACTACCCTTACAAATCCTAGTCCAATGCACTATTCAATTGATAGTTGCTTGGCTCACAAGAGAAACTAAATTACAATAACAACTGTTACTAACCTTAATTACACAAAATACAACCAATATCTTCAATAAACTACGGAGGCGTGGCGTAGAATAAGGTTGAATTCTTTATATAGAAGCAATTCGAATCTTGATATTGGGCTTCCATAAAGATAGCTAGGGTTCATAATTTTCTCCTAAAAACATGGTTTGTTTCACAATTTAGGTTTAATTAAGATTAACCTAGCACCACGTGACATGCTTTCTAATAACGAGAAAGACATAAATAAAATGCTCAACAAACTTCTGAAAAATCTCGGGAAAAAGCGATTCTGCGAGCAGAATGTCACGAATGTCATAACATCGTCATGACATCAGCATTTCAAATTTCAGCGACTTTAGCTTCCATTCGGTGTACTTTTACCATCCTTGTCCGGTGGATTTATCTTCAATCCTTGACCAGCAGCTCCGTGGAACTCACAATGAAGATCGGACACTGAATCCGGTTGGGAGAGGATTTGGAGGAATCAAAGGCCTAGTTGTGATCGGACCTAGTTCAACCAAGTGAGGATACAATGCGGTGTAAGTCATTGGGATAGGATCAATGATTCCTATTCCTTGCATTATTGTTCGATTTTGTCCTTGACTTGGCGTTGAGGAATCTGAATTTGTTGAGCCTTATTGCGGGAGTGATGGCATCTACTTGCGGTTGGTCATAGTATTGAGGCCTACTGGAGGTCTTCTCCTTTCGATCGAGGCATTAGTTTCACCATCTTTCTTCTTATGGAAGTTTCAAAGATTTCTTGGCACCACTAGAGGATTCACGATGTGACACTTTTCCTCTCTTGATTCCCTCTTCTAGCCTTTGGCCAATAGTCACCAATCTGAGCGAGAGGACACACTACCAATCATCTTCTCCCAATAGAAAGGAGATAAGGTATCCATGAACAAACCCGGTGAGCTCCTTCTCGGATAAGGGTGGTTCGACTTGTGAAGCCATTCTCCACCGTTGGCGTATTCCTTAAAAGATTCCTTATCATTCTGACACATGTTTTGCAATTGGCGATCGGAGCCATGTCAAGATTGTAGTGGTATTGTTTCATGAAAGCATTAATCGAGATCCGGAAGCATTGAATATGGTCTTTCTCAGTCCCATATACCATTTCAATGAAGCTCCTCGGTATCTTGGAAGCGATGGATAAGAAGCTTGTCATTCCTCGTATAAGCAGACATTTTCCTGAAGTACATCAGCAAATGACTTTTTGGACAAGTGTGCCCCTTGTATTTCTCAAAATCAGGAGTTTTGAACTTATGAGGCATAACCAGATCAGAAACCAGGCACATGTTTTCTGCAGCAATACCAAAGACATCGTTGCCTTCCATAGCTCTCATCCTTCTTTCCAGAGTCTGATATTGCTCGCGGACTTCTTCAAGTTCATCAAAATCTTCTCTACTCACACTTCGGGGAGCGTCACTACGGTAATCAAAGAGAGGATTCTCATAAGCAACTTGTGCAGTAGGTTGATGCACAAAAGGTCGAAGAGGAGCAGTATGCATGATCGGTTGAGGCTCGGTGGCGGTCGGGCGGTCGGGAAGACTCGCCAACCATTGGAGTAGTTGCGATGGGTGGAGCGTAATTCGGGTAACCCAAATTCGCCAAGTAGTGGCGGCATCGAGAAGGCGAGGATCAACAGCAGTTGAGACTTCAGAAATTACAGTCCTTTGAGGTTGTTCACCTCTGGCGATCAGAACTTGCATCATTTCAGTAAGTCTAGTCATGCCTGACTTTAACTCATCGATTTCCATTCGGACTTCTACATCGTGTTGCTCTTGGTATTCCATTCTTCTCTTGACGTTGGCTCTAGTTCCGTGCTTGTGCAGAGGAATCAGTTTGACAGTAAATCAACAACTGAAGATGGAGACAGACGAAATGAGTGCTTGACAACTTGAATGTATGCATGAAATATGAAGACGATGCACTGAAATGTAATGCCATTAATGCAAAAGATGTGATGAAATGGAACGCTACATATACAAATGGAATGCAACATAATAACAGTAACAGGTTCACAGGGATGTGAAACAGGGATGGTACAGGTAATCAAACAACTTAATTAGGTGGGATCCTATGATAGGATGACTTCAAGTTTTCTACCCAATAATTCCCCATGGGATGGTTTTAAGGTTTTCTGCTAAGTGTTTCTTGGAATCTCAGATCCCCTTTTAACAAACACTATCATCACGCGAGAGGCCTACGTGGTAATAGTATTTGGAAAAGTATACCCCAAGAAACGGCTCTTAACGGGATACTCAAAATCCAAAATTTGAGCGTTTGGTCTCGGTTAGGACAACACGAACAAACTTAGAGTTATAGGTCATTTGTCCAAAGATTGATGTCCTGCGCTATCGCGGGCCAACAACCTCCTTAAAACAACCAACTCTAAGCCGGAGTCTTCGCTTCGGGCCAACAAGACAATGGAGTCAGGTGGACCTAGGCTACGCAACCCCTCTATTCCTAAAAGGTGACCTAGAAGCCTGGGTAGTGGGCTTATCTATGTATCAATGATCCCATCAAGAATTCCCACACAATGGATATATAAACAAGATAATAAATGAAGCATAGAAAAATAAATAACTGAAACATAAAATAAAGGTACAAAGAATAAAGTAAAATAAAATGATAAACACACAACCACACAAAGAACTAAACTAGGGTTAACTCGCTTGAGAAAATGTCCCCAGTGAAGTCGCCAACTGAAGCAACTCGTTTTTTTCAAAAAAATCGTTTTAATGAATTTTCAAAAACGTAGTGAAATCGCCACCTAATTTTATTTGTTCTAAAAGAAGAGCGGAAAATATAGATAAAACCCACGAGAGAAATGGATAAGACGGTCTACAAAATTAAGAGATATAGGTCCGGGAGTTGGTTATGCAAGGGGAAGGTATTAGCACCCCTTACATCTATCGTACTCGATGGTACCCATTTAGTTCAAAGTGTGTTTGTGTGTTAGTATAAAAATTTTACGATCTTCTAAGTTTAAAAATAGAAAGAAAGAGAGGAGGAATGTTTTTATTATTTTTGAGTTTGACACGGTTTTGAGACCGCGTGCCTACGTACTCCCTCGTGCAATGGGAAAGTCAAAACTCCGTAGTTCCTCTAAAAAATGATTGTTTGTTGATTGATTTTAAATGAGAAGACAAGTCGTCATTTTTAAAGGAGAAGACTCGTCTAACGTCCACAAGGTATGATAAAGAATAAAAGACTACGCACCAACATGAGGGAGGGTTTGGGAACACCTCTAGTATTCAAGTGGAGAAGTCGAAAACCTTGGGAATAGAGGAAGAAGCATCTCAATTATAAATGAATCATGTCTAATCTCGAAAAGGGTTTAAAGGTAAAAGGTGCTTAGAGCGCACAAAGATATTGAATGTGTTGGAATTGATTTTAAATTGGGGATGACAAGTACCAAAACGTTGGGATATCCTCTAACGATTCAATACTCGAGATTGGTGATTGAGGTCAACCGATCATCTCTCATCAAAATCTTTATTATGAAAAGTGAGTGAAACAAAGTTCACTTTATTAAGTGTATGGAATAAAGTATTTAAGTCATTGGGTTACCCTCTAATGGCCCAAATACTTTACATTTTAATTAAATCGTCGGGATATCCTCTAACGGTTCAATTAAATACCATAGCACTATGTTTTTTGTTTTAGAACATGGATTTGAAGTTTCTCAATTTATTGGGTTACCCTCTAATCAATTAGAAACTTGATTTGTTTTAATCGTTGGGCTAACCTCTAACCATTAAAACAAATATTATCCAAGTGTCCTTTTCTTGTAGAAAAATTGATTTTTAAAAATAACTCGACATTGGATCGAGGTTTAAGAAGAAGACTCGGCGTTGGGTCGAATTTTATTGAAAAGTGTTTTAAGTACTTGGTGAATGGAGAAAGAATAGGATCGAGATAATTGTAAATCACAAGTAAAATCAACAAAGCCCATACAAGGTGGCCAACCTAAGTATAAAATAATTAAATTACATGTGTACTAGCAAAGTGGGCTAGTCTACTAAGACGACCAATTGGGACAATTGATCGAAATAGGCTCACTGTAAGAAGGCCCAGGATCAAGCGTACATGTGTGCATGTGTGGTCATCGCGACGCTTCGTAGCTTTGTCGACTTACGGGTTAAAAATGATTTACAATTATTAGTTAAAAAAAGATTTTTTTTTTGGTTTTGTGTAAGTGACAGTTAAATTAAATAAAATAAATGTGCACTAGGTAATTATTACAAGAATTGTTCTTGGGAGAGGGATACATGAATTATAAATGGGGATTAAACTGTAAAATAAAATAAAAGCGATAAATTAATTACAATGCAACAATGGAATTGGGATACATTTTTCCGAATGGGGATGAATTGAAATTAAAAAGAAAACGGTAAATTAATTAGAATAGAAGCATACAAACAGAAACTAAATGCGGTAAAACTTAAATATTAATTAACTATTGTATTTTATTAGATTAGTTAACTTTAGAATAAATTTATGAAATTAAATCTAAGACATGCAACTACTATATTACAGCATAATTCGAATTTATTTACCGATGAATGGATAAAGCAATAAAAATATTATGTATATAGTATATATAATACTAAATATAAGAAATAAATATAATATGTATATTTACAATACTAAGTATAATAATAAAAATAATATGTATAATTAAATTTACAGTATAAAATATAAAAGAGAATAAAATGCAAGTATATTGTATGTACATTATTAAATATTAAATAAAAATACTAATATGAATATTAAAATGCTAATGATAAAAATGTAGGTATGCTAAAAGAAATTGAAAGTTCCGATCAATCCTCAGACGTCTACACAAGTAGCAAACATATTAGTAGCGTAAGTGAGATAACAAAAAAAGAAATAGAATTGCAAATAAAATAAACATGGTTAGTAAGCAAGACATGAAACGAAATGCAATTAAACGAATATTCATGGATAAGCAACTGATTGTAATCGAAACCAAAGAAATCATGAACAAGTTATTATTTACAAGGTATAAGATCGGAATGAAACTTGGGTGAATTATGCACATGAACAAATGAGTGTTACGATTAAGAACTAAGAAATAAAAAGAAGCATTCAATTCACAACTGAACCAACCAAAGAACTCATGTTATTACTCAATTGAAAAACGGAAAATTGAGTTCTAAACATGTTTAAACCACATGAATCAACACCGGGCAGCAACCACGTATAACAACAATAGTGTTCAGCAACATTTGATTCAAACATACTTAAAACGAACGGAAAACACAAACGATACTACAACCAAATGTATCCTCATTCAAGCTCAACTCAAACGCAACAAAAAAATGTCATCGACGTCTCGTTCAACACATCTAAAAAAACATGATATATCATTGAATTTGATCCCGAAAACTTAACAATTAACAATTTGGGCAGCAGCTATACATTAACAAATACTCCTAACAAATTCAATTAAAACATATTAAACACCCATAGAAACTTCAAAATTTCAAGTTCGACACAAACATTAACACAAATAATTGCTCAATTTCCTGCATAAACAAAATTACAACAGCAAAGATTCACACGAAATCTAAACAAAAATCGACACTATTTAACTGCGGACAGCAACAGTCATGGCATATCAAAACAACTTTCCATAATTTGCTATTACATATTATACCAAAATCGTTCTAACAATGGTCGTATCTCTCATGAACTATCACAAATTAATAACTCAAATACTAACACAACATCTCAAGCCATTAGGTATTATCACAAAGCAACATCTCAACATTAAAACACCAGAAACAAAATACCAAAACTTCAACAACACAATATGAAATCGTAATATAACAGCTCCATTCAAAAACAAAAATCGCAACGAAATTACCAATTTGAAGTTTGAATTGCTGCTGTTGTTGAAGCTAGTGTTGTTCGCAGAATGTGGAGAAGATGAGGCTACGAGGTTGTGAAGAAGCGGCTGAGTGTTGAGAGGAAACAGAGAGTTGCAGAAGAAACACGAACAGGGAGTATGTTGCTGGGAATTGGAGTTGAGGCGGCATGTGAGCGAGAACAGGGTTGTTGTTGTTTGTTCTGTGATGGAAGGTGGTGGTCTGTTCGGCGATGGATTTGAAGGTTACGGCTGGAGAAGACAGGGAAGGAATGGGGGTGTGACGGCGGAGGGTTGGCCGGAGAACGAGACAGAGGGGTTTATGAATGGATTTGAAGGAGGATGAAGGAGTAACAAGAGAGGGTTAGGCGCGAGAGAGACAGCGGGTGAATGTGAGCGGCGTGAAGAGACAGTGGATGGAGGGAACGGTGAGTTAACGGAACGAGTGTGGATGAGAGTGACGGTTGTCGCGGCTGGGTGAAATGGGGGTTTACTGATGGAGATTGAAGGGTGTGTTTGGAAGAAGATAAAGCTTCTTTCCTATAAATTGGTTTTTGTTTTCTGTAGCCTCCGCACCGTTGCCACTGTTTCCGTTTCAATTTTTGTTCGTCTCTAATTGGTCTCCCCCCAATGTGCCGTTTTAACTTTCAAATTGGACTCCCCCCTCACCAACAAAATATAATACATATATATACATTGAATTAGGTTTAGGTAATATTTTAAAAATGCCAAAAATGCCCCCTCATGATTAAATGGGCCACAAAATTGAATTGGGTAAAAATTAACAAGCCCAAAAGTATTTTTGTTTGATTTTTTTGAGATAAAAAATGGACATCTAAAATTGTCAAAAATGATAAAAGTTCGGACAATAAATTATCCTAAAAAATAAAATGAGTACATTAAAATAAACTACGGGTCTTATAAATTAAAGAAAAATTATTGAAATGGTTAAAATTAAAATAAAATGATAATAAAGAATACCCGATTTTAAAACGTTTACGGTTAAAAACGAGTCTTCAAACTTTATCGAAAAATTGCGGAGAACACATTTTCACGATCTACACAACACGTAGATTCATAAAGCAGTGAGTAAAAAATGAAAACTTGAAATATTTTCTCCGCTAATTTTCACGATGTCAATTGCTTTTAACGATCATTTTATAAAATCGAAATATCGATATCATCGACATAAAAATAACTTAAAATAATGCAACAATCAGGTAGAGAGGTAAAAATAAATGAACTAAAATAACGGGTATTTTACAATTAAAAACGATGCAAATATCGATTTAGACTGACTTTTGATCAGTTTAAATACGACGAAATGATGCATATGCAGTGACTCAATGACTGTTTTTTTTATTTTATTTTATCTTAAACATAATGCAAGTAGAAAAATAGCAGGGTAAAATTTGGGGTGCAACAGATACTTTTCAATCATTATCAAAACAAGAATTCAAAGATTTTGTCATCATCAAAATGAGGAGATTGTAAAGATTACGTCGTATATCTAGTTCAGTTATGATGAAGACAAATATTATCAAAGATGAAAAGAATCAAAAGTGTCACGCATATGAATGATAAAGTTGATGAAGAAGGTTGAACATAGAAATCCAAGTGAAGGTTTGAGATAAGTGAATATAATTAAGTTACTCTTTAAAATTTATACTATACTAATTTAAATTGCTCATCATTTCATCTCTCACTTCATATAAAAATCTTCTTCATCTAATTCTTGTAACTAAGTGTTTGTACACAAAGTTGAGTGAGAATATTGTGATATCTCTTTGTCCCTATGTGCATTATATGTTGATCACTATCATCGAGAGGAATGGAACTTTAGAAATAAAGAGGTTTCTAGATTTGATATTCAAGATGAAAAGATCTTGAAATAGTGGGGGTTAAAAACATAGTCAAACACACTATATTGAGAAAACTTCCATATTCAAGATTTGGATTATTTGACACTCCTTTTCGATCAAAGTAATACGAAATAATGGGGGTTATGAACTTAGTCAAGCACACGCTATTGAGAGAGTTTTTGATAAGTTCAAACTGTCACGTTTCAACAAATTGAATATTCAATTTGATCTTAGTGTCGAAATAATGATGGAAGTGTTGTAGCTATATTAGAATACACGAGTGAAATTCATTCTTTAATGTAATGTACTGGAACTGACATAACATTTGTAGTTAGTAAATGAGTAGATTCACTAGCAATTCAAATAGTGAGCATTGGAAGGCCATCATGAGAATTTTGGTTATATCTTTTGAAAACAAAATATTTGGCCTTCATTATGGTAGATTTACCGCCATACTAAGAGGATATACCGATACAAGATGGATATCGAGTGTTGTAGATAGTAAATCTACAAATGATTAGAAATTTACACAAGCTAAGGTGTAATTCTTGGAATAGCAAGAAATAAAAATGTATTAATATTTTGACCAAGGAATTAGATTTTGTGGCTCTCATTTCCATTGGTCAAGAAGCTGAATGGTTGAGGGATCTTCTATTGGAAGTTCCATTGGCAAAACACAATATTTCAAAAGTGTTGATTTGTTGCGATAGTCAAACCAATTTAGTCAGTGCATTCAGCAAAGTGTATAATGGAAAGTTTAGGCACTGAGGCCTTAAACACTATTTCGTGAGAAAATTGATTAATGATGTAATCATTTAAGTCACATATATATGATCGATCTATAATTTGGCTGATCCATTTACTAAGCCACTGGCCAGAGACTTAGTAAAAAAAACCTCAAGAGATATAAGGTTGAAACTCCTTGAGTAAGAGTTCCGACAGCAGTGGCAACCCAATCTTACGTTAACAAAACATTAACCTCAAGATTCAATGGGTAACAACAAGTCGTTGATTTGGATAATTGTCGAACATTTTGTGTTAATGTTGACCTTAAAACGAGGGTTGAGTTTTTATTTTAAACTCTTAATGAAGTTCAATACCGAGGGTACGTGTCTCATGGAAAAAGACACAATATGAACTTCACCTATGTGAATTTCGAGATGGTGCCGTCTCAAAATGAGAGTTGGAGTTTCTCTCATGAAAAATTCATGAAATAGGATAGCATATGGCCATAAATAAGTGCTAAGCGAAATATGTAGAGGAAAAATGTAACGCCATGAATTTAATTAATTATTTAATTAAATTATTAAAGGAATTATTTGTTGGAATTAGACGAGTTTGAGTAATTGGATCTGTCAGTATTATTGTAAGAGACATGTTGGGATTAATTAAATTAAAGTTGGATTTAATCGGTTAAATTGGAGGAATAATATTAAGAATAATATTATTTATTTATTGTGAATAATTGTATTTAATTAGATTAAGTTGAATTGTGAGTGTCGAATAGTGAAGTAGGGGTGTGAATTTATATATTAAGTGTAGCGCCCGTTTTTAATTAATATTATATTATATTAATATTTTCGAGTTACCGATCGATATTTATTTTGCGACGAGAATAATTATATTAATCGGTATATCTATTAATATATTTGGCGACGTTCGGTTCGGTTCGGTAAAATATTATTCTGACCGATATTTAATCCCCCGGAATTATATTAATAAATTGAGTTAATGATATAATTAGATGATATAATTAGTGTGTTAAGAATAGGAGTGGGTGTGGGGAGCATTTGGGGAGAATTGGGTTTCTCACCCTTGGTTAGTAAAACAACTATCATATAAAAGCATTTCCTCCATCTTTTCCTAACATAACACCAAAAACACTAAATATAGAAACATAGAGGCATGGAAGAAAAGAGAGGGTTTTGGAGAAGAAGAAGAAGAAGAGGAGCAAGAGCAAGCATGAAGTTGGGATTGTGTTGAAGCATCTTGCAACCAACCAAGCTAGAGGTAAGGGGTTTGATTTTCCTTTCCATATAGTTAGGGTTTGATATATATGTTGTGGATTTAGGAAAAATTGGTATTTTGATTCATGGGGTTTATAGTTTGCCATTGTTTTGGTGTTTTGTTGTTGTTGTTGAAATTCTCAATTGATGGTAGAAATATGTTTGATGTTGTAATTGAGGATATATGTTGTGTTGATGATAAGAGATGGTGGGTTAGTGATAAGAGATGTTTGGTGGTTGTAGTTTGGATTGGGGAAAAATTGATAATGGGGTTATAGGGTTTTGGTTGATTGTTGATTGAAATAGATTAGAAGAGTTGGAGTAGGAGTATGGATTATGGGTTTTGATGATCATTAAAACGAATCGAATCGTTAGGAATCTCGAATGGGAATGGAAAAAGTGAAGTTTCCACATAGGTCCATCAACACGGGCCGTGTTGATTAACACGGGTGCCCGTGTTGGTCTTCTAAATCAAGGGTTTGTGACAGGTCCATCAACACGGGCCGTGTTGATTCACACGGGTGCCAGTGTTGATTCACTGACTTTGAGTTTTTTGTGTTTTCTGGGGGCTTTTCAATACGGCCCGTGTTGATTAACACGGGGCCCGTGTTGATGTATCTATAGCCTCCCATATTCTGATTTTTGCACTTCTTTTGTCCCGATTATGTTCCGATTTTCCGATTTCGATAAATTCGACGATGGAGCAAGTTGCTCTGAATTCAACGAAAATTGACGTGCTAGCTAAGTTCGATGTGTAGAACGTAGTGGTGAGGTTAGTTTTTAGAAATTACGAGTTATTAAGGGATGACCCGAAATAGGCCAAAATACGTTTAAATTGAACCGGATTGCGTTTTAGTAGATTTAAGGCACGTATGGACAATCCGATTTCAATGTTGACGATTATGATTAATGTCGGTTATTAGAAATGGCTTTCGCGGCGATTATAGGTGTTTGACTAATTTTCCGTTTTTGGGATTTGGTGAATTAATTGATAATGATGTGGTGTGAATAAACCTAATGTTTGCGACGGTGTATTTACTAAGGAATACTTGTTGATTACGCGATGCGATGTTATATATCTTTGTACATGATGATGTGACGATTATGTTGACGTTGTTAATAAATGCTTCTGATTTGTGAATGCATGATTTTTGATGATAATGAATTATTGGTGATGTTTTGCATAGTGCAAATATGAGGCGATGATATATTTATCTTGTTTTGGATAAATTATGGCGATGTGGGCTTTATGCCAATTTTGATGAGCGACGATGATGTTTTTGTGTTGTGTTGTTTTATTGTCGAGTCACATACATTGCATTGGCGACGATGGGCTTTTATGCCAAGCGACGAGGCTTTTATGCCAAATGTTCCTAATTATGGACAAAGCGACGGGTACCACATGCATAACATAGTCGTGTCTCATAGAGTCGGTTATGTTTATGTTTGAGTCGTTTGGCGTTGGGTTTTAATTGATGAATGATGTTGAATTGCGATGATATATGATGCTTTGTTTGGTGATGATCTTTATGATGAACATGAAATGAATACGAATTGATAATTTCATGATAACTATGCGATGAATATAAATGATGAGTTTTGCGACGATTTAACTTGATGAAATACTTAATGCAAATAGGATGTGATGATGTTTGTGATGATGGACTTTATGCCAAAAGCGAAGATGGGCTTTAGCCAATTTGTGATGATTTTATTTATATTGCTTATGTTATTAGCATTGTTTGGTGTTATTGTTTGATGTTGTTGTTCATGATTGTCGTGTTAATTAGTGATGTGTTAGCTTGTGACGATTTCGTGGTGACGGAGGTTTATGTGTTGTTGTGATGATTTGAGCCGAAGAGGCTAAGGCGATTAAGTGTAGATTGTACGCTTTAGAATAACGATAAGAGTAAGTGGGTTTTGGATATGTGTTAGAATGCACTTATCACTCTATTCCCTTTATAATTCCGAAACTATATATATATATATATATATATATATATATATATATATATATATATATATATCATGCCTTTAATTATATGTTTTGGATTATCTCACCCTTTACTTGTTTCGCCGTTACCTTTATATTGGTAACGTACAGGTTATGAAGACGAAGTTTATAGCTGCTATTAGTCGAGTCGGTGTCGCTCTGATATGTAGCACTTGGGGGGAAATGTTTATGTTGTTTTGTTGTTGTTCTATTGTTGTTATACCTTTATGTATAAGGATCATACTTTATGAAAATATTATTTGTTGAGGAAGTTTATTAAAGAAGATGTTTTGATCTTTATGAATCAATTTATGTCTTCCGACAATGCTATGTATCCGAGATTTATACTTTAAAGCGAACTGTTTAAAGTGATTTGGTTTTGAAGGTGTGATGCCTTAGTATTTAATTTATGAAATTTTAATTACTCTGATTTTTTTAGTCAAAAGTTGTTAGTCAGAAGTTGGTAGTCAGAAGTTGTTAGTCAGAAGTTGTTAGTCAGAAGTTGTTAGGCAAAAATTGTTAGTCAGAAGTTGTTGGTCAGAAGTTGTTGGTCAGAAGTTGTTGGTCAGAAGTTGTTGGTCAGAAGTTTTTGGTCAGAAGTTGTTGGTCAGAAGTTATTGGTCAGAAGTTGTTGGTCAGAAGTTGATGGTCAGAAGTTGTTGGTCAGAAGTTAATGGTCAGAAGTTGTTGGTCAGAAGTTGTGTTGGTCAGAAGTTGTATTGGTCAGAAGTTGTGTTGGTCAGAAGTTGTATTGGTCAGAAGTTATATTGGACAAAATTTGTGTTGTTCAGAAGTTGTATTGGTTAAAAGTTGTATTGGACAAAAGTTGTGATGTCAGAAGTGTTGGTCAGAAGTAGAAGTTCTGATGGTCAGAAGCAGAGACTTCTAACACTTGCCTCTAGAAGATTCTCTTGCTCTATAGAGAGGGAGAAGGATGTCTCCAGTGGCAAGGAAGGAGGAGGCAGACGCCTCCATGTGTGTAAGGGAATGGGAAGTCCGCCCCTGTAGTGGATGGGGGGCCACGTTGTTTTGTTGCTGATTGCTATTTCGCTGGCACTTATATATCTGCTATACTTATTTTAATTCCTTCTGGGTCATAGTTACATGACTGTAGGTTCCATAATCATAAAGCATAATGGTGATAACATGAGAGACGGACATCATGGCTGAATAGAAACAAAAATAATATAACACTAGTAGTAAATTAAAGATGTAAGTACTAGAAGGATATGTTATAATAATATAATAATGCTGGTATTTTGTAGAAGGTAACCTTGATGATAGTGAATGAAATGGTAGCAGGAAAATAATATATCAGTGACATATATGTATATTTCGCATAATGGTAGAAGTTACTTAGTATTGATAGCAGAGTATAAAAACAGCGCCGAATTCACCGGGTTGGTAAATTAAGCGGTAAAAATTAGTTGTCTGGAATTAACCGAAATTTGTCGTAGTAGTTCGTATATAATAGTAGGTAATTGTGGTTGATTTCTTTTGTTGAATTTGTATCAGATGCTTAAGTTGTAGGTACAGTCGAATAAATGAATTGTCTGAATTATGGACGAGTTTATGTTGGAGGCTTAATAGCCAACGTTGAAAGTTGCTGTGTTGTTTGAGTTGTAGGTCTAAATGACCAGTGTTGATTAAGTTGATGCAGTTAATGCATGATTAAGTAGTTGTTGTTTAAGTTGTTATCGTTTAAGTTGTTGTTGATGTGTGGTTGTTGTCGCATACATAGCATTTGCATGATTAAGTTGGCCTTGATGGCACCACGTTGAAAGTTGAAGGCTTATGCCTTGGCCTTTATGGCACCACGTTGAAGGCTTATGCCTTGTTGATTGCCTCGATAACCTGGCATGATTTTAAGTTGGGAGTTTTACTCCGAATGGTACCACATGCATTTGCATAGTTGAGTCGCATTCGATTTGCACGTTTAAGTTGTTGTTGTGGTTGTTGATGTTTAAGTTGATCGTTGATAAGTTGGTGCTTGCCAAGTTGCTGTTTAATACATGTTGCTGTTGCTATTAAGTTGTTCCTAGTAGTTGTTGTATGATTTGTTATGTGAAGAAGTGAAATTGTATGATTCTAGTCTAATATATTAATTATCATACTTTTGTTTATATTTTTCGAGATCTCACCCCTTCTGTTGATATTTCCCCTACCATGGGAAATGGGCAGGTACTCAAGCATAGCTTTGGATGTTGAAGTTAATTCTTGAAGTCTGTATGTCGCTTTATGATAAGTCAAAGGGTCTTGCTCTGATACGTAGCACTTGGGGGGATGTTTATGTTGTTGTGATTATAAGATGATGAATAGTTGTTGTTACCTATTGTTGGAATTATTTTTAATTGTTGTCTTTACAATAATTCTCGAATAATTATAAATTAAAATTTTGATTTAGTTGAATATAGTTGTATATGACGTATAAGATGTGAACGTCGAATGCTATGTATCTATATTAAATGAAATACAAGTGTTTGATAATAAGTTGAAATGTGACACATGTTTTATGTTTTGAAATTTTGGCACTCTGATTCTATTATAAATGTTGGGTAGAAAATGGGTGTTACATTAGTGGTATCAGAGCAGGTCGGTCTGTCCGGCCAGTGTTGGCTAATGTTGTTTACTTCCTTTGTATGCGACCAGTGTGTGGAACACTGTCGGTACTTGTTTTCTGATTGTTGTTGCAGGAGTTAGTTGAAGCTAAGTGGGGGAGAAGCTTCTCTTCTCGGATGTGTTCGGTCGTGAGATGTTAGTTTAATATGCTACTGATGGACACAATACAAATGTTGTAGGAGCTTGCTGCTTCTCGAATTCGAAGGTAATACTGACTTAAGATTTTGGTTGTTTGACAAGTGGAATGAATTGGAAAAAGAATACTATTAATGTTAGTGACGACGGTTTAATCTCTATTATGGTTGTCTGCTATCTATTGACAAATTGAGGAACTGATCACCCCTAATCTCTTGTTGATAATAGATGGGATCATATTGGATGATATAGAATTGTTTTGCTATCTTAATGGTAAGTAAGTGGTGGATGTTACGACGAGAATGTTGCTTAGGTGAGAATACCATGTTGTACAAGAAAGTAAGCGAGCAGTAGTTGTTACTATGTTGTAAGGTGGTTGTCTCAAAGTATTGCTAAAATGGTTGGCAAGATAGTAACGATTATGTTGCAAGAGTAATTGAAAGATTGGAGTATAAGGTTTGGATTTACACTATGATTGAGTTGTTGTTGAGTCGAAGGACTAGCTGCGAATGTGATGCTAAGGATGGTTGTGTCGAATGGATTTTTGAAGACGAAAATATTCTAAGTGGGAGAGAGTTGTAACGCCCTGAATTTAATTAATTATTTAATTAAATTATTAAAGGAATTATTTGTTGGAATTAGACGAGTTTGAGTAATTGGATCTGTCAGTATTATTGTAAGAGGCATGTTGGGATTAATTAAATTAAAGTTGGATTTAATCGGTTAAATTGGAGGAATAATATTAAGAATAATATTATTTATTTATTGTGAATAATTGTATTTAATTAGATTAAGTTGGATTGTGAGTGACGAATAGTGAAGTAGGGGTGTGAATTTATATATTAAGCCCATTAAGAAAATAATAGTAATTATATTATTATTATTTGATTTAATGAATTAAAGGAAAATATAAGGAATTAGGTTTGGGAAGAAAGAAAAGAAGAAAGTTGTTGTACGTGGAAAGAAAAGAAGAGGAACAAGGTTTGGGAATTAGCCGCCGGAGATGATTGTAGACCGAAAAGCCGAATAGAAATTCGACTGGAAATTATGATGCGATCGAGGGAATTCGAACTGCCGTTAAATCCAGGTAAGGGTGGGGTTCGAATTTTATAACCGGGAATATGATGGTTGATATGTGGGATTGGGGAATTGTATGAATTTTTGCTGTCTGTGTTAAATTGTGGTGTCTGATTCTGATGAATTTTGTAGTTGCGATTGTTGAAATTTAGTTCAATGAATTTGATGTGTGTTGCTTTTAGTGTTGTGTTTCTATGAAAAATAGTTAGTGCGCTGGATTATTCTGAGTTGTGCTTTTGAAATCAAAACTGGAAATTAGAATAGGTAGAAGCAAGTTGAGTACTGTGTAATAAATAGACGAAGCAATGGAACGGGGCTCCAAAGTGTGGGACATGCATCCCACGTTAAGAATAAAAAATGTTTGTATGCATGTTATAGGGGCGGACGACCATGAGGATTAATTGAGTTTATGATTATTCAGTAGCACCAAATTAACACGTTATGATCAATTTAGCCTAGTAGGAAGGAGACGGAAATATGTTAGCAGAAACAAAAATTATGTAGAACAGAAGTTGTTAGTCAGAAGTTGTTAGTCAAAAGTTGTTGGTCAGAAGTTGATGATCAGAAGTTGTTGGTCAGAAGTTATTAGTCAGAAGTTGTTGGTCAGAAGTTGTTGGTCAGAAGTTGAGGTCAGAAGTTGTGTTGGTCAGAAGTTGTATTGGACAGAAGTTGTGTTGGTCAGAAGTTGTATCCGTCAGAAGTTGTATCCGTCAGAAGTTGTATTGGACAGAAGTTGTGATGACAAAAGTGTTGGTCAGAAGTAAAAGTTCTGATGGTCAGAAGCAGAGACTTCTGACACTTGACTCCAGAAGATTCTCTTGCGCTATAGAGAGGGAGACGGATGTCTCCAGTGGCAAGGAAGAAGGAGGCGGATGCCCCCATGTGTGTAAGGGAGTGGGACGGCCGCCCCTGTAGTGGATGGGGGCCACGTTGTTTTGTTGATGATTGCTGTTTCGCTGGCACTTATATATCTGCTATACTTAATTTAATTCCTTCTAGGTCATAGTTACATGACTGTAGGTGCCATAATCATGAAGCATAATAGTGATAACATGAGAGACGGACATCATGGCTGAATAGAAACAAAAATAATATAACACTAGTAGTAAATTAAAGATGTAAGTACTAGAAGGATATGTTATAATAATATAATAATGCTGGTATTTTGTAGAAGGTAACCTTGATGATAGTGAATGAAATGGTAGCAGGAAAATAATATATCAGTGACATATATGTATATTTCGCATAATGGTAGAAGTTACTTAGTATTGATAGCAGAGTATAAAAACAGCGCCGAATTCACCGGGTTGGTAAATTAAGCGGTAAAAATTAGTTGTCTGGAATTAACCGAAATTTGTCGTAGTAGTTCGTATATAATAGTAGGTAATTGTGGTTGATTTCTTTTGTTGAATTTGTATCAGATGCTTAAGTTGTAGGTACAGTCGAATAAATGAATTGTCTGAATTATGGACGAGTTTATGTTGGAGGCTTAATAGCAAACGTTTAAAGTTGCTGTGTTGTTTGAGCTGTAGGTCTAAATGACCAGTGTTGATTAAGTTGATGCAGTTAACGCATGATTAAGTAGTTATTGTTTAAGTTGTTATCATTTAAGTTGTTGTTGATGTGTGGTTGTTGTCGCATACATAGCATTTGCATGATTAAGTTGGCCTTGATGGCACCACGTTGAAAGTTGAAGGCTTATGCCTTGGCCTTTATGGCACCACGTTGAAGGCTTATGCCTTGTTGATTACCTCGATAACCTGGCATGATTTTAAGTTGGGAGTTTTACTCTGAATGGTACCACATGCATTTGCATAGTTGAGTCGCATGCGATTTGCATGTTTAAGTTGTTGCTGTGGTTGTCGATGTTTAAGTTGATCGTTGATAAGTTGGTGCTTGCCAAGTTGCTGTTTAATACATGTTGCTGTTGCTATTAAGTTGTTCCTAGTAGTTGTTGTATGATTTGTTGTGTGAAGAAGTGAAATTGTATGATTATAGTCTAATATATTAATTATCATACTTTTGTTTATATTTTTCGAGATCTCACTCCTTCTACTGATATTTCCCCTACCATGGGAAATGGGCAGGTACTCAAGCATAACTGTGGATGTTGAAGTTAATTCTTGAAGTTTGTATGTCGCTTTACGATAAGTCAAAGGGTCTTGCTCTGATACATAGCACTCGGAGGGATGCTTATGTTGTTGTAATTATAAGATGATGAATAGTTGTTATTACCTGTTGTTGGAATTGTTTCTAATTGTTGTCATTACAATAATTCTCGAATAATTATAAATTAAAGTTTTGATTTAATTGAATAAAGTTGTATATGACGTATAAGATATGAACGCCAAATGCTATGTATCTATATTAAATGAAATACAAGTGTTTGATAATAAGTTGAAATGTGACACCTGTTTTATATTTTGAAATTTTGGTACTCTGATTCTATTTAAATGTTGGGTAGAAAATGGGTGTTACAAAGAACCTTTAAAGAGTGTGTATTAGGTAACGCCGGTTTAATCATATGGATTAATGGTTTAAAATCATTGCTACCTAATATTCTGATTAAACTTTGCATTATCCTCACTAAGGTTAAGTTTAAAATTAAAAGATACCTAACTATATTAACACTCTTTATATCTCATTTTTTGGAATAAGACTTGTCATTATTAGAACTAGTGGGGGATTGTTGGAAATTAATGGACAATTAATTTTTATGCGTGTGTTCAAATATGACAAAGTTAAATAGGATAAAAGTGCCCCATAGACAAAAGTGGAAATTGCCTACAAAATTGTCTAAAGGAAAATTTGGTCAGTTTTTGCACTAATATCGACCAGTGGATGTTTAGTGCTAAAACTGTCTGAACGAAATTTTGGTCAGTTTTTGCACTAACATCCACAAGTGGAAGTGAAGTTAAATTTGTCTCAGGTTATTGAAAATTTGAATTTCGAATTCAAAATACACAATACTTCGTGAAGTGGTGCATAATGTAACTATAGGCAAACCATTGCAACTTATGCTGAAAAGGTGTTGTTTTATCAAGAGTTGCAAACTTGTGAAACAACACATGCATGGCCTATAAATACATTATTTTGAATTCGAAAATATAACACTAAAAAATTATAAATCCTCTTCGATATTTCAAACACTCTTCCTAACGTTCGAGTTCTTCACCAGTCTTGTGCAGACTCAATTCAAAGGCTGAATTATCCTGGGTATTCTTGCGTTGAATTAATTTTATAACAGGCGTTATGTCTTTTTATATCATATCTACATAATTTTTGCTATGTTGTTTCCTTTCGCCTAACAATATTGTTGCACTTTCGGTTACAATGATATGCACCGCTTAGATTTCTCTTTGTATATGATTTATTGGAAATTTCTTTAATTTTGTCAGCTTGGGTTAGTTGACAGTTAATAGATATAGCACCAGAATTAGACGTCCCATGGCTCTAATCATTTTTAATGGAAAACGTTGCCGCCACTAGAACTATTCACGCCGGAAAATTGACTCTGACTTACTTATCGATGCAAAACAACCGGGCAATCGCACCGACTGACTACAACACCGCGGCCGACGATTTTGCCATCTCCAAATCACGCCCAACAATCCGAGCAACATTATCATCGACCCAAAACGACATCCGTGACAACACCAATCAATTGTCTAGATCTGTTTTTAATACAAATTGCATTGGAAATAAGTTGTTGAAATAATTTGTTGGTAACGATTAATTGTGAAACTGTTGTGTTAATTGATTGTATCATTGTTACTCCATTTGACTCTCGCATGTCTGAGTTTCCAATAACTAGGTTCGTTTAGACGATTCTTCGATCTAGGAAAGAAAACTTTTCACGCGAAATAAAATTTTAATTATTAACTAGTCAGAGACCCGTGCTCCCGCACGGGTGAATTTATTTTAATATTGACGAAATAATTTCTTTTGATATACATATAAAAATTTATATTTATTGAGAAAGTACAATGAAAAATTATAAAGTCAAAATATTACAACAAATAATATAATTATATAATATAATGGTAAACTTGACAAATGATGTATTTAAATACACATGTAAATTTAAATTGAATTATGTAGTGTTAGAATATAGTCAATGTATTAAACAGGGACGGAGCCAAAAAAATTAAAATATGAGGGCAATATATATATATATATATATATATATATATATATATATATATATATATATATATATATAATTTTATTATTATATCACTTTCTTATATTATTTATAAAATATTTTCAAAAATATTTATATTTGTGACACAATAAAATATATAATGTTTTATATTATTTTTAAGAGTAACTATGTATAGTTTTAATAAACATTATTAATATGATAATTTTTTAATCTGTAAATATGATAGTAATTATAAATTAAAACATAAATAACATATTTAAGATTTAAATTTGAGTGAAGAGATATTGATATTTATCAGTTTTAATAAATCTTGTCAAAACTATGATAACTTTTTTATTACTAATAAAATATATATTACAGTTTATACGTATACAATAAAAATAAATAGACAAGATATGACATAATAATTTAAGAACCCATAATTAAGCTTAAAAAATATAGAAAGTAGCAAATATACAACTTAACTATACGACATAAATATATTATTCATATTCTCTATAATCTTATCAATATATTCTCTATAATCTTATCAATATGGGGAAATTAATATAAAAATTCAATTCCATGACACCAAATAGAACTATGCTATTAACTGAACTCAATTGTATTTAAACACGTATTTCGATGTATCAATTGGATATTAAAAAGTCGACTCATTTGTTTGTTACACAATCAGTGCTAGCATTGTTCATTCA
This sequence comes from Vicia sativa, assembly GCA_021764765.1. Taxonomy (NCBI): domain Eukaryota; kingdom Viridiplantae; phylum Streptophyta; class Magnoliopsida; order Fabales; family Fabaceae; genus Vicia; species Vicia sativa. Next base: position 231,863,951 of record CM038796.1, read on the forward strand.
ATATACAGGGGCAAGAATATCTCAATATTAATTCAAATATAATGGAGCATAGTGGGGCATAGGCCCAAAGGATGCTATGAATAGCTTTGTCCCTGATATTAAGTAATTTAAAAAAGTGTGACATAAAGAAAAAAAATTAATATTTAAAAATAATAGTGATAATTTGATAATAATTTGTAAGATAAAAAGTTAGTTGTGTAAATATATGTAGTATTATTTAATTTTATAAATATATTTTTAATTTTATTAAAGTTAAATAATAGATTAATTAGTATTTTCAATGATAATAAACAAATAGAAAAATAAAATATATCTTAAAATAAATTTAAAATTAGATATTTAATTGTAAAAGAATTAATTGTAAGAAAAGAGAGAGAAAAGAGAAAGTAGTTTAAGATGAGAAAAATAGTTTTTTAATTTAGACCAATAAATAGTTGATAATTAGTACACGAAATGATAAAAGTTGAAAAAATTAAAAAATTATTTTATTAATTATTAAATTGTTCAAAATATAGTATAAAATATTTTTAAAAAAATAATAGTTTGAATAGTTTAGATAATGTCTGTTACATAAAAGATTTTATTTGAGTATCTATCTACCCCCTATAACAAATACATTCTATGAGATTTGGTATTGTTTGTTGTGAATAGCCTTCAATCAAATTAATATTTGACAGCCACCAATTTACTTTTATAGTGTTAGTTCATGCGGAAATATGAGATGGTCGACTAGTTCCTACTTCCTAAGCCAACTTTGATTCTCTGTTTGTAGCGTATTAATCTATTTATCTCCGTCCTGACATAGTGACATGTAGATAAGTGCACCAATAACTCGTGGTCCCATAATCTATTTATTTATTTATTATTTCTCAATTACATGTCCTTATTATGTAACAATAAGTTTCAAGTTTTTCATATACTGTATAGTCATATACTGATACAGCAGCAAGTGCCTAAATATTATGCTCTTCCCTGAATATTAAACACCATATTCATTCAATCATTCAATCGTTAATCATATGGCCATGGTTTTAATTGTGGTCATGTTAAGAGAATTTATTTGAGGAATGATAATGAAAATATTCATTTAATTGAAAATTGATTGTAATGATGTAATGGTTCTAACTTTGAATATATATTTAAAGTGATATGGATTCGACACTTAGTTTGAATATTTATAATATTATTTATTAATTTAATAAATAAATGATAAAATTGAAATTTAAAAATGACTTTACCGAGATTCAAACCAATGGGTTCAACTAGGGCTGGACAAATTATTTCAAACTGGCACAAACCGGCCGACCCATTAGGCCCGTGCAACCACGGTTCGGGTTAATTGGATTTTCGGATTACCGGGTTAACTGTTATTGGATTTACATGGTTTCAGGTGGTCGGTTTCGGATGGCTGGATTGAGCCCATTGGAAAACCAAAATCGACCGCCAATCACTTATTTGTTCTGAGTTTAGTACTGGAATAAGTGGTTGGATCACTTGGCTGGCCCAAAACACAAACACATACAATTGTCTAGGGTTTTCATTCATTCAGATCCTTTTCTTTGTTCTTTCTTCATCGTCCTCGAGGTCGTTACCGCCGCCACGCCACCAGTGATCGTCCGATCATGTAAGTTTTGTTCTCATGTCCTTGCTTTCTTTCTGTTTCTCCTTCTCTCTCAGACAACTCAAAACTTCCATTTTTATGGCTTAGTCTTTTTTGTTAATATTCTAGAATCTTTGTTCTAGATGCTTGAGGAAGAACAATAAAACTTGTTGGATGAATTTGGGTTTAAAGAAGATTTGGCCATTTTTATGATAACCTGTGTGTTTGTTGAATGAACTCGAGTTTAAAACTTGTTTGTTATTATTCATGGCATATATGGTTGTTGAATGAATCTGCATTTTTTAAAACTTGTGTTCTTTTCATTTTTTATCACTTGGCCCTGTGTGTTTGTTGAATAATTTTGGGTTCTTCAAACTTCAAACATGCTGTTTATTTATTTTTATATATATTAAGGAAATGAAATATTGATGGTAATTAAATAATTGTGATATGACTCTGTTATTCTTTTGTTATAGTTGAATAAGTTTGATTGCTAATTTAATATATCTAATATTGACTTAGTTTTCTTACCGTAGAATTAGCGGTTGTAAGTGGCTGCCCATAACTACTTCACTTGGTTGTTGTAATTGATCATGAATTGGCTACCCATATCTACTTCACTTGGTTGCTTAATTGAAGGTAACTAAAGATAATTTGTTGAGCTATAATTTGCTGTAATTTGGGTAACAATATTATGTTCTAATTTACTTCATTCTCTTTTTGTTGCTTAAAGTTGATAATCCGTGTTTTTATTGTTTGTTTATGCGGTTCTACAGATTCGATAACAAATGATAAATATTCTCGATGATAAATATTCTCGCAGCAGTAATAGTAACGAAGAGCACAAGATCAATGGAATTTGCTTGAATGTATGATGGAGGAATCAATGGAATTCGCTAGAATGTCTGGTGAGCCGATGGAGTCTCCTCGAGAAGGTATGGTTACTGCAGAGAGTTTTTATATATGATTCATTGCACAAAATAGTTTCATGTTGATGCTTTTGATATATAATTTTCATGAAGCTCTTATTGAATTCTTTTGTCGATTATATAGTTTATACATGAATTTTCACATGAATCTGATTTCTATATCAGTCCACCCTTAGTATCATTGAATTGAGATTAGATTATTGACATTATAATTTTGCATTTTGAATTTGATTTTTAATTGAGATTGAGATTTTGCCTTTTGAATTTTGAATTGATATTGGATGATTCTATATCAAACATTTATTTGTTGTTTGAGCATTTGCTTTGCAGGTATTGGAGCCTAAAGGAAGCATATGTTAAAGCCATGGGGAGTGGACTTATAGAAGGGTTGAACAAACTGGAGTTTCTTACACAAACTGGACTAATATATCAGCTATAATTGATGGGAAGTTAATGGCGTTGTGGAGATTTTGGTTGATTGAACTTGTAGAAGGACATGGTCAGTACATAGCCTCTTTGGATTCATCTTCATCTTTGTTTGATATGTTGGTTTCTTTTCAACCTCTGCATTTTCAAACCCTTTTTTATATGTTTGATATGTTCAATCTGACACTGAACTATTTTGAGTAAACCTCTGCATCTTTGTGTTTAAACCTTAACAAATTGGAGTAAACACATTTTCTTTATTGTTTCAAGTCTGATATGTTAAGTCTGACTCTCTGACTCTGAAATGGTTTCTTCAAACCTTTTCAAGTATAATTATTCTTTTGTTGATATGTTAAATCTGACTCTGAACTATTTTTTTAATGTTTGGTATGTTTGCGGCTGGAATCGAATGGATGGCATATAGTTGTAATGGTTTGATGCTTGATATTTGAATGCCCTGTAGTTAGTTGTAATGGTTTGATGATTGGTATGTTTGTGCTGGCTAATTCCATTATATTTATGTTATTGGTAAATGGAACAGGGAAGGTAGCTCGCAATGAGTTCAATAAGATAGTTTTCAGTTTGTTGGAGATGGTAGCTTACATGGAGTTGGAAATGCTAGCTTGCAAGGTATGTTTGTGGGTTTGTTAGTGTGCATGATATGATATATGAATTGGCTGTGTTGTTCTAAACCAAGTACAATTTAAATTGTATATGATATTAGTTGGCTCTGTTGTTTCATTTCAGTACAGTATCCCAGAAAACAAACCAACGAAAGTGATGAAATTTTTGTAAGTTATGTAGTTTCCAATTCCATCTTGTTGTGAGACTGTCGATATAAGAGGTGTCATTATCTATTGTTTTTGTGTTTGTGTCTTAGTGTTTGTGAATTCTTTTGAATGTTGAATATGGTTGGTTGCCTACATATCATATATTGTTTAAATTGATTTTAAACTATACAACATATATCATTTAAATTGATTCTAAATCAAGTACAATTTAAATTTATTTCTTACTTTCCTATGCATACACTTAAATTGGCATTTAAATATTTTGTGTTTTAATAGAAATAGAGGGTTGTTAGTAATATATGATTTCTTGTTCAAACATGTTTTACTGGTTAGGAGGTCATGGGTGAGTATATAGAAGCAGAAGCAGCTCACCTGAGAGAGAGTCATGCACAATCAAGTTTGAAGCTTTAAAGTTGGATGACTTTAATATATTAAAAGAATGTGTTGTAAGCTACTTGCTGCATCAAATACCAGGCTCTGTTGAAATTTAGAATGTAAAATAGTGTTAAATTGGGTCATTTATTATATTTATTTTTGTTTTATTTTAAAAAAATTAAGATATAATTGAATTTTTTTTATGACAATTTAATATTAACTAACCGAACAAACCGATCCATTTTAGCCGACAAACCGGTTAAACCGAATCCGATCAAACCGATTACAATTTTGGTCGGAATTGGGCCTAATATTTAAATCCATGGTTTTGCATGGTTTGACATATTAGGCCCGAATCCAGCCCAAAACCGACCGATGTCCACCCCTAGGTTCAACAATTGGTTTGAAGATTTTATCGAAATTTGAACCAATTGGTTCAACACTTGATTTGAATGTTTAGAATATTATTTGTTAATTTAACAAATAAATGGCAAAATTAAAACCAAAAAATAACTTTATTCAGATTTCAACAAACATGTTTAAAGTGTAAAAAATTATATTTAAGTCATTCTTTTATTTTTCTAGTGCACGAGAATAAGGTTTGAAGAATGGAAAAATTGTCAATACTGTTGGATCATCCAACAACAATGCTAAGAAATTACCAGGAATCTTCCAGAAGAAAAAAGAAGGTGAAACCAATGCAGTCAGTGGATCTCAGACACCACAACCTTACCAACCCGCAGTTTCTCAACAACCGTCATTCATGCCATACTATCCATACTCGTATGTTGCAGCTGCTCAATACCAACAACCTAACTTTGTTATGCCTCCATACCAACAACCATGGGTGGCTCCTCCTCAGAATGCTCCTCAGATTTCTTAGCAGAATACTAGGCCAAATTATCCAAAGAATGCTCAACAAAATGCTCATCAGAATCAGAATCAACAGCAGAATCAGAATAGAGCCCCCCATTATCAGCAGAATGAGGCTCGTTGCATTGATCCAATTCCAATGACTTACTCTCAATTGTGGCCATACTTGGTCAATTCAAAGGCAATAGAGCCCAAACTTACTAAGCCTAAGACATCAAATTTTCCTGCAGGGTACAACCCAAATGTCAAGTGTGATTTTTCATAGTGGGGTAGCAGGTCATTCTATTGAAGACTGCAAGGTTTTGAAGGAAAACTTTCAAGATCTGATTGATAAGAAAGTACTCACTTTTGAGGACGTCCCCCATGTGGTCGCCAATACCTTACCTTGAGCAGTGCCAAGACACAAGGGACTCTCCTAAAGCCAGTTATCAGACGGGAAATCTCATCCTTGCCGCTGATAGTCACTAGGCCTTTATCATTCCATTTTTGAAATTTTCTTGTTTGTAATTCGTTAATTTGCATTTAAACTTAGTTATCTTTGATCGTAATTTTAATGAAATGAGCATTGCATCTTTTGAATTAATCATGTCATTTTCTTGCTTTTACTTTCTTATTGTCACTCAAAAAAAAAAAAAAAAAAACAACAATACTTCTTCCACCTCACTTTCTTTCTGTTTAAGCAAACATTGGAGGGAGGATGATGATAAACAAAAACCCAATTTGCAAAAGTATGCTTTCAGATAAGACTTTGCTGATGATGAACAGACATTGCTTCAAATCCCCAAATAGTGGAGATATAAGGAAGATAATCTCTCGTTAACCCCTTTGGGTCTAGAAGTAGGAGTTTCTTTTTGCAAACAATTAAAACCCCCAATCTTAACCTGGGGTAGGATAGTTGTTCAGTAGAAGAAATCAGTGCATTCGAATTCCAAGAGAATTATTCAGTGGATCATTCCAAATACCTTCACAAAGGTTCAACCACATTCTATCCTCGTACACAATATCGAAGAAGAAGTGCAGAATTCAAAGCTTTGAATGGTTGTCCCTCAAAGAACCATCTTTATGGCAGTCACAACCATCAAATTCGCACATGAAAGAAACAAGTGTCATACAAGTTGGTTCAAACACAAAAGTGACGAATCAGAAAACAAAAAAGAAAGAAAGAAGAATCGAAAAGAGATCACCAAAGATCTCGACATGTGAGCAAGCAAGAACAAGCTTGTGTGATTTCCAAAGAATAATATATGACTACCGCCTCAAAGGGTATTGGTTCTCAAACCACCACATCATCATTTTCAATTCCTCTTGGAAGTTGAATCAGTCAATTAACTGAACATAGGACTGGAGTTCATCACGAATAATGGATTGGGTATAAATCAAAATTCGAGCCTTCTATCCTTTGTTTCATAAACCGTGAACCAGACCACATTACAACATTCAAAAGACCTAATCGAAGCAAGGTTTATTTTGAAAGCATACTACAACAAAGTTGCGTTAACCTAACTCCTCAGTGTTTGCTAAATTTCATTAGTGTTGATACCACGTTATCACACTGCTTTTTCACATCTTGAATTTCAAATTGCCATTGCATCCTCATCAGGATTTGTCCATTTGTTTACCGCAATTTCATTTTAATAAATGATTTAATTTCAAAAGTTTGCATAATCATCGATTTAAATTACCATTGTAAGAAAACAATTTCATATGCAAGCTTGACACTTCACATCAAGAGAATTTCATTTGTGTGACATCAGTTGAAGAACATCATCATCTGCGAAGTCATCCCAGCAGGGGCAAGCTGCCTCTTCAAGAGCTGATCATAATAAATGCATTTTATTTTTAGAGTTCCAAGCATTGGGGCATGTTATCTTCAAGAACATCAGTTAGAACTAAACTCCTGTTTATCCGAACTTTTCAAGAACTCAACATTCTGGGGCATTCAGAGCCAAGACTTCTTCATTATTTCAAAGTTGCTCACAAGAAGATCAGATCATAATATCAGCAATTTCTGAGCTCACAAGAAGTGTCTGGAAGTCATGCTTGCAATATCCTGCCAAAGGACCACATTCAGAAGCCTTTCTCATTTCATCTACCTATAACCCTCAATTGGGGCACTCGTCCAAACATTCAAATCATATTTATCAATCATATTTGCATGCATTCATAAAAACATGCATTGAATCACACATATCATTCATGGGGCATTCACTCATTGCATAAAACATTAAAAAAAAGCTCAAAACCTTGCTCGACATTTTTCACTGAAATTCAAGCTCTATCATATAAAAATCCAATTCCCTTAGGCCACGTCCAGAAAACCATTTCATTGCATTGATCACTCATCACATGCATCATTTCATGTGCGTCAATCCACTGATTGAAGTTATCTTCATATCACCCCTTTGTTAACCCACTGGTTGAATTTTATCATTATTTCCTTGTCAATTTGAATTAACTCACTGGTTGAGGACAACCTTTCACTTCTTGTCAACCCACTGGTTGAAGTTAATCATTTATTTTCCAATTAATTAAGAGCAACCCACTGGTTGAGAATAGTTTTCTAGTTCACCTTCATCAATCCACTGGTCGATGTTGGCTTTCTTTCTTACTTTTCAAACTTAACCCATTGGTTGAGATGTCGTGTCGACTTTCATTAACCCACGTGTTGATGTTAGTTCATGTTGTCTGCTTTCATTAACCCACGTGTTGATGATAGTTCTTATTGGTTGACTTTCATTAATCCATGCATTGGTGTCAGTCTTTATTTTTGTCAATCCATTGATTGAAAATTCTTTGTGTCGACTTTCATTAACCCAGGTGTTAATGTTAGTTCTTGTTTTCTGCTTTCATTATACCACGTGTTGATGATAATTCTTATTGGTCGGCTTTCATTAATCCACGCATTGGTGTCATTCTTTGTTTTTGTCAATCCATTAATTGAAAAGTCTTTGTATCGACTTTCATTAACCCACGTGTTGATGTTAGTTCTTATTGTTTACTTTCATTAATCCACATATTAATGTTTCTTTGTTGCTCACTTTCATTAATCCACTGATTAATGTTGGCTTTATTTCTTGTTTTTTGAACTCAATCCACTAGTTGAGGACATTGTATCGACTTTCATTAATCCACATATTAATGTTAGTTTGTTGCCCACCTTCATTAATCCACTGGTTATATGTTGGTTTTATTTCTTGAACTCGATCCATTGATTGAGGACGATGTGTCGACTTTCATTAATCCACGCATTGGTGTTAGTATTTATTTTTGTAAATCCACTGATTGAAAGTCTTTGTGTTTACTTTCATTAACCTACATGTTGATGTTAGTTCTTGTTGTTGCTTGTTCACTTTCATTAACCCACGTGTTGATGTTAGTTCTTGTTGTTACTTTCAATAATCCACGTATTGATGATAGTTTTTTCGTTGTTCACTTTCATTAACCCACGTGTTGATGTTAGTTCTTGTTGTTTACTTTCATTAATTCATGTATTAATGTTAGTTCGGTGTTCAACTTCATTAATATTGGCTTTATTTCTTGTTTTTTCGAACTCGATCCATTGATTCAGAACGTTGTGTCGACTTTCATTAACCCACGTGTTGATGTTAGTTCTTATTGTTTACTTTCTTTAATCCACGTATTGATGTTAGTTCTTTGTAGCTCACCTTCTTCAATCCACTGATTAATGTTGGCCTTCATTTCTTTCGTGTTTCCAAAATCAATCCACTGGTTGAGAATGTCGTGTCTTTTTTCATTGACCTACGCGTTGATGATAGTTTTTTCGGAATTTATCTTAACCCCCACAGAGTTTACTTTCAATTTTCATTTCCCCAGTAGAACTCATACATTCATGGCACATCATTTCATCGCATGTCATCGGGGACGAAATTCAGGTTTTGTTTGTATTTAATAACTTTTAGCCATTGATCCACGTTATCGAACTAAAAGATAATTAAATAGGAGCATCTGTCACACCCTAAATTTTGTCTTATCTTTTCAAATATTCATTTAAATTTACATATCACATGTTAGGCATTATTTTATTGAATTTGCGTTCGATTTTGCAGTTTTATATTTCGATTTTGCGTTTGAATTTGCAAAAATTGACAAACAAAATTGTAATTAAGCAATCCTTTATTTATATAGTAAAAATTGACAAACAAAATTTACAAACAAAATTTACTATTTATTATAAATTTTGTCAATTTTGCGTTTGAATTTTGTTTGTAAATTTTGTTTGTAAATCGAAATTTTGTTAGTAAAAGCAATCCTCTTCCACAATTCTGCTCCACTATTCCACCACCTTTATCCTTGTTCTATTTCAAACTTGTTGCCCAATTCTTCCATTCTCACCCTTACCTCACCCTGATATATAAATTGCTCATCATTTACCATAATTGAAAAGAAAAAAAAGAACAACACTTGAAACCAACACAGTAAAACTCACCTCAATCAAAACCTCTTCATTATTCACCCAAACCTCAAACAAACCTCACTTCATACACCAACGCCTTCAACTACTCACACCCACCAACCTTGCCATTGTTCTTCTCGTCACACCATCAACCCCCTACCCCATATTCCACCGCCATCCACATACCGCAAACATATTCACCTCACCTTTAACCCTTCAAACCACCATTGCAACTCACTCAAATATGCAGAAACCACAATATAAAACCTTCATAAAACCATCCGCTCCAACACACTCAACCTCAAACCCAGTTCGCAGAAACAGACGACTCAGGTCCAGAATAGATGAAGAAGAGTGAGACAAAGTACCTGGAGCTTTTCGTTTGGTTGGATTTTTGTTCACAGTATTTAACTTGCCTTTGTTTTCCGATTCTATGTTTAACCTTGCTCCAAGTTGATGTAACGTACGATGAGATCTAATCTGGGGTTCGGTTTTCAATTGGGGCTTTGGATTTTTGTGTTTGCTCTTGTTTGAACCACTGTTATTTGTTTAAAATAAATTGATTACGAGAGCAATGCTTGAGAGAAACTGAACCACAGAGCCATGAACGCGTTTGGAGAGGCGAGAATGATGAACAAAAAATAGAGAGAGCATACGATTAGAGAGAAAGAGTATCGTATTAATTGTCTTATTTTTCCATTAGGTATTTAAGTTAATAATTAGAATTGAATTGAGAAAAACAAGGAAGGACTTGAACGACTGGCTGTTAGACTGTAGGGTTTTCTCTCCGTGTGAGAATTCGGTTGGGCTTTATCCTGGGTCCAACCCGGTCAATTGAATTGCTCTTATACCACCCTATTTTGGGTTCAATACCTCCTCATAATCCATTAATTTTGTTTTATAATAATTAGTTGATTTTTTTTATTGCTATAATTTCTAATATATATATATATATATATATATATATATATATATATATATATATATATATATATATATATATATATATATATATATATATATATATATATATATATATATATATATATATATATATATATATATATATATATATATATATTTATTTTTTTTGTCTAGATATATATATTTTTTTAAACAACAAAAAGATTTTTAATCGTTAGGTTTTTTTTAGAATTAATTTTGTTTTATTTAATTGTTGAATTATTATTTATCTTCACTTGTACATTTATAAGGAGTTGTAATTATCCATCCCCATTTGTAAATATGTATCCCCACTCTCATGAGATGTAATAACTAGTAATTATTTTTATTGTTTTATTTAATTATTCATCACAATGCACAAACCAAAAACATTTCAAACTAATACTCAATCTTGAGCCTTTTTATATCTTGAGTCGACAAAACTTAGAAGCGTCGCAACGGCCACACATGGTGCACACACCATGCTTGCTCTTGGGCTTACAATGAGGCTTTAATTGGTTAGTTAAACATCATTTAATTATCTAATTAGGTTATTTAAAATTTGATTAGTTCATCTAATTAATTTTTTAAATCTAATTACTTGATTAAATTTCGTTTAATTAATCAATTAAATTTATTTCGTGCATGCACTTACGCAATTGTTAATTGTCTTATCATTTATGCAAGCAACCTTGTATGGGCTTTTAATTCGTTTAATTGCTTTATTTCACGCTTGTATATAATTATTCGCAATCGCTCATTTCCGTTATCACGCTTTGGTCCACATACCAAGTTTTCAATGAGGTCCTCATGGTAGGGATAAACACTTGTCTATTCTCTCGAGATTAATCAAGCTTTCTTGGTTAATCATAGCCCAAATTAAATCTCATCTTCAAGATCTTTCATAATAAATGTTCAAACCTCGATTCAACGTTGAGTGATTATTCTCAAAAATATTTTCATAATAAAATCTTCTATCTTTTCCTTCCCAAGTGTAAGGTCGTCAGTCCTTTTTCGACCCTCGATCGTACACTTGGCTTCCTCAATTGAATCTTAATAAGTGAAATCCGTTTCACTTCACTCTTTTCTCAATAAAACTTTTGGGATGAAAAAGATGGTCAGGATGATTCTGTCCCCTCCATCTGAGTACTTGGAGCATTAGCCGTTGAACGCTTATGGTCTGATACTTGCGTCCCACATTAAAATCAATTCAAACTCATTAAACTTTGTCCACGTGCAAGTCATTTTTCAAACATCGCTTACATGTGACACTCATTGCTCACCCGCGATCTCCCTTAGCTCACACGCGATCTCCCTTCGCTCACATGGCGACTTCATTGTTTGTAATCGAATTAGTAAAAATTTTCGATAGCGTCAACAATCATGTTCATCATATTCTAACCCGGAATCTCATGTCGAGCACCATATTTATCTCTTTGATGGAGTTTACATCTTTAAACTTGAAGTGGTCCCTAGTTTGTCCATGTGTCTTCTCCAAAATGCATGTTCACATACAATGTGTGTGACCTTTAACGGTGCACCTGAAGGTATATTCTGAGTTGTTTTTGATTTTTTGTAATTAAAATAAAAGGATAAAATATACAAACCTCTGTAGTATTAACTAAATTATATTATATCTCCGATAAAAAAAATTCAATCCCTCCTTTATCTTATTTAGATTCCGTCACGGATCTCCTAATTGCCAAGTGTCTATGAAGATTCGCTCATTTTTTCAAATTCTCTCCACGTGAATTGATAATATAAACACATGGAATTTTGTTTTTCTTAAATGATTACTTGCTATATATATAACATTTAAAATACCCCCTTGTGATAGTTAGGTTAGTTTCTAGAAAACAATTGCTGTGAAGAACAAGAAGACGACTGCGAAGACATTGAAGTTTGAAAGACGAAGAAAGACGAAGACGATTCTTGTGGACAAACTCGTAATCAAAGACATTTAAGTTTCAAATGTCTGATGTAAGTGATTTTTAAACTTCTATGTCCTTCACTGTTAACTGGTATTTTTAGGGTAATTGGAAAAGTCAAGGTAAATGTGTAGGGTTTAACTGAAACCTGAGTATTTTTGTTATCTAAAATGGGGTATGCTTTCATCATAAGATAAGCAACATTTTAATGTTACTTTTCACCACGGGGTGAATTTATAAAGGTCAAACCAAACAAAATCATTTATAGAGGGGGTTGATTTTACCCTAAATGCGATGTTTTGATGAATAATATTTTAGAGTCTTTTAATGCTACAATTCTATTTGATAGGGACAAACCTATTCTAATTATGTGTGAATGGATAAGAAAATATCTTATGAATAGGTTAGAAACATCTATCACCAAACTTGAAAAGTGGCACATAGAGTGAGGCAAATACCTAGGAAAAAGTTAGATAATGAAGTGCTCAATAGTGGACATTGGCTGCCAACTTGGTCCATGGATGAGCAATTCTAGATTACACATAGTTTCAACACAAAGAGTTTATTGTTAATGTTGCAAAAAGGTCATGTATGACTTTATTGATGAGTATTATATAAGAGAAAAGTTTGCACTTTGGTATGATTTTTTGGTTAGTCGTATCAATGGGTAAGATATATGGCCAAATGTTGAAGTGCAAGAACTACTACCACATGCATACAAAAATGGTCTAGGTAGATCAAGGAAGATTAGGATAAGAGAAAATGGGAGGGAAGGTGCAAGGAAGAGAAGACATGTGGTTATGCATCAAATGTGATAAGTTTGGTCACAATGCATTAACATGTAAGATCTTGACACACAACCCCAATGCACTAAAAAGAAAGGTAATGTGTGATTATTGCTATGCAATTTATTGTGGGATTTTTGTTTGTGCCTAACATGTGTTTGTACTTTGAATGTGTAGAGAAAAGTGAAAACTAAACAAAAGCCACCCGATACTACAATGCCTACTGATACTATAATGTCCATTGATACTGCAATGCCTATTCACATGAACAAGATTGATGTAGAGACAACTGAGCTGAACCAGAATGATGTAGATGCCACTGACATGAAATAGACCCAAGTACCAACTGTTTAGAGTCAAACTAGATCATGTGTTGTAGACACAATTCAACCACAATAAAAAAAGGAAGGAAAGAAGCCAATCATTAAAAGAAGGTAAAGTGAAAGGATAAAATCGAATTGACTTCAAAAATAAATTATAGGCCAAGGATATTCTAGTGACCAGCCAATTACTTTAAGAGAAACTGAAGAAAAATCATGTGCAACTGCCACCAAACTTGGAGTGTCAACTAGGTATTTTAAGTCTTGGAATAATAAGAAAAATGAGAGATTAAGTAGTTGTTCTTTTATTATGTTTTATTTATGTAATAATTTAACATAAATATGCACTATATGTGTCTTTTGTGTATTTTTGTGTCCTTTTTGCTTGTTTCATTTTGTAATGATGTAACATACTATGCACTATATGCGTCTTTTGTGTCATTTTGTGTTTGTTTTATTTTGTGGTTGAAATGATGTTTCAGACCTATACACCAAGTGTGCTTGTAACAGGCTTATAATCTATATGTACCCATGTTTCATTTTGTTAATGTAATTTGTTTGAAAATAACTTTACTGTCAATTAATTATGAACCAATATGCACCCGTCCATTATGTATAATTCTTGTCAATGAAATGTGCTTGAAATGGTACAACTATATTATAAATGTATTATGCACAACTACTATTGAAAACTTAATTTGGTACAACTTAATTGATACAAATTCATTGGTACATAACATGTGCTTCTATTGATAATATTTGATATAAACTCATGATACAACAATTGTTATAATAACCTACTATTGAAAACTTAACAACTGCTTGAATCAAACTTATAAATCTATCCATTATATTAACTTAAACACTATTGAAAACAAAACCAAGCGCAAACATCAACCAATAGTTTTTTCTCTTCTCTATTACAAGTTTTTTCTTCAATTTTTTCAACTTCTTTGAGCTTCTTTCTACTCCCTATTTCTTCCCAACTTCACATTTAATCTCCTTAACAATATGATTCGCGAATTCTCCAAAGTAAACCTTGGTGATTTCACATTCACAATATATTGAGGGATTCATGTTGTTCTCTTGAAGCTCACTAACCACATTGTCTCACACGAACAATCCACATCCATTATGCAAATATAAATAAGATTAACACACATATAAACTGTACTGAAAATATAATAGGATTACAAACTTGAACAACCACTTACCAATGTATTTCTACATTTCCAAAATTTACAATTTGCGTTATCAACGGTGTTTGATACCCACATCTTCATTGTTTCGTTACACCCACGTGTTGGCAAGCCACGTCCGAAAGAATTACCAACTGATGACAATTTTCTTCCACTCATGCTTGATATGATGAACGCTTGCAGAATGAACGATGGTGGAAGACACGAAGAAAACATGAAAATTTGAAACCTGAAGAAGAGAGAAAGAGGGAAGAAACCCTAAAGGAGAACAAGAAGACTGAACTTATGTCATGCTATCATGTACAATGGTATGCAAATTCAAATAAAAATAAAAATAAAAGCCAACTTGAAAAAAATGAGTGTATTTTTAAAGACACTTAGCAGTTAGGGGGATCAGTGATGGAATCTAAATAAGATATGAAGGATTCAAAAAACCTTTACCAGGGACTAAGTACAAATCTCACTAATTTACATGGAGGTTTTATATTTAACCCAAAATTAAAAAAAAAATATTAAACGGGTTTGATGGGCCAATCTGTCCCGTTACATCTTTAGTTCATGGAATTTTTTGTTTTAACAAAGCAAGTTGAACGGGTAGGCGAATCCAAAATCTCAAACCGACCCACCAATTTTGGTGGATGAGCGGACCGGCCGGGTGGGATACGACTCGTTTTGATACTCCTAACAGAAAGCATTACAATCTCTACCGATAATCTCTCTATCGTATGAATGTTTGACCCAGTTTTACAAAATAGTGACTAATTCAATTAGGATATTAATTACCGATGAATTTACATAGCAGTTGCCAATTGTACCCAAATGAAGCGTTTAAGCGAGTGCAGAAGAATTTACTATCACATAATGTTTTCAAAATTTAATCAAAAGAATTATATTAAAACATGAGGGATGACATGATATTTATGAGTTAAAAATATTAAAAATAATTATAAAATGTATATAATCAGAATATCATATTAATTGATAGATTTAATAGAATATATAAATATGAATTATAATATCTTATTTAATTATTAAAGATTAATTTAAAACAAGGTAATTAAAATCGGGCCAAACATTAAATCAATATAAATATGGTTTTTAAGGTTTAAATGTTTAAACACTGTCTAACTAAAGTCAGACCGATAATAATAAAATATTATATATTTATTAATTTTTAATATTTTACACTTAATAAAATACCATATTAAACAAAAATATAAAATACTTATAAGTTTATAATATTTCAAATTTGGAATGTTTAATTTTAACAAAAAAATTCTATATTAATATTTATATATGGGTTCTAAACTTTAATTATTATAAAAAATTATTTTAAATTATTTTAAATTATTTTACAATAGTAGTAATAATATATTGAATTGAATAAAAGATATTAATAGTGTTGCATTTTAAAAGTTATGTGTCTAAATTTGTTGATTATATTTTGTTCTATTTAGTTAATCCTAAAAAGTGCAATGTTGTATACATGCTAGTCCCACATCGGTAATACTAATAGAAAATATGAAATATTTGGTTATAAAATGAACTCTGTGTTGTGTAAAGTAAAATAACTTTGTGAGTTTTTGAGAGAGTAAAACAGTTGAATGTTGGTGGCAATTGCTTTGTTTGCGATGCATGATATATAACTACGATTCAAAAGCAGAATTGCAGGCTGAGTAGTTGCAGAACAATATTTGTTTTAAGAAAAGTAGTTTAAAATTTATTAATGCCTAGATCATATTCTTTTTCGTTTTATCCGGTTTAAAGTCCTTTTCCAGGTTTAATGGAGTCGGATATGTGCACGATTCTCAGTCGTTGAACCAAATGTACTTTGTTGGATTGTAGAGGCTATTTGTTGGATTAGTGAGGCTATCACCGGATGACAAGAGTGACTATGATTATTACACTCATTGCCATCTAAGATTTTTAGAATATGTTAATTGTCAAATAAGTAATGTTTAAATAACTAGACGATTAAAGACATAAATTTTCTATTGGGCTTATTTGAATGGTCCAATTCACTACGGTCCATTCAGGCACAAAATCCAATTAAGTAATTCATCATTAATTAGTGCTTACTAATAATTGATTATACTATGATTAATTAATAATTGATTATGTCAATACATATTTGATTAATTAAACTATTTAATGATTACTATCAATAAGAAATGTGATATGGGTTTGCGACTCAAATTTACAAACAAACCTCTATCGAAATTCGGAAAATGGATGAACTCCTCTATGGAAGAGTGATGGAAAAGACAAATCTTAGAGGAACAAAACGTCATCAACAACGTGACCCTCGCCAATTTATTCATTCATTTTTGCGTATGAAATAACAACTCTTGTTTTTATTTGGAGTACGATTTATTAGAACTAGAAGTCGTTGACTTTCAATATAATGTATCTTTTATGTTTAGAGTTATAGTTGAGTTGCAAAGATATGGTTTTTCAAAAAAAATTCCAGCCCAAATAGCCTAGATGCTCTAGGCTGGCCAAATAGCCCAATAAAGATTAACCAAAATTCAAAGGCTCATCCATAGTTTTGCTTTCCCAAAGATGACGAACAAGTAAACTCTCACTAAAAAGTTGTACACTAGAACCTGATGCCACACTCATTAAAATCGTAGAATTTGATCCAACTATTGCGCCTACTGAGAGCGGTTTCAATTATCGTTATAGATAAGCTTAGTTACACAATGTAATCAAGCATGATTCATTCACTCTAGCTAGTTGCACACATATATAATCTCACCGATAATGATATTGGTGTGCTAATCTTGAAAATACACCATTTCCTTGTTGTACCATGTTGGACTTGAGACTTCACACACAATAAAAAGGGTAAATTGTGGTTTGAAAAAAATAGGTTGTTTGAAAACTTTCAGGAAGTAAAATCATAGTTTAAAATCATTTTCAAAAAATAAGCAGTGGAAAGAATAAATGTAGAAAATAAATTGCGGAAAATAAAATATACGGAAAAAGAGGAACAACAAGAATTATAAAGGTTCTGTCAAATGAAAAGGACCTACTTCTCTCCCTAATATTTGGTATTGAGAGTTTCTAATATTATTTGAAAGCTTTTAGCAGGAAAGACTTACGAACCCCCTTATACAAGAAAATGATGGTTGATCTTCAACCAAATATTACAAGATGATGGATGTGGGCGTTTGCATATTTTTAAAAATATATTATTAAGAGTGAAGAGGCCAATCTTCTTCCCAGCGATTAGTCTCCTCTCCACAAACACAGAACTTGGAGCAATTAGTCTTCAAGTTCTAAATTTTTTTTAGCTCAATACCTTGGTTATAACTAGGCTAACCAAACACATGTGGAATTCTAACCATGATGATCTCGAACCAATGAAGCTTTTACTATCGGGATGAGCTTTAATCTATCTTGATTTTAATTAGGCTTGTTAGAAAGAGACAATTTATCTAGAGGGGTGAATGAATCCCCAATGAAAAATATTTCTTAAAAACTTTTTTTAAAATTTGAGCAACAACTATGGCAAGCGAAAATCGAATTCTAGATCACAAGTCATCTAAACTGAACCAGGAATATGAGACTCAGATACGCGTAAAATATCAATAATCAATTGAATGATGATAATAAGGTCTTAATATAATAAACTTCTCAAGTAATTGTTTTACAATTTCAAGGCCGACCAATATCCAATGAAATAAATGATAAACCTAAGTGAAACCATTTATCAAACACTTAGTATGCAATTGGTAAAGGCAAGTGCAACAATTTATCAATTACTTGGTGTGCACTTAATTTTTTAGATTTTCCTTTGATCAACAAAGCACTTTAATACACACACACACACACACACACACACACACACACACACACACATATATATATATATATATATATATATATATATATATATATATATATATATATATATATATATATATATATATATATATATATATATATATAGAGAGAGAGAGAGAGAGTTAGATGAGAATGTGAGAATGTAATAACAACAGTTAGATTTATATTTAATGGTTCAGATTAAAAGATATTTTAAAAATTTGCTTAATGATTTCTGTTTCCTATTAATAACACATAATTTAGTAATGATCACAATTTAATCTCAAACTTTCATTTTTAAATCCAATGGTTGTTATTCATTCTCACATTCTCAGATGATATGGCTACGTCTTCCTCAAATTCCGTTTAGAATTGAGATAAGCTTCTTAGTATGTGCAAAGTTGTTTGCAAGAGAAATGAGGAAATCCAAACTTACAAACCCTATGTTTGATGTTCATCCTAGCAATTTCTTTTCCCTTGATCTGAGTTTGATCAAGTCACCGACATTACCAATTTGATCTACCGTCTCATGCTACTACTTTGCAAGAAATCATTGTTATTCAAAGCTCTTCACTTAGTCGAATCCAAATTGCATAATTATTGTATCCCAAGATTCCTAAATGATTCACCATTTGTGCTACTCCTTTGCAAGAACCCCTCGTTCTTCAAAGCCTTTCACTCGGTCAAATCCAATATTTGCAAAATCTTGTAAATCCCCCAAATCCACACTTTGATCTTGAGGAAAAAAATATCACCATTTTTTCAATGAAACCTCCTATGATTCTCAACCCAACCTTAGCTTACAACCAACCTAAATTTAGCTTTATCAACAATAGTCTAGATGGCACACAAAAAATTAATGAATATGTGTATGTTGCTTGTGTGTATGCATAAATCCAAGGTTGAAGATGATGAGCAATCTAAGTATATGTTTATAATTTTATCAAATTGAAAATGATGCATGTATGAAGTATATGTAGGTGTGCAAGTTGGAGACAAATGGGACACTAGAAGTTTGACACATGTCGACATGCAAGGCGCACACTAGGGCCGGTCATGACATTTTAGAGGCCCAAGACAAATAATTAAATCTACACTCTCAATTATTTATTTTTAAAAAAATGAAACATCATCTATTTAAATTATAAATAATATCAATAAAATCTAAGTTAGTTATTTATCCATATAACTAATATAAAAAAATATTATATTCTAATCAATATTTGATTGCATTGTCATCTCTAATAATTTAGAAGCCCTATTCCAATTTTTAAAATTGGTGTTTAAAAATGAAATAGATTTTTTTTTTTAAAAAGACTCATATAAATTAAAATAAAAAATAAAAAATTAGCTATAAATATTTTAATGTCTGAGCTAAACAATTTTCTTGTAATTGATGTTACATGTATTTATTTTTTAAAATTCTAATTTTTTTCTTTTACTTATCTAACAAAAAAGTATTTTACTGGAAATATGATTCATACAAATATAATTTTGAAATAATTTTAATATGATCCATAACTTAGTTTTAATATTTTATAATGATTATAAAATATGACCCGTTTTTGAAAACAATTAATAAAACTATGGCAGCTTTTGAAAATAATTACAAAAAATACACATGCATTACCAAATATCACAGGTTTTAAAAACAAAAATACATATGCATTACAAAATATAACAGGTTTTGAAAAAAAATACATAGGCATGGATGGAACACAAGCCCTATGTATTAAACTTATGGTACGGAACCGGTGCACCGTAACGGCTACACTATAATGAATTTTTTGAAAACATTTCTACCTAATGTATATACAAATAGTTCATATATAATTTTTAAAGCCCAAACACAAAAAAAATGAGGCCCTAATTTTTTGATGCCCTGGGCTGTGGACCTGCTTGTCCTGGCCCAGGGCCGCCCCTAGCGCATACAGTGAGTGACTCAAAGATACTATTTAACATACAAAAAATCTAAATCTATCCTTGTTTTGATATCATATAAAACATCTACTTGAGAGGCAATTGCATTCACATACCCCCTTTGATAATGGAAAAACTTCAAAACTTGTGATGATGCTTTTCATGTCCTTATGAAGGCTCCCCCAAAATTTATGCCTCATGAACTTCATCTCCGCATATGCTTCTCCCCCTTTGGCAACATCAAAAAGAGA
Source organism: Vicia sativa (assembly GCA_021764765.1). Taxonomy (NCBI): domain Eukaryota; kingdom Viridiplantae; phylum Streptophyta; class Magnoliopsida; order Fabales; family Fabaceae; genus Vicia; species Vicia sativa. The sequence goes on from CM038796.1 coordinate 231,884,532, forward strand.
CAAAGCGAGTCATGAGAAGTATCATACACACACACACACACACACACACACACACACACACACACATAGGCGTTAGGAAAAAGTCAGAACGTGCACTCACCCATATATATGGAATGGCGCAAGAGATAAAACATAAATAATAGGAAATACACATCACCATAAGAGCAAATGCATGATAGATGATGAATGTAAATGTTACTTCTCTATTTTATGATTGACATTAATTTTAGTAAAATAAATTAGGAAGCAATATGTTTAATATAATGTTCTAACTTGTAGAGAAAACATGTTGAACAAGATGTTCTATTCAGGTCGCTTGTCTGTCATAGCTGAAATTTTAAATTCTATTAGCGTGTTACAAATGTTGAATATTATTAAAATATTCAGTAATCATACATGGTGTCCAAGATGAAGAAATCAGAGGTGTTGAACTAAGACGTTCTATCATCAGGAGGAACATGTCGAATAAAGATGTCCTATACAAATTCATTCGACATCGTGATTGAGATCAATTGGAAAGTTGGATTATTTTTGTTTGTTTCAGATGCAGAATATTCTGGAAATATTATGTAATCCTATGTGGTGCTCAACTTAAGGAATGAGATATTTAAGCTGAATTCAAGGAGCACTGTTAGTTTCTAATTATGGAGATATTTTAGGAAACATATGATTGAAGTCTTATTTTTATGCAAAAGTTTTTGCAGATTTTCAGCAATTGAAATGCTTCAATTTTGAAGCCCAATCTAGTTCAGAAGATTGTTATAAATAGAAGGGTTCAAACCTAATGTAGGTGTGGAACTTATTGTAACTTTTATTTGAGCCTTTAGGGTTTGTGTTCCATCGTTAATTGTGAGGTACTCTTGTATCGTTTGATACTTGAGTTGAATTGTTAGTTGAGTTGTAACTATTTTCAGTCACTCATAAGGTTTTAAGAAGTAGTTGATTGTGTGTCTTTGAAGTGCGTCTTCTAAAATTATTCTAAATTGTTTAGAGTTGTTATTGTCACTGTTTGTGACTGAGGAGAAGTGAGACGAGTGTTATATCTAGGAGTTCCTAGGTAGAAGTATAGCATGGATAATGATTAAGTGGTAAGTTGTAACAAAGGTATATTTCTTGGTTTTTCCCTCTCTAGCAAAACTTATATAATTTATAATAAAATAACTTTAACTGTTGAATTATCTATGCATGTTTCTTTTGATGAAACTAACACCTCTAAGCAGAACATAATTATTTGTGGTAATGATGATGATATTATAGAATTACCCTCGAAAGAATTTCCTAATTATAAAAGTGTGAAACAACCATAACACCAACAAGAAGTTTCACAATAAGATACAAATCATAGTGATCTTCCTCGAGAATGGAAAACCCATAGTGATCACACAATTGACAAAGTAATTGGTGACATAAGCAAAGGAGTATCAACAAGACTAAATATCAAAGACGCTTGCTTAAACATGGCATTTATTTCTCAAATAGAACCCTCCAATATTTTTCTTCTAATATATTAGGATTTAGAATACTTTCACTTTAACTAGAATTTTTTTCCTTTTATTTTATGCTTTTTTATCTATTTTAAATATTAGAAATCGATGTATAGGTTGCAAGGTTGTTTTTGTAATAGCATAGATTTACTTTCCTCACATTTTTTCTCATTATTATGTAACTGCTCATGGGATGTTATAGCCTAGGTTAAATTTACTTTCCCGCACCTCCTTAGTATGTATCTTCCCTAAAGCCATATAATAGTGTAAGACTTTTATCTTTCCGCAATTTATTTTTCTGTAAATATTAACTGCTTAGATGTATGATTAATAGGATTGTATGGCAAGATCCAAAATCAACGCTAAAAAAACCCTAACTCCAAGATAAAGTATCTAAAAATAACACACTCTTACACTTGCACCCTTACAGTATCCTCTATTGTTGCATTCAGGAACATGGTCATGTCCCTCGAACGTAGGGATACCATTAGCAAAATTGCCTACGAATAACATCATCATAGTCTCTTCGGTATAAAGATCATAGTTCCTCGATGACCCTCGATATTGCCTACGAATATATGATATCATCCCTCAATTGTTGCTTACGAGAAATGATGATAGTCCCTACGAAGTTGCTAAGGTATCCTTATAATGTTGCCTTCGATGACCATATAATGACCCTACGTCTGTCCCTTCACATCCAATGGATGGGGATACCTACCAGCTAAAAGTATGGATAACACTATCCTAAAGGAGAAGGAAAATTACAAGAATGACCTTTGAGTGGGTAAAAGATCATAATTCCTTGTTCAAAACAAAACACTTTTCACACCTCACTTTTTTTCAAACAAATATTTTCAAACACTTCATACGTATTCTTGAGGACTGATACAAGAATCATTTTACAAATTTAAATCAAAATATTTTTTCAAACAAATCACAAACACAAAAGCAAGTTTAAAAAGTGAGCTAAGCAATTAAGAGCCCGTAGATAACTACGGATGAAAAGCGTGTTAACACCTTCCCCTTTTCATAACTTACCCCACGAACTCAGAATCGGGAAAAGGTATTTCATGTTCTTTTCACCTTTCCTTATTGGATAAAAGAAAAGTCAATGGAAAATCTTGCTAACCGTAACATTTGCGATAAAACGCAAAACAACCAAGTCAATTCTCTCACTGTGTTACAGAACTGACGACTCTGCTGGGGAATGTACTCAAAGAGGGGTTACCTTAGGGCTTTTAGATCACTTTTACTTGCTTTCATTGTTTGATTTATCTGCTTTATTTTAAGGGTATTGCTTGGGAATTATTACTTGTAAGGATCCTACACCCGGATCCAGGATACCTTAGGTAAGTAGCAATAAATCATCGCGATTGTCCGGCATAGACCGAAACGGTTAAAATTATGGATGCGGTTAGTGTGATACTTTGGATGTCTTGATGGTCTTCAAGTTAAGTTGAGGAAACATTTGGCATCTGCGTGGTGTCATCAACCTGTGTTGATTGATAAGAAGTTGTTGTTGTTATTACTAAGTTGTGAAATAGTTGTTATGTTGTGTTGGAAATTTTGTTGTGATACAACTGTTGTCGTTATTATATAACTGTTGTTGATTCTATTGTTACAGTTGTTATTATAAGTTGTGAAGTGGTGATTTTATATGATCTGATCTAACATATTTTTTATTATACATTCAATTATATTGTTAGATATCTCACCCCTTTTATTTGTTTCATTGTTGCCTTTATACTAGTATCGTGCAGGTATTCGAGAATGAAGAATTATTTTCTTTTAGTCAAAGTCGGTTTAGTTGCTCTGATATGTAGCACTCGGGAGGATGGACAATTGTTGTTTAATTGTTGTTATTGTTTTAGTAGTTGAATCTTAAGTTGTTGTTATTAAAGAATCGTTATATTAAAGTTGTTTTGAGTTGGACATGAGTTTATGTAATTATAAGTTGAATTATGTGAAGCCGCTTATTAATAAAAGTCGTTTCATTTTCAAAAGAATAAATCAGGTTGTTATTAGTTTATCCGAACCAGTGTGATGTATCTGAATTAATTATGGTTATATGAAGTTGTTCTAAGTTGAAAATGTGGCATCTCATTCATTTGTTGAAAATTTTTCACTATAATTTTCTTATAATTATCGGGTAGAAATGGGGTGTTACAGGAGGCCAACGATCAATTTGATTTTGAATTTTCGAGGAAAAAACCTAGTTCGCTTTGTATTTTCAAAGATTTAATCGAATCGATCATGGAAAAGAGGTGTGTAAGTTAATTAAAATGTTTTGAAAGTTTTGAAAAGGTTCGAAAAGTGAAATTATTCACAAGAAGTTTTGAAAAAGATTAGTTTGAAAATCAAGAAGAAAACATTTTCGAAAAGTATTAAAAAAACACTTAAAAACGTCTATTTTAAACCTAATAAAAATTATATCAAAAGAAAATATTTTTTGGAATTTTTTGACATAATCATAAAATAGGTATCTTAAATGACAAGTGTGCAAAAAATTATCTCAAAATGAGAAGTTTTGATTTGTTTTTGAAAATGTTGACGTTTGATAGAAAATATGAAAAAAAACAAGTGGTAAAAATTTATTTTGGTCCTAAAGGGGTTTGAACTCAGAACCTTGCACTCAAAGGTGAAAAGATTAGCCACTGGGCCACATGTGTGGCTTGTTATTTACACGCTTCCATTTAATTATATTTAGAAACATGTTTGTGAATTTTTTTGAAAAATAGTTGAAAAGTGAAGAAAAGAATGAAAACTGAACAATAAAAAGGTCTGGGTGGGGTTCGAACCCCAGACCTTGGGGAAGGCAAAGGACTAAGAGCGCGCTGGCTGCCATTGGGGTGGCTGTTTCATCCATGAATAAAACAACAACCATTAAATATATTTTAAAACGAGAATTTGAATTTTTGGAAAAAATCAAAAATGCACGCAACAACTGCATCTTCTTCCTCACTCCATGATTTCATAACTTCCTTATTTCTCAATGAATTTGAATGAAGTAAACATAAAACTTGCTCGTTTTTTATCCAGGAACATGATGGTAGAATTTAATTTTATTTATTTTAAGCCTATGATGGAACATCAATGAATTTGAAGAAATCATATGAACCCTAATTATGAAAATTGATCATGAAATCGTGTAGGTGCAGCAAATCAAGCAATTGATTGAGGGTTTATGATCCTCATAGGTGCAGAAACATGATAGCATGGCAAGTTTAAATTTGGAATGCAAAAATTGAGAAGTTCGAAGTTGAGCAACTTACCTCTTCAAGTGGAAATCAAATTCTTCGAAGGAGGTGTTTCAGAAGTTGTTTGATGATTTGTACAACTTCAATGGACATCAAAGATCATGTAGAAATGCTCAGCTTGCTTTGAGATAGACTGGAACTTTGTACCTAAGTCCAATTGTAGCTCGAGCAAGTTGAAGATGATGATGGTGATTCTGGAGTTCTAGAAATGATTCAAGGGTTTGGATCACTTATATGGGATATATGGATGATGTTTGAAGTGAAAGTTTGAAGTTTGCACGAGTGAATTGAGAAATGGCAAGTTAAGGCTCAAAATGCAAGTTTATGAAACTTGGAGCATGATTCTGAGTTTGACTAGTTTTTGTGATGGCTTAATAATTGTAACAACTTCCTAAGGGTATTTGGAGAGTGTTTGAAGCTTGAGATTGCTAAAAAATTGCAAGGTTCGGAGATTTACAAATTCTCACATTTTGGAACTTTGAAACTTGGAAAAGAAGAAAGAAGTGAGAAAGCAAGTTTATGAATGCTTTGGTGTGATTTCCAAATGAGGAAAGACCTCTATTTATAGGCCAAGCTGTTTGGCAAGCAAGGCAAGGATATGATTGAATATTTGTGCAAGTTGCCTTAAGTGGTAAGAATGGAATCCTTCCATTTAATGCACATGGTTAAAAACTCAAACCATGGTTAATTCACTCAAGTGATCTTATCCTCATCTCAATCATACTCCTCAATTTTTTGGGATCAAAACCTATCTTTTATGGTGACAAGGCTTCTAGAAGGGAAAATTTGCAAAAATGACTTAAAAACTTGGAAAAAAGACTTGTAAATTATGGTTATGGACCTCTAAGTTTCAATTTCAAAACCCTAGCTACACAAAATGTTTTTGCAATTTATTGGACATTTTGGAAATCTTGGAACAAGATCTACAACTTTCATGTTGAAAGTTTTTCTTGAATCAAAATGGATCTAGGTGAAAATGGCCATGAAAATGATGAAAAAGTGATAAAAACACTTGAAATTTTTTCCAAGTGTTAGAAAAATTCAAGTTTTGACTTTTTGTTGACTCTTTCACACATTTTGATTTTTTATGATCATGATGGATAATTTGAAATGCTTTGATGATTGAAAAAAATTTGAATTTCAAAAGATGATCAAAAGTCAAAGTTTGACTGATCTAGACAATTGACTTTTTGTCAAATGTACTCAGAATTTCTCTGAGGATCAATCATGGTATTGGGGATGTTTTGAACCAATAAATTAGGTCAAGATATTGAATTGATGATTTTGAGGTCATTCTCCAAGCAATTAGGTCATTCATTGAGCAAAAAGTTAATGATACACCATCCACGATCAAAACCCTAATTTGGTCGATTCAAGATAGATCTTGAGGAAATGATGGGAATTTGAAGATCAACTGTTGATGATTGATGAAGACAGATCATTAGTGGTTAGTTTAGACTCAAACCATAATTTGATCATATCTTGAACAGATGAAATATTTTGATTCAAAACCCTAATTTGGCTCAAGGAGCACACACAAGCTATCTTGTTCTGAAATTTGTTAGTGATGCAATGATGCATATGTGAATGATATGAGATGGTATCTTAGGTAAAAAATTGGGGTATGACAGATGCCCCTATTTAAGTTTCTTCAACCAGAGATATGAAGATGAAAATCTTCCTCTTGAAAGGTGTGAAGAGACTTAAATATCAGAATACACAAATTTTGGTCCTAAGATACCAAAAAATGCTAATGATGCAAAGTGATTACAAGAAGTTTACCCAGGAGGTACCAAAGGGTGACATGTTGGGGGGAAAATTGTGAGGATATCTCAATCTATTTAAGAAAGGAGAATCTTATTTGTTGGAAAACAAGTATATGTTTCACAGGGAAAAAAGATTCACAACCGAAGTGAATATCTATTTTGCTTTGGGAAATGAGAGGGTTACCTTCTATCAACCTTGTGACAATGTTCAAGGTAAGCAAATGTGATATTACTAATTATCAGCCTAGTGATAGTTTAAGGTAATTTGGAATGAAAACTCATTTATCGATTATCAACATTGTGATGGTAAATGACATGAGTTCTGAAGATATTACCAATTATCAGCAAAGTGATAACTATAACAAGGTAATTCTTGAGAAATTTTACTGAGTATTCAGCCTTGTGAATAATAGACAGTAATGGAAACAGATCTCAAATGAGCTTATATTTTCCCAATTACAATCGTGTCGGGGATCTTTTTGAGAAAATGAGGGTGTTTTGATTGTAAAGGTACATGTTTCTCAGAGAGAAAGACAACTGTGTGGATTTCTTGAACTTTCATGATTGGACTTGTTAATAAGAACAATCATTTTATGATAAGTTCAAAGATGAAAAGGAAATAAGTGGCTCCAATGACGAGGCTATTGCTTATTGCTTGGAGGTAGATTTTTGTGAAATCTATACCCGAATTGGTTAAAGATAAGGTTCAATCCAGGAATGAACTAGAAAGAAGCGGTCAAATAAGATTTTGTACCCAAAAAGGAATGAACTCGATTGGGGAACTGGAGAAAGAATGTGCTCTTTCTGCTTAAGGGTGGCATTCTAATGGAGATACGACACATCCATACTTGTTTTCGGGAATAAATGCAACCTAAAACAGTGATATTAAAGCAAACATTAAAAAATGCAAGAATGCATTAACGATGCAATTATGTATGAATAATGAATTTCATGAGTGTCGTATGCATGTTGGCGATACTTGACAAGACAACAAAGAGTATTTGGAGAAAGGACTAGTGTCGTAGTTCAATCAGATACTTAACAAAATCTTCAGCAATGGTGTAAATGTTACTGGTGATGAATCAAAGTTGCATGCTTAAATTTTTCCGAGGAGAAAAAGCATTTTTACTGGCGATCTTGCTGGAGATTATTTTTGGATAGAATACCGTCTTTAATGATCTCTTTCGGGGAAGAAAACTTCTCAGCAGTTGTTTATCATTTAGAGGTCGAAGCACTCATGGAGATAATTGTTGTTGTTCCTTCTATGTTCATAGTTCGAAGGAAAATTTCGCTTTTATTTTGAAAAGTTTTGAAGTAAAAATTCATTAATTTTTTGTTTCGTTTCAAAAGTGATTATCACAAATAAAAGTGTTATTTGCAAGACAGAATAAAGCAAGAATTTCAAACAAGTGAGCACAAGGCTCAAATTTATTGATGGAATGGTAATCATCCAAAGGCGTGATTCCATGGACTATTTACAAAACTTGGAAATGGTAATATATTAGGAAAAGGCTAAATTGAAAGCAATAACCCTATTCTCCCTAACAATTGTGAATTCCAACTATGCTTGTTGCTTCAAAAGATTTGATTGAAGGTCCCGTTGATGAAAGATTTTTCAGGTTGACGAAGTACAGACTGATGTAGTTACTTGTCATTTAATCCTTAATTTTTGCCTAGATTGCCTTTTCAGGTTTTCAATCTACCAGGATAAACTTTTTTGTTTATTATCTCTAATTTTTGCGTGGACCGCCCTTTCAGGTTTTTAGTCCACCGAGACGCTCATTTTTTCCTAAGCTACCGTTTTAGGGTTTTCGACTTACCGAGTTGTTCTTTTGTCTTTTTAGACAAAGTATTTCTTGACTGCATCAACATTTACAGGATACGGGAGTTCATCACCGCCCATGGTTACAAGAGTCATAGCACCGCCAGAGAAGCTTCTTTTGACGATGTATAGGCCTTTGTAATTAGGAGACCATTTGCCCCTAGAATCTGGTTGAAAAGACAAGATCTTTTTAAGCACGAGGCCGCCTTCTTGAAATTCACGAGGTCAAACCTTTTTGTCAAAGCTTTCTTTATCCTTCTTTGATACAACTGTCCATGACACAAAGCGATCATACCTTTTTCTTCGATTAAGTTCAATTGATCGTATCTTCTTTGACATCATTCAGCCTCAAATAACTTAGCCTCCATGAGGACTCTCATTGATGGAATTTCAACTTCCACGGGGAGCACTGCACCGTTCTTAATGTTCTTGTTGGCGGCTTCCACAACACCGTTTATCTTTGGATGGTAAGGAGACGAGTTATGATGCTCAATCTTGAATTCCTCACACAATTCTTTCATCATTTTTTTTGTTTAAGTTTGATCCATTATCTATAATGATCTTTCTTGGAATTCCATATCGGCAAATGAGGTTGTTCTCACAACCACTTGTCTTGTAACATTCGCGTAAGATGTTGCATCGACCCATTTGGTGAAGTAATCAATGGCCACTAAGATGAAATGATGATTGCTTGAAGCTTTTGGTTCAATCATTCCAATCATATTGATTCCCCACATGGAGAAAGGCCACGAAGAGGAGAGAACATTGAGTAGAGTCGGTGGCACATGGATCTTATCTGCGTAGATCTGACACTTGTGACATCTCTTAATGTGTTTACAGCAATCAAATTCCATTGTTATCCAATAATAACCTGCTCTTAAGATTTTTCTGTACATTGCATGCCCATTTGAATGGGTTCCAAAGGGCCCTTCATGCACTTCATATATTAACATATTTGCTTCGTGTTTGTCCACGCATCTGAGCAAGACCATGTCGAAGTTCCTTTTGCATAACACATCTCCATTTAGGAAGAAATTTTCGGAAAGCCTCCTTAGAGTTTTCCTATCTTTGTGCGATGCCCCGAGTGGGTACTCTTGAGTTTGAAGGAAGCGTTTGATATCGTGGAACTACGGTTTATCATTGATGATTGCTTCAGTTACAAACACATAGGCAGGTCTTTCAAGACGTATGATGTTGATCTTGGGCATATCGTTCCAATGGTTGACTTTGAACATGGAAGATAGAGTATCCAAGGCGTCTTCCATTCGATTCTGATCTCGAGGTATGTGATGCAATTCAAATTTGTTGAAGAAAGTCAACAAGCGTCTTGCATAATCTCGGTAGGGAATCAAACCAAGGTGATGAGTTTTGTACTTGTCTTTGATTTGATTGATCACAAGGTATGAATCTTCATATATGTCAAGGATCTTGATCCTTAAGTCGATGGCTTCTTCGATACCTATAATACAAGCTTCGTATTTTGTGATGTTGTTGGTGCAATCAAATAGCAATCTAGCAGAAAACGGGATATGAGTTCCCTCGGGAGTAATGATGACTTCCCCAATTCCATTGCCAATAACGTTAATTGCTCCATCAAAAATTAGGCCCCACCTTTATTCAGGATCAGGACCTTCTTTAGGTAACGGTTCGTCATAATCTTTCATCTTTAAGTACATAACATCCTCGTAAGGGAAGTCAAACTTGAGAGATTGGTATTCATTGATTGGTTGATAAGCCAAGTGATCGGCAAGAATGTTTCCTTTGACCGCTTTTTGGGCGCGATACTCGATGTCATATTCAGATAATAACATCTGCCATCGGGAAATCCTCCCTGTTAAGGCAGGCTTTTCAAAGACGTACTTGATTGGATTCATTTTGGAGGTTAACCAAGTCGTGTGATTGATCATGTACTAAAAGAGACGTTTTGAAGCCCATACCAAAGCACAATAGGTTTTCTCGAGCATGGAGTAAGGAGTTTCACAATCTATGAACTTTTTACTCAAGTAATAGATGGCGTGCTCCTTCTTACTGGTTTCATCTTGCTGTCCAAGCACGCAACCCATAGAATCTTCTAACACGGTAAGGTACATAATTAGCGGTCTTCCTTGGATTAGAGGAATCAATATTGGAGGTTCTGACAGGTATTCCTTGATACTGTTGAACGCTTTTTGGAAATATCCGGTCCATACAACCTCTTGATTTTTGCAGAGAAGCTTGAATATTGGTCCACAAGTAGCAGTCATTTGAGAGATAAATCTGGAGATATAACTCAATCGTCCAAGAAATCCTCTTACTTGTTTTTTAGTTTGTGGCGCAGACATTTCTTGAATATCTTTGACTTTGTCGGGATCAACTTCAATACCTCTTTGGCTGACAATGAAACCTAGGAGCTTTCCAGATCTCACCCAAAGGTGCATTTGTTAGGATTCAAGCGAAGCTGATATTTCCTCAGTCATTGAAACAACTTCAAAAGATATTCGATATGTTCTTTTTCAGTGTCAGACTTTGCTATCATGTCGTCTACGTAGACTTTAATCTCTTTGTGCATCATTTCATGAAAGAGAGTAGTCATTACCCTTTGGTAAGTTGCGCCTGCGTTCTTTAATCCAAACAACATTACTTTGTAGCAAAATGTGCGCCATGGCGTGATAAAAGATGTCTTCTCCATGTCTCCGGAACCATCTTAATGTGATTGTAACCATAGAAACCGTCCATGAAGGAAAAGACGTTGAACTTAGCAGTGTTATCAACCAGCATATGAATATGCGATAATGGGAAATCGTCCTTTGGACTGGCTTTGTTCAAGTCCCGGTAGTCAACACACATCATGACCTTTGCATTTTCTTTGGAACATGAACCATGTTGGCTAACCATTGAGGATATTTGGAGGTGATGAGAAAACTTGCGTCGAGTTGCTTTTGAACCTCCCTTTTGATTTTATCGGCCATATCTGTGCGAGTCCTCCTTAGTTTCTGCTTAACTAGTGGACATTCAGGATTTAATGGAAAGTGATGTTCTACGATTTTGGTATCCAACCCTGGCATATCCCGGTAGGACCAAGCAAACACATCGATGTATTCTTTGAGAAGATCTATTAGTGTGCTCTTGACATCGTCATTGAGTAGAGCTCCAATGCTTACTTCTTTTCTGTTTTACTCAGAACCCAAGTTGATTGTTTCCAAAGGCTCTTCGTGAGGCTGAATGGATTTTTCCTCATGCTTAAGTCGTCGGGAAATCTCATATGGGATCCCTTCTTCTTTCTATTCTCCAACGTCGAACACAGGGAATTCAAAGTTGGGAGAGGACATAAGGTTATTGCATTCAATGGGTTTATTGATTTTTAATCTGCACATATGATTTATGTTCGTTTTTTAGAAAAAAGCAAATGCAAAAGTGTATGCAGATTATTTGAAAGTGTTGTTTTTATTGGGTTTTTTAGGATTATCATTTCCATAAAAAAAGCAAAAAATAAAAAACAAACACAAACTGTGAGAATCAAAACAATGCTTTATTTATGATTCACATATGAAACAAGACCCTAAACACAAACTCTTTTGTCATGGGCGAGACAAAGAGAAAAGCATTTAAAAGCTAGCCCTATAAAACATCTCTCTTAGTTGGGCTAGGCGGGAGTTCAAAATAAAAGCGAGATGACTACTTTGAACGGTGAACAACAGTCGGAGCTTTAACAACTTTCCAATAGTGACGAACTCCTTGGTACACTATGTATTCCGACAGTTTTCCCTTAGGATAATCTTCAGTGATGACGTTGACCATTGGTCGAGTAAGATTTGAAGGATCTGGTTTGTTAACCTTGTCCTTTGTACTGCTGAGGCGATCTTCCTCTACTTGTTCGACAGGTCGAGGAGTATAAAATGAGGTACATGTATATTTAGGCGACATGTATTCTGGACTTTTAGGATGCAATTCCCAATCTTCTGAATGAAGAGACTCATTATCAAAGACATTTTCCAAGTCATTTTCGGGACCATCTTCCCAATCATCTCCAAAAATTGCACTTATCCAGGAATAGACAAATCCAGGTTCAACAACCTTGGAAGGTGTATTGAAGCAAAGATCTTCAATCGTGATCTCAAACAGATGATGAGATGGAGAAGGTATGTATGCCTCTTCTGGTTGACTGAGATATTCAAGAGGATCTTCCCATCCAGTTGGTTGGATGTCTTCGATTGAAATTCTTGAACTTTCAGGGGAGGTATATTTTACCATGAAGTCAAATTTTCTACTTGGCTACCCCAAGGTATCACAGACCTCAGGTGGGATAGGTGGAATTTCTTCTTTATCATCTTGCTGAAACATGCCTTCGAACTTATCTGAAGGAGGATAGAACGGTGTATACGGTTCTTCTTGAGATGTGTATCCAGAGTCGTTGAGATAAGTTTTCCATTCTTCAGAACCAGAAAGATTTTCTTTAGTGCCTTCTTCAATAAGGACATTGACCTCTTGAGGAACAGGGTTAAGGAAACCTCCATTATGGAACACTTCTTTGATTGGACGAAGAGTTTCATCCTTCTCATTATCTTTTGAGAGCACTGGAGTAAATTTGAGTCCTGTTTTTCTTTTGTTGTTGAGAGGAATCATAACTTGTCCCCAACCGGAGGCAGTACCGTCTTTCACTATTTGCGCTGCTTCTTTGTAAGAGGAGATAGATGATCTGTTTTTCTTGGTAGATTCATATTCTTACGAGAGACCTTGGAACTGCGTTCCTTTTACATCGTCAGCAGTGATGAAAGAAAAAGTGGATACGTGGCTTACCAACAAGGCTTGCTCCCCACTAATGGTTACCAATTTTCCATTTGTTACGAATTTCAATTTTTGGTGGAGCGTAGATGTTACTGCTCCAGCTTCATGTATCCATGGTCGACCTAGCAAACAACTAGCTAGCATCAATTATTTCTAGATGAAAAATTGAAGATAATATGGAGCTTGAGCATTATAGGAACAAGCATGCTTTTATATTAAGTAATAAGTGCTCAACTTTGTTCATGACTCACAATCATGCATAAGATTTTGATTCAAATAGTGCATATGTTATGGATGAAATTGAAAAATATATTTCCAAAATTCACTGAGGAAATCGATTACTCATATTGAGGAAATCGATTTCCCCTTCTCGATACAGCCATGCACCTTTAATGGAAAACATTTTTTCAACGTGGAAATCGATTACCCAAATATTGGAAATCGATTTCCTTCACAATGTTTTCAAATATTGGATGCAATGCTCCAAGGAAACTGATTACCCCATATTGGGAAATCGATTTTCTGTATTAACAGAGCCAAATATATCAGTTTGAAAATCTGAATGTTTTCTTCTTGACAACTCTTAATTGTTGCATTGTTTCAATAATTTACACTCTTTCAGATTTAAAATTATCTATTCCATTACATTTTAAATTCACTATATTCATTCAAAAATTGTCAAAACTAAGTGTTGTCATTCTCAAACTTTCTAAAAAAAAATCTGCATTGTTTTCAAAACCAGTCCAGATAATTTACTTCATATTCATCGACACTTTGAGCACTACTATCTTGATAAAACTATATAATTGAAATAGAAGATCAATTAAGTGAATGATACATTATATATCTCAAATAAAACCTTTGTAAAACTAGAATACTTGTTGTATCCTTGTTGTCCAGGATTGTTGGAAGCAAGAGAATCATTGAGGGAGGATTGTTCTCTTAGTGTACTTAGTGAAAATCCAAGAGAATTGTTCTTGGTGTTTGTGTTGGTCGTGTACAAGTCCAAACAATAATAAAATCTCTTATATGTTGTAAGGGGACTAGACATTCCTTCGGACTATGAAGGGAACTAGGATACATCCTTATGTTCTTTATTTTTCTAGAACTTTATCGCTTTATAAAGACTTAACAAAACCAAAAAAATAAGAAAAAACTTGACTCTAAAATCACAATTTTTATTTGATCCTAATTCATCCCTCTCTTAGGTGCACTCCGTACTTACAAGTGGAACTACACATGGTTCTGATAAAATATTTGGAGGTAAGATTGTTGTGTTTGGTGGTGACTTCAAGCAAATTTTTCCTGTTATACCAACATGTGTGAGTCAAATGATGGTTATGCTGATATTTGTATTTCATATGAGTTTTTAATTTCAAATTTTTGAGATCCTATTAAGGAAACTGATACCCTGATCTCATTCATAACTATGTTGATTCCACCTATCTTCACAATCATACTATTTAACCTCAACAGTTGAAGTAGTAGATGATATCAACCAATTTATCACAAACCTTCTTCCAAGTATTCATTATTGCATTTATTATGGGTTAATTATGTTAATAGTAAATACCTTATTTTATAAGTTTTTTTCTCATTAAGTATAATTTACAATTGTTGTAGGAGAAGAGAAATAATAGTGATTCTATAGATAAATATGATGATATTAATTTTGATGCATATGAGCATGTCACACATGAGTTTCTAAATGCTCTTAAAACTTCTAGATTTCCTAATCATTCAATCAAGTTGAAAGTTGGGGCGACTGCCATACTAAAGTTTAACCTAGAACAGTCTGAAAGCTTGTGCAATGGAATACGACTCACTGCGACTAGGCTTGCTAATTATGTCATTGAAGAAAATATAATTTATGAGAAAATATTGGTAACATCATTTATATTTCTAGAATGTCTTTGTCCCCCATAATCACCATGTCCATTTAAATTGGTGAGACACTGATTTCCAATAAATGTTTTGTTTGCATGACAATTAACAAATCTCACGGGCAATCTCTAGACAGTGTTAGTTTATATTTATTTTAAAAAAAAATAGTCATGGTCAATTGTATGTCGCCATCTCTAGAGTTAAATCTAAAAAGGGTCTGAAGGTTCTTATTCATAACAAAGATAAACAAGCTATGAGTACTTCGACTAATGTTTTATTTAAGGAACTGTTCCAACATATTTAATAGGTATGTTTTTATTATATCTATTTTATCATTCCATACACAATATACATTTTTTACTTTACATCCAACCTTTGTTTTTTTTCTTTTTCAGGTTCACCCTTGAACTACATCCTTTGCAACCAAATTTGAGACCAAATTTGAAATAAATTTAGAATCAAAAATATATTTTTGATTTTCACTCAAATATTCTAAAATATGATGCGTATCGGAAGTATATTTTTAATTTTTCATAGACATTTTTTAATTTTCACGGAGTGCGCCCCACTCTTATGACGTGGATTAAGAAATTCACAAAATTATAGACCCCTTGATCGTAGGACTTTATCGTCTATAAATCGGGAGACTGCAAGTGCACAGTCCTATCGCGTAGTTTTAAAAAGATATCGAACCCACAGAGACTATAAATCGACCTATTGTTATCCTAAGTTACAGTATACAGCTAAGGCGAATAATTCTTTTGGATAAAGGTTAAGGAAAAATAATAAATAAAACGGATATCGGTACGTAATGTAGTGAACCTAAGCGGATTAAATCGAACCTAAGCGTATAAATATTGTTAACTTAATTGTTCCGTATAAATTATCAGTTTAAAAACCCTCAACTCACACTTTCGTGGTCTTATCTCGGATTATACTCCTAAAGCCCTATGCCTGCTCTCACTAGCCTATAAGTATTTAGAAAATATTCTTTGAAAACTTAATAAAATCTAATTCGTTTTAAAGCGCTCTCGCTGTATTTAAATCGAATGCCTAACTTTAGCTATCCGGTTAAAACCTCACACTTTCGTGGTCTCGATCCTAACCTATTCTACTTATCTTACTTTCGTAACGAAAAGATTATTTTTAATTACAAAAAGTCATAACCAAGATTTAAGTTAATTAAGATTTTATCTTAAGAACAATTTAATTCCTACTCTTACTACTATTACTTACCGATACCTAAATGGTTTAGCCGGACATATTTATTAATTCAGACATGCATAAATAATAAGGTTCAATATATTTAAACATCTCCATAATTAAGTAAAATAAAATAAAATAATTAAATAAAATAAAATAATTATATTAAGAACCTGAAAATAATACTGGAATAATCTTGTTCTTCGAAATAAACGAGCATTCCACCACAAGTCGGCTGGATCTGCTCGAAGACTTCTCGAATCGAAAAGAAAATGCGACAAGAAAAATAAAAAGCACTAGATCTAGCGTAAGGTTAGATCAGTGAAAAATTACACAATAATTTTCGGTGTAGAAATTATCGTGAGAAAATTATAACGACTTAAACTAAAATAAAAACTAAACAAAGAAACTAAAATGGAAAAATAAGATAAAAGTATAAAACTGAGAAGAAAATAAAATGCGAAATAATGGAAGAACGATTTTTCGGTAAGAATCGCCGACCCTTGCTCTGTGCCTTGCATGTTGTATTTATAGCCTCTTGCTGTAACTGCCTTTTCCAATTTCGTACGAAGAGAAGTGGTGGTCGTGTGTAAAACTGACAGAACGTGGGAGAAAACATGGGACGAAACCTCTTGAAGAAAAGAAGTGTGAGACGTGGGTCTCACATCATAAAGCATCATGAGACGTGGGTCTCACTACAAACAACGTGGAGAAGGTGGTTTCCTTGTTCACCATAAGTTGAAATATAAGCGTGTTACGGTCGTCACAAGGCTATTAGCGTGTTACGGTCGTCACAAGGTTGTGACGGTCGTCACACCTTGTGGACTGAACTTCTGCTGGGCTTTTCTCTTCTGGGCTTAGTCTTATAATTATTTCTTTCTTCTTAACTCCTCCTTTTTGCTATATCACCCCTTTGCTTCATTTCTTTGGCTTTTTAATCCAATTTTTCCTCAATTTTATTTCTTTGCTCAATTGATTCTTTATTTAATACAAATACCTGAAACAAAAGAAATACCAACGTAATACAGAAATAAAATAATATAATTAAATAAAAATAGTAACATTATCTATGAAAATTAAGTCAAATATGTTATATAAATTCGTGTTATCAAACTCCCCTATACTTAAACCTTTGCTTGTCCTCAAGCAAGAATTAAAAATGACAAGTCATTTAAGCATAAGTCAAACACAGATATAAAACACAATTCAATTCGTATTTGGTTGCTATTCACTTCTTTGTTGGATAACTCAAGTTTAGACATCGACACCAAAATTACCGTAATAACACTAGATAACCTCATTTATGCAGACCATTTAAGTCATGAATTATAACTCGACCTAATACTTTCGTTTTGTTTCACCCGTTTTCATTCTGGTGCAATCACATTAAGCCCTTTACCTCACGCGCACATAGTGGAGTAACCGGTTAGTGACTTTGATCTTTATAATCCAGCTTGGAGTTCTGGTAATTATATTTGGTACTCCTTTATCCAATTACAAATTGCGGGGGATCGAACCGTCATCCGCCCTACCAAGTTCAGCACCAGGAACCACTGAACCAATTCATAATGGATGTTTGCATAAATATTTTATAGTTTCCGCAACTGTTGAATTAAATGATCTGGTAAGGACCATCTAACTTAATAAATGCATCTTCTGATAAAAATTTTCTCTTAAAAATCTTGATCAATCACTTATATTCATCGATTCTCCACGTAGTTTGTCGTTTAAGACGGTGCCGACTGCTTTTATAAACTACTCGGGATTACTTTAAAACTAAGTCTTAAGGTGTTGGTATAATAAGTACTTAAATCGATCTAACGCGTTGTCGTTTTGAAGTGTTAGGACGATAACGATTTTGCTTTAGTCGCGCTCGAGTTCTTATTTATAAAAATAAGCAACCTTAATACTAGTTGAGTATGTCAATAAATGCGTTTTAATTTTTTCGTTATGGCTCAAGAAAATGGAAGAATTCGAATAAGCACGAGAATTTAACATAAAAGACTAAAATTACATAAACATGTATTTTATTAAACGGAAATTTTGTAATACATAGAAGGGAGGAAACTAAAGGGAAATACTAAATAGAGCAAAGAAAATAAAAATGAACTAAGAAATGTTCAGACTCCCCTAAACTTAAAATGAGCATTGTCCTCAATGCGATAGAACCAGGAAAAATCAGAAAGGAGTAGGGTGATCACTCGTCGCTTGGAAAATTTCGTCTTCTTGCTCCTCTGCCTCTATGTTTGATTGGGAATTACGGTGGAAAATAAAGAGAAGAGAAACGGACGAAAGATATAAATGTCAAGGAGACCAGAAAAGAAAACACGTGAGGCACGGGGACGGGGGCCACTGATAGACGAGACGTCAGTCTCATAAAGAAAATTGAAAGACAAGAGAGACAGGGGCGGTCGTCTCAAGAACATGTGAGGATGGCAGAGGCGTGCGTCTCCATATACATGGGGAAGGAGGCGTGCGTCTCCACTGTGAGGAACAAGCACGAGGCGAGCGTCTCCATAAATAGCATGCATGACACGAATAATTGAACATGCAGGGAGTCTCAAAGGCAATGAGGTGACCGTCTTGGGCAGCAAAATATGCATGCGTTGTGACAATTGAATGCAGGGAATCTTAGCATAAAGCCAAGTCGTCCATCTCAAGAAAACATGTGACTTGAGGCACGAGATAGGGAATAGATTTGTAGATCACATGCTACATACTACATACTTGTGTGTGTGTGTATATATATATATATATATATATATATATATATATATATATATATATATATATATATATATATATATATATATATATATATATATATATATATATATATATATATATAATACTAGTATATATAATGCCTTATAATCAGTATGATAAATATTGAGAAATATTAATTTAGTATACTGATGGAAAAGTACGATAATTAGAATACTCAATTATTACTATAAATATTAATGCGAAATATTTAATTTAGTGTAATTATCGGTATTACGGGGAAATAGTTCAGACGCATCAGAAGAAAGGGTGCAACCGATAATCGAGTAAAATTTAAAATTTAACATAAAATAGAAAAAATGAAAATACGGAAAAGAAATTTAAAATTAGAAACTAGAATGACTACTCGTTGATTTTCCATGGCCACTTATCAAGCCATCTCACATATCCCTCACCTTTTCTTTTCTTACGTTTATAGGGTGGTTTATTCTTTCGAAATTGTGGTGGTGGTTCTGGATCTATCATAAGTATAAGTTTTTTAAATTTGGGCTTAGTGATTTCATCCATCGCCTCATAAGTTAACCTTACCCTCTTAACAGTAATTATATCCTTAATTTTATGGTCCTCTAATTTTCGTTTTTTAGGCAAGACTTCAAATAGTGGTGAATTAGTGTGGATATTTTTCAATACCGCAACATACGTTTTAAATTGGGAGTCTACCGAAGTTTTCATAAAAGATTTTGGGAAAAGGATCAGTGGGGTGTAGTGATTTGGGATTACAATGTGCGCTTCCTTCTCTACCTCGTTTAGAACCTCCTCTTCGAATGGTGTTGGTGAATTCTTCTCAATCTCCACTATTTTCTCGTCAGAACTTTCCTTGGCCACAATATCACTCTCCTCAAACTTGTCATCACTCTCTAGATTTTCAAATAGTTTTTCTATAATGGTTGTTTCAACATCCACATCCTCTTTGGGAAATGGTCCTAGAAGGTTTTGTTCGAGTTGGAAGATTTGAGTCTCTAAGCCAATGTTGTGAGACGTGAGAGATTCAACCATAATGGTTAGTTGGCTAAGAGTTTCATTATTTTGAAGGCTTTGTTTTCTTACTTCTTCATTTTGGACAGTTTGTGTCTCTATATAGTGCTCAATCATAGATTCTAACCTAGAGTTAGTTATCATCTCATCGGAATCCTCTATTGATGTTTCGAAGTTGAAATCTTGCTATTGGTCAGAGTCTTGAAAGTGAGTTAAAGTCTCCTTTTGTGTTTCCCCGAAGCGTTCTATCATCCTAGATGTTTCATTAAAATTTTCCATTAATATTTCGAGGTCAGATTTATATGCTTCTGGTGATTCTTCAAAATATTGGGCGTGATAATTGTAGAGGGAATTGGGTTGAGGATAAGTTTGGTTGAAATTATAAGTTTCTTGTGGTTCCTCAAAATGTGGGGATTGGTAGTTTTGGAGGTAATTTGGGTAAGAGTAGGTTTGTGAAGCATTGAAATCTTCCATCAGTATTTCGAGGTCGGATTAATGGGATTCTTGTGATTCCTCAAAATACTGATAATGGGCGTAGGAAAAATTTGGGTTATACATAGTAAATAAGGTAAAGGTGCCTTAGTCTATACGGCGTAACACCAGAGTTACAATATCGACTTAAATAGTCCCCGACAATGGCGCCAAAAACTTGATCGTAGGACTTTATCGTCTATAAATCGGGAGACTGCAAGTGCACAGTCCTATCGCGTAGTTTTAAAAAGATATCGAACCCACAGAGACTATAAATCGATCTATTGTTATCCTAAGCTACGGTATACAGCTAAGGCGAATAATTCTTTTGGATAAAGGTTAAGGAAAAATAATAAATAAAACGGATATTGGTACGTAATGTAGTGAACCTAAGCAGATTAAATCGAACCTAAGTGTATAAAGATTGTTAACTTAATTGTTCCGTAGAAATTATCAGTTTAAAAACCCTCAACTCACACTTTCGTGGTCTTATCTCGGATTATACTCCTAAAGCCCTATGCCTGCTCTCGCTAGCCCATAAGTGTTTAGAAAATATTCTTTGAAAACTTAATAAAATCTAATTCGTTTTAAAGCGCTCTCGCTGTATTTAAATCGAATGCCTAACTTTAGCTATCCGGTTAAAACCTCACACTTTCGTGGTCTCGATCCTAACCTATTCTACTTATCTTACTTTCGTAACGAAAATATTATTTTTAATTACAAAAAGTCATAACCAAGATTTAAGTTAATTAAGATTTTAGCTTAAGAACAATTTAATTCCTACTCTTACTACTATTACTTACCGATACCTAAATGGTTTAGCCGGACATATTTATTAATTCAGACATGCATAAATAATAAGGTTCAATATATTTAAACATCTCCATAATTAAGTAAAATAAAATAAAATAATTAAATAAAATAAAATAATTATATTAAGAACCTGAAAATAATACTGGAATAATCTTGTTCTTCGAAATAAACGAGCATTCCACCACAAGTCGGCTGGATCTGCTCGAAGACTTCTCGAATCGAAAAGAAAATGCGACAAGAAAAATAAAAAGCACTAGATCTAGCGTAAGGTTAGATCAGTGAAAAATTACACAATAATTTTCGGTGTAGAAATTATCGTGAGAAAATTATAACGACTTAAACTAAAATAAAAACTAAACAAAGAAACTAAAATGGAAAAATAAGATAAAAGTATAAAACTGAGAAGAAAATAAAATGCGAAATAATGGAAGAACGATTTTTCGGTAAGAATCGCCGACCCTTGCTCTGTGCCTTGCATGTTGTATTTATAGCCTCTTGCTGTAACTGCCTTTTCCAATTTCGTACGAAGAGAAGTGGTGGTCGTGTGCAAAACTGACAGAACGTGGGAGAAAACATGGGACGAAACCTCTTGAAGAAAAGAAGTGTGAGACGTGGGTCTCACATCATAAAGCATCATGAGACGTGGGTCTCACTACAAACAACGTGGAGAAGGTGGTTTCCTTGTTCACCATAAGTTGAAATATAAGCGTGTTACGGTCGTCACAGGGCTGTTACGGTCGTCACAAGGCTATTAGCGTGTTACGGTCGTCACAAGGTTGTGGATCGTCCACAATTGAACCTCTGGGCTTTTCTCTTCTGGGCTTAGTCTTATAATTATTTCTTTCTTCTTAACTCCTCCTTTTTGCTATATCACCCCTTTGCTTCATTTCTTTGGCTTTTTAATCCGATTTTTCCTCAATTTTATTTCTTTGCTCAATTGATTCTTTATTTAATACAAATACCTGAAACAAAAGAAATACCAACGTAATACGGAAATAAAATAATATAATTAAATAAAAATAGTAACATTATCTATGAAAATTAAGTCAAATATGTTATATAAATTCGTGTTATCACCCCTAAAATTTGAAAGCCCCGGTGATGTCGTAGAGCAGGTTGCGCATGGACCTGACATTATCCTGCAATTTTTTTAAACTTATTTTTATAAATTCAAACTTTACTTTTGTATTATAATTAAAAATGTAATATAGAATGCGATTATAATAAAGTTCATATTCATTTAAATAGGTCAATTTGAATACAATAAAAAATATATTTATGGCATGTGATCTGTCTTTTTTATATAAATATATTAATAAAAATGATTAACTATATTTTTGGTATTTATAAATATCACAAATTTCATTTTTTGTCCTTATAAAAAAATGACATATTTTAATCCCTATAATTTTTTAGTACCTATAAATAGAATTGGGAATGAAAACATGTCCTAATTTAACATATTTTTTAATATAAAAAAATAATTTTTAATGTTATTAGAATAATATCAAATTATTTAATTTTAGAATGTATGACATGGCTAAAACTCCTCTTGCCAAGTCATCAAACTCACAACCAGATGGAGGGGGACTGCAAAATTCCCATCTGATAAACTTGAAGGAATAAAAACCTGGATTTTAAACTAATAGTAATAATAATATCATATTTTAAACCTAAAGTGCATTTAAACCTAATAGTAATAATAATATCATATTTTTATAAAATAATAATAATAATAATAATAATATAATAATAATAATTTTGATCAAACAAATTAATATTTTAGTATTTTTTTAATTATTAACGGATACGAATATCCGCGAGTATGAGTACCATCAAATTCATATCTGTATCCGTAAATAAACGGATAACTAAATATCCATTTATTTTATCCATGAATATTAATTAAACCATCATATCCGTGTCCGTGACAGGTTTTATCCGTGGATATTCACGGGTACGGATATCCATTAAACCGTCGTAAATGTTAATCACCTATACATTTTTTTAATGGTTCACTGGTGTTAGAGGCCGAAGTATTTATTATATTTTAATTTTTAATATTATTAATAATATTGAATATATAATAATTGAGCCTATTTAAGACTACTTTAAACCCCAAATGTTTTGGTAATCACGTGTGCCACATTAAAATACATGTCCCTAAATTTTGTATTGGTGTATTTTTCATTAGAAAGATGTCTATATTTTTCAACAATGACATGATCACTCAAAAAGTATCTTGTCACTTTTGACCAAAGCAACAATAATTCATACTAGGATGACTGTGGTGGTCATGAGACAAAAAGAAGATGATGAAGTAACAAAAGCTACTTAACATGGGTCAAGTTTGAATGAAAAAGAAAAAATGTTCTATATACAGAACATTTGTCACTTAATCTTAAACACCATTAATTTTTCTTCCATCAAAATCACAAGTCCTAAAAAACATGTTTATCTTTTCCCCTAAATCCCGGATGACCAATAATATTAGCAAAAAAGTGTGTGCAATTTTGGAGATAGTGCATAATTTCTTTCTGACCATATGCTAAAAACCATCCTCTTAGATATTAAATAAAATAAAACAATATACTTGAGTCTTGAATATCTTTCTTTGTGATCTTTGTTGAGATTATGAGAAAATTTAATTATATTTATTCTGAGATGTCTAAAGTACATCGTCAAAATGTACCTTCGGCTTGCCAACCCAACTTGAAATAACATCTTTTAAGATGGACCTTTGACTCACTTTTTTTTCCTTCTCTTTTTTATATGGCAAAGTTTCTCAAATCTTCTATAGGAAGAATGAAATTGAATACATAGTATGGCATTTTATCCCCTCTCAAAAAAGAAAAACAACACCTCTATACTATAAACGCACAATATTTACCATGTCACTCGTAATTAACTAAACTAGATTGTTTGCCTTACAAAGCAAATTTATATTAACAATCAGAGTTTTACCAACAAATTAGTAAAGAAAATAACCGATCTGAAGAGACATTAGAAAATAAATCAACAGAAAATTAGAAAATTTGAATGCATGAAATAAAATGGCAGCGACATTAAGCTTTTACAAAGATGGTTTAAAACTCGATACAGACTCAATCAACAATGCTATAACTCTCCGATGTGAAGAGTTAAAACTTATAAAATACAATAATATATGGTTTAAGTTTGTATATTTTGGATGATCCAAAAATTAAAGCTAAAGATCTATTTATAGAGTTCCAAAGTCCTACAATGTCTCAAAGAGATTGCTGGATTTGTTAGCGGAAAAATAAGAGTGAATGGAGTGAATTGGAAACCAAGTCAAGCTCATTTGTAACTGTTGAGTATTTTTAAGATGTGGCGACCGCCACACCCTCATGGCGAACTTCATGCTCACAAAATAACTATGACTTGGTCTTTGTGACCATGAGCGCGTGAACCACTCTTGGCCACCTCTATGGTGAACTCCATGGTGATCGCCTTAAGTGCAATATGCCCATTTCTTTTATGTTTTTTGTCCAAATGACTTTGTCTCTTCACGTACGACTCTCATTTGGTCAAATGCCTGAAATATAGACAAAATGCCAACATAATATAGGAAATGGAGATAAAACAACAATAAAACATATGAAAAGTGACTCAAATATACAGTGAGTTTTGGTGTTATCAAATTCTTCCACACTTGAACCATTTCTTGTCCTCAAGCAAAAAAAATGAAAGTAAACAATGACACCCGATAGCTACTCTAAACTTAAAGACTTTATTTTGAACAAGGTTATGTCAATAGGTACTAATTCATGAAAGCAAGGGCATCGTAATAACACATTCCACATTTTGCAGGCATAAGTCTCCTACCTATACAAACCAATTTGTATCATGTTATTATGCTTAAGCCTAACTTACTCATCCCATTTTTCATCCTTTTTCATTCAGGCACAATCACATTAAGCCTGTTATCCGTACATACTCATAGTAAGGCGCCCAATTAGTGATTTTAATCCTTTGCATGAGGTTCTAGTACTTTAAGTGGTGTAACCCTTTTATTTTCCCTATTGTAGTTATGGGGGATCAGACTGTAATTTGTCCACCAAGTTCAGCACCAGAAATATCTGAACCAACTTACAACGGGTTTTATTCTATTTTTGTAGGTTCCACAACCGTTGAGTTAAGCGGTCGGGTGAGGCTTACCTAACTTAGAAGGTGCATTCCCTATTTTTAATTATTGCAGAAAAATTAGGATCGTTCACTTATATTCACCAACTTCTCTATGTAGATCATGTTTAAGATGGTGTTGACTGGTAAAATAAACTACTTAAGGATTTATTTAGGGGTGTTAAGAATTATCCAGATCGATCTCTATAATTAACAGACTTACAATGTTAAGATGATATCGAAATTTCAGGATTTTTCCAAGTTTTTATTACTTATCCTAAGCTTGTCTAATAGCCCATAATTCAAAATAAACATTGTTTCTATTGCAAAAAAATTCTAGTATGGATCAAGAAAAGGAAAATTTCAACATAGATCATAAACCACGCATAAAGACTCGACAATACATGCAATGATTCGATAAACAAACTAAAACTAACCAAAGAAATCATAATCAATTATACAAGAAAGCAATAAATCTAACTAGAAAGCGGGAAAAGTAAAGTTCCTCTCCCACACTTAAATCAAACATTGTCCTAAATATTTTAGTAAACGTGGGAAAAGGAAAAATAACATGATCAATGCTCGCACTGGTGGTTGCTTGCATGCAGTTGTCTCCCATACAACGCTTCTTTTAACGTCAGTAGTTCTACGGCTCATGAGTGTACTCATGGAGGTTCTTTCGAGTAGGGATGGCAAGCAGACCCAAACCCGCGGGCCCCACCCGCACCCGCACCCGAGTCAACGAGTGAAACCCGAATTGACTGGGTTTGGGTTCGGGTTCGGGTGTCACCCGATATTTCGAGTGTGGGTTTGAGATAGCTTAAACCCGCACCCGAAACCCGAAACCACACCCGCTTATATGTTAAATTACATAGCTATCCATAAATATATATATATATATATATATATATATATATATATATATATATATATATAAGTATTAAAAATAAAATGTAGGGTTTATTTTTCAAAGAATTAAGTTACATGTTTTATATGTTTTAAGTTTCACATGTTTTTGATGCGGGTTTGGGTTTGGGTGAAAAAACCCGAACCCAACGGGTGCGGGCGCGGGTGTTATTTTGTCACCCGAATAGCCTTTGGGTTCGGGTTCGGGTGATGATTTCGGGTGCAGGTGTGGGTAGTGTGAAACCCGCACCCGACCCGACCCGTTGCCATCCTTACTTTCGAGAATGATTCCTTGGTCAAACTTTTTAATAATATGAAGTTCTGAAAATTCGTGTTTGGATGATTTTCATGATTTTCGTGGCTTGATTTCTTGATGTATGTTTGATCTTTTTGAAAGCTATGAGTTGGTTGTTGCTCCTTGCCATGTGATCTTCATTTTGTGCTTTGAATCGTGAAAAATGGTTGAGAAATGAGTAAGATATGAAGCTTAGAAGGTGGGTTTGTTGGTCTGAACAATATGCGTGTTAGGGCTTTGGCTGGAGGTTAGGGATGATGAGGTGTCAGTGTGTGATTGGACATGTTCTTGTTAAATAATTTTTGTTTTAATTGATTTTGTGATTTTATTTTCTTGATCAAAACATCATAAAAAATTCTGAAAACATTAGGGTGGCCTTAGAATATTATCTCTGACTTTGTATATTTTTTTCATAATTTTTGAAAATTATTTGATTGGTGAAAAAATTCAGAGTTTAATTAATTGATTTTTTGTGTAATATTTTCATTAATTTTTGTTAAAACCATTTTCAAATTAAAAAAATTACACAAAAATCATTTCAGGCTTTTTGATTGGTCCATTTTGTATCCCTGATTTTTATTTCCCAATTTTCTAATTTTTGCATACTTAAATAATTTTCTACATTATATTGCATTTCATGCATTTTAATTATCATTAAAAACATTTTCCTTCATACAAAAATTGCATAAAAAATATTTTGAATCATTTTATTCACACATATTGCATTTCTGAATTTTATTTCATAATTTTGCATTTTTTTCATGATTAAGTAATTTTTTGCATTAAATGTTTAATTAAAATCTCATATTTTGCATTCTTATTATTTTCACCATTTTTCTTGAATATAAAAAATTCATAAAAATAATTTTTAGGGTTCTTATAGTCCTATTTGATTTAAAAAGAAATTCTTGAATTTATCAAATGAATTTATATTTGTTCCAAAATATTTTATAAAACTTGTTTAGTTTGAGCTTTATCTCAACTAGTTTTGAAAGATGAATTTCTATTTCCATTTTTTTCAAACATTCAAGGATTCAAGTTGATTGATTCTGACTTTTATATGTCTTAAGTGTTCTAAAAGAATTTTGTTTGGATTTTTTAGGTCATTTTTCTATTTTTGTTTGATTTACCTAAATTTAGTCAATTTTGATTGCTTAGGTTAGAAGTTACAATTGCTTGACTAACTTCCTTTAACTTTTGAGACTATTTCTGTTTAGAATATATTAATATGGTACCCAATGGTCTTAGAACTATTTTTGTTGAATTTTTAGGATTAGGTTTGTTATTTTTCCCCTTTAAGTCAAATTAGGGTTCCTAATTAGTGACCTTTATAAGTTATACTAACTAGTTTGATTTTGTCTTCAAAATGAGATGTGTTAATCTTTGTTCCAAGATTTTGTTGCCGACTTCTTGGCATATTAAAGGACTTGTAGCATTTTTGTTTCAATTTTATAACCTATGCTTCTATTTCCTTATCCAATTAACTTTTTGTGCATGCATCAATGATTTGTTTAGTTTCTAAATATAAGGAATGCAGTTGTGCAATCCATGAGGGATATGATCTTCTTTTCTTCATCCTCATTTTCTTTTGTATACTTGAGTTCATCATTGAATCATTCAAGTTCTTACAATTTTCCCATCTATTGTCCCTTTTATATAATGAATGCTCATGATCAAGGTTTAGGAGGTAGCTCTTGCGCACCACCTTCAAAACCTCATGTGAAGCTCTTTTAAATATGACCCATCTTGGTTATGATCTTTTATGATTAGATTGCTATCATACAATTCTCCAATTATACTTGTTTGACATTTCATTGTCCACCCTTCATGGTGACAAGTTAGGAGTCACATATTTTAGTGTTGACATAATTGTATGTGAGATTGCTTGAGGACTTTCATGCCCACTTCTTTTGATATTTGAATCTTGTTTCCATGCCTCTCTTTTATCTTATTGCTTATGCTTATTTGAACCTTAGGGTGACATTTCATTGTCATCTATTTTTGGTATCACGTGAGAAGTTAAATTTGTCCCTTTGTTGTTGTTTTTTATAGCTTAATTCTTTAATGATTTCTCATGAGCTTTTGTGCTATGTATCCTTATGGTTACTCAATTTTTACTTAGTGTTGTCTATATTACATAACATTTGAGAAACCTAATGTGGATCCTTCATGATCACCTTTTCTTTTATGCATGAGAGACTATATTTTTATATGTTGTCATGACACTTTAACTTGTTAATTTGATAACATTGTTAAAAGTTACTTTCAAGTTCAAGATAGATATTTATAATAGGGATATGACACTTCCCTAGGACTAATAAATATAAATTATTCTTTTCACACTTGATTTATATCATCCATCATTGATTTAGATAAGTGTTTTCCATCTCTTGTGATGTTGATAATCAATTAGGTGACTTGTTTTGTGTATTGAAGTTTTGTCTTCTACATTTTTTGCTCATGAGTCTCATTTTGAGTTATCTTATTACACAAGTCACACATGTCTTAATTATCTAATTAAGACCATTTGTTTAATCTTTATCAAATGCTTTGAAATTGCATAAGTTTTGGTGTTTTCAAACCCTACTTTTGTGTGTCTTTGAGTACAAGCCTTCTTCTTTGTTTGAGATACTTTTGTTTGTGATTTTTTTAGCACTTAATATACTCAACTTGTGTTTGATAACATCGTTTATCTTTAACCTCTAATCATAGGTTCTTTTTTTTTCATTGTTTTACCTTTAAAGGCTTGCTTGTGTTTGTCTGTGCTAGTTTTGCTCTAGCTTGTTAAATACTTTGTTGATGAGCTTTAAATGAATATTGTTTACATTTTTTCTTATATTGCCTAAGATAAAGGCCTTGTGTGTTATATCACCTCTTCACCTTGTTCCTTGACCATGTTTGACTTATTGGCTTGCATGCTTGCTTAAATTAACTTTAGAATTGAATATTGACTTATTCCTTTGATAGTTTTGTGTTGTTTGTGTTATTGATGCATGCTAATTGATTTTGTGCTTTGTATGAATATCATATCTATTTTTTTTATCACTAACCTCACTCTTATGTGACATTTAGCACAAGTATGCTTGAACATATGCATGCATACACTTGTGCACACACTTCATCACACACTTTTGGGATGTACGTTTATGCTTTCTTATGATAAGTTGTTTGTGAATCTTCATGATGATTGTTTATATGATATAAATGTGTTCTTAACATGTTAGAAACTGATTTTTATGTCTTTATATCTTCTAAAATCTCATTTCTCTTCATTTATGCACCACTATGCTTCATTTGACTCTTAGATGCATTCTAGGTCAAGTTTTTGACTAGTTTTTGTACTAGTGTTGTAAGTGTATCTTTGTGATATTTTCTTTGTGAATTATTTTTTATGATGTTGCTACTGTAATATATTCAACTTGACACCTTCTTTGCATGTTATGTATGTCACACACTTATACTCACTTCACCGCACACGATTGTTGCATGCTTACGCACTCTTGTAGTTTTTTTCCATGAATTTTTGTGGCTTTGTATTGCATTATGTAAATGAAACATTAACATGTTATATATTGAATTTTATGTCGTTTTATCTTTTAATTATCCCTTCATCTCATCTATGCTTAAAATCTCACGCAATTTACTTTCCGTATGCTTTTAAGACTAGTTTTGGCCTAGTTTGTGTACTAACTTTGCATTTATGTCTTTATAATGATGTTTGATGTTTGTTTATAGTTTATATAAGCTTTGCATATGTATGATGTGTCTACTGACCTCACTTCACATGACACTTTTTATGATTATTCATTCATATGACACTTTGTATGATTATTCATTCACTTGTTTCCATTTCATCTTCTTCTTCTCCTTCTTTGCACTTGTTGGTGCTTGGTTTGCGTGCTTCTGCCAAAGAATTTTGTTTACTTCTTCCCCTCTTCTCATTTGGTTTTCTAACTGTTAACTGGAAATTTGTAGAGTATGTTTGAGGACACTGCTTAAAGGTAAATGCTCCTACAAGTTAAGGGCTAACCTTAAATGAAGATAGTTTTTGGGAAAAGCTTTACAAAGCTAAGTTGGAAGTACCAGAAACATATGTCGGTTGAGAAGCTGAGTCAGAAAACCAACCCAATCGACCAAACATCCAGAATAAATTGCTTCGAAAATAAAACTAGATCGACAAAATAATGTGTTGGTCGATTCGACATAAGTTTGGGTCGAATGAAGGCGTCAGTCGAAACGGTCGTGCTGTCGAAGATGTAGGCCAAGGAACTTAGGAAATATTATTACGCCTTAAGAGTATATCGAAACCAAAAGTAGTTAGTTCCTTCTGAAGTCATGAAGCGGGAAAGAGTCAGAATAAGGAGATCGTGGGCAATTGTCTTAGAATATCATGGGTTCGAAGCGTTAAACGGATGGAGAAATTGTGTGCAACAGTTGTCTCTAGTCTAAATCTCGTCCGTTGATTACTTTTAGCAGTTATCTTGTAAAATACTATAAATAAGTCAGTATGTTAGAATTTTAGCGGTGTTCATTTGTATCTTCAAATTGCTTGCCAAAACTCTGCCCAATTTCGCGCTAAAGGAAGAAAGAGTCATTCAAGCCTTTGATGTACGTGAATCACCATATTTTTTTTTCAATGCAATCAATTTACATTTAAGTTTATCTTTACTATTTGTTTGCTACTGCCTTATTTTGGACAAATCTTTTACCAAAATACTTCAACGTCAACTGTTGGTCACGAGTCACCAATTAGTGTTCTGTTGAGTCTTGTTTATCCAGTGCCTGCAGTCGGTTAACAGGTAGTCAAAATTCAGTCTGTGTGGAAAGCCATTGTGTTGTTTCCCCTGGTCTTTGAAAACCGTTTCTGGACTAGGGTCTTGCTTACGGAATCAATACAATATACCAAACCTTAGCACGTGTCTTGAGATCAACTGATCGATCTTGCAAGTAACCCTTAGTTTTAGGACTTAGGGAGGACCAACGGTTGTTTACCATTTTCCATAGTAAACAAATTGGCACACCTGGTGGGACAATGTGCTAAGTGTTAGAGTTTGTCTTAGAAGTGCATGAAACTTAGAAGTGGAAATTCAACAAATAAGAAACCACCACCTACTAGGAAACGTACACCTAAAATGACAAACATACCCGCATCGAATGCGGATGAAGTTCCATCTCGAACGCTGGGTACTACCGACCCAGTTGTTTCGTAACTTGCATTATTTCCTCCTTTAAGCAGCACAACTGCCTCAGGGCCAACTACTTAAGTATCAATTCCCATTCCCCAAACCACACCGGTGAGTCTAGGGCCTGTGGTGGCCACGAGCACCATTCCGAACACAGCGATACCTCAATTTGGTACTGCTACGAATCCCCCTTATGGAATGCCGTATTACTTAACGACGGGATACCAGTCGACCCCAAGTGTAGCTATAGTGTCTGATAACGTGCAGAATACAAACGCTCCTTTGCAAGGATCTACAATAGGGGCAAATAGGGAAATGCATGCGCAACATTTAAATATTACCTCTGTGGCAGTATTGAGGCAACAAATGGATGATAACAACCATGAGTTAGTTAATATGTTAACTAACCAAATAGGCAATGTGTTTAACCCCATATTGCAAGAATCAGTCGAGACTAATAGGCAGTCCGCTGAAACAAACCGACAGGTTATTGCACAATTAACACGTTTGTGTAACAACTTAGGAGCCCCCAAGCGGCTACCCGACAGGGGCACGCGGTTCGACAACCCATACCTGTTCATGGTGACATGGGGGCAGTAGAAGAAGAAACTGTGTATCAAGGTCAAGCTGCAACGCCTCAAAGAAATGTCGTTGTCAACCCACCTAGGGTTCTAGTGCATAGAAAACAAGAGGCTGACCAAATCCTTGATCAAGTTCGACAGGAGGATTTAGTTGTCGAGAATAACTTAACCAATATTTTCGAGAGAATTATGGCCCGAAATGGTATGAATACAATGTCAAGGCCAACATATTCCTCCCCATTATCAGAGTATATTTTACAGACCGAAAACCCTAGAGGATGGAAAATTCCTAAGTACACTAAGTTTAGGGGAGAAACGGGTGAGACGACGGTCGAACACATTGCTAGATACCTTACTGAGTCTGGAGACATTGCAAATAATGAAGGCTTGAGGGTGAAACATTTCCCTTCGTACCTTACTAAAGAAGCCTTTACATGGTTTACTACCTTGCCCCCCGATTTGATCGACTCATGGTCGAAGTTGGAGAAAGTTTTCCACAAACAGTTTTACAAGGGGCATTCGAAAATTAGTTTGGTCGAATTGTCAAGCATTAAGAGAAAGTTTGCAGAGACAATAGACGATTATTTAAATAGGTTTAGATCGTTAAAAGCAAGGTGCTTTATCCAAGTTCCTGACCATGAACTTGTTCAAATGGCTGCTGGAGGTTTGGACTACTCCATTAGGAAGAAAATAGATCCAACCTTCGTTAAGAGCATGTCACAATTGGCTGATAGGGTTCGACATCTTAAGCGCCTTCGACTAGAAAAAGTTAGACATACTAAGGCTAAGTCTAAGAAAGAGAAGGTAGCTTATGTCGACTTCGACGATACAGATCCCATATATGAGGCTGATTACATGTCGCCGACTAAGGCAGATGTGGATGTGGTCAATTAAAATCGTACAATAATGTAAATCATCGCTTTCCAAAAAAAAAATCCTCCGAAACTAGTTCAAGAACTCCTGCAAAAACTTATACTTTCGATGTTAGCAAATGCGAGGATATTTTTGATTTATTAGTCAAAGATGGTCAAATTCGAGTACCCCCAAATGCTAAATTACCACCATTAGAACAAAGACAAAAAAGAGGTTTTTGTAAATATCATAATTATCTTGGTCACACAATCTCTCAATGTTTCCTTTATAGGGATCTGGTTCAGAAGTCGCTCCAGAAGGGTCGCTTGAAATTTGCTGCAAGGAAACAGAAGATTGATACTAATCCTTTGAGGCAAGAAGAAGCGTTATTTATTGAGCCTGTCGATATCAACATGGTCGACATCACTGAGGTTCCTGACAACCCCATGTTGGTGGAAAGCACTGATGAGAGTCCAAATGTCAAACTAGCTGACGTCTATCCAAGAGACGATGAAGACCTGCTGGGTTTTCTTTGTCGTTGCAAAAACAAGGGTGCTCAAGTCGGTTTGTGCCCCAGATGGAGCGCGCCGACAGAAAACTACCGAGAGGGAGGGCCCAATGGAATAGAAGGGACCCAAGACAGTCATCCCAATTTAGGCCAAATACTTTTGTTACGTCGGCCACTGCACCCAAGGGGACGTGGATCAAGCCTCAAATGGCTGCTGGGCCATCAAATGCTACTGGTGTTATAAGAGAGGTAAAAGGAAAAGCACCCATGAGCTATCGACTAGAGGTACATTCTGAGAAGAAAAGTTATGTGTCTGAGAACTACATGGGGAAAAATCCGATGAGTCGAACTCCGTGGAGACGTTTCTAGAAAAAGTTGAAAGACAAGTCCGCTAAGCGTGTCAAAAAAAAATCCACGATAGTACAAGCCAAAGGTCGACTCTACTGTCAATCATCAGATTAAGGAATATGCCAACAAGCCAGTCGACAATGGTTCTGATGAGGCGACTGATGACTTTGCCTCTGATTCAAAAGAGAGCCTAGACATCCTAGTCAACGTTGTCTCTATACTCCCAAAAGAATATAATATCCCG
This sequence comes from Vicia sativa, assembly GCA_021764765.1. Taxonomy (NCBI): domain Eukaryota; kingdom Viridiplantae; phylum Streptophyta; class Magnoliopsida; order Fabales; family Fabaceae; genus Vicia; species Vicia sativa. The sequence goes on from CM038796.1 coordinate 231,918,818, forward strand.
ACAGAGGTAGAGAATACTAATGATCTGAATGCTGCTGAAATGGCTTTACACAAGCCAACTTGCTACTTTGTGATGAATAATGGCTCCATTGGGAGCCAGGATTCCTTTTTTGAGAGGCCCTACATGGCCATGAGGAGCCATTTGAAGCTTTTGCTGATCAGAGCGAAGGTCGAAGAAACCGCCATTAACAAGGTGTTAGTGGATTGTGGCGCTACTGTCAACATAATGCCACATCATATTCTAAAGAGGACCAGTAAGTTCGACACCGATATAAGGTCTCATAACATTGTCTTGTCGGACTATGAAGGAAGAACTAAAACTACCGTAGATATCATCCACCATATCATCAATATTCATGGTCATTCAAGGTCGACCACCAGTTAAATGGTTACATGGAATTGGTGTTGTGTCATCTTCCATGCACCAACGCCTGATCATATGGCAAGAAGATGGCATCGTATAGAACATTGAGGCTGGTCAAGGTTACTTTATGGCAAATATACACACTGTCGGCCAAAACCAGTTCGACAGGAAGTTGGCCAATATTGCTCCTTGCCAGCCAGTGAAAGAAGTGTATGCCAACTTAAATGAGGCATTCGTCTCTTTGAAAATACATGAAACCCACGAATTTGTGTGGGATGTTGAACCTCTGGAGGATACCTATGCAGAGGAACCCGTGCCAACAGGCTGGGGAAACCATCACAACAGTGATGTCTGAGCTAGAAGCTCTGAGAAGAATTTCGGCGTATATTGTCGAAAATAAGATAAATTCGGCTCTAGAAGCTGAAGAAGAGAAAATGGCCAAAGAATCTGGTAAATTTCTCGTTCCAGAGGAAGTAATCTTCGCTGTAGAGCCAGAACCACCAGATAAAAGCAAGTTGGTCAACAAAAGCATCGATGAGCAACGTCTAGATTGCATATACGACGACGAACCTCTAGGTTTCAAAAAGGATCCTATGGAACCAGAAAAAATGCAGCCACAAGATCCTTTGGAAGAAATCAACCTTGGCGTAGAGGGTGATAAAAGACCAACCTACATTAGCGCCAACATCGATCAAAAACTCATATCTGAGGTAATATCTTTATTAAAAGAGTTTAAAGATTGTTTTGCTTGGGACTATAATGAAATGCAAGGTTTGAGCAGGGTATTGGTCGAGTTAAAGTTACCAATAAAAGCTATAAAAAGCCAGTGAAACAAACACCTCGACGATTTGCGCCTACAGTTATGTCGAAGATCAAGGAGGAAATAGAAAGACTCCTCCAAAGCAAGTTCATCAAAACTGCAAGGTATATCGAATGGTTGGCTAATATTGTGCCAGTTATTAAGAAAAATGGAAAGTTAAGAGTATGCATTGATTTTAGAGATTTAAATGTTTCCACTCCTAAAGATGAATATGTTATGCCAGTGGCTGAAATGCTAGTCAATTCGGTTGCTGGTTTTAAATATTTAAGTATGCTTGATGGTTATGCTGGTTATAACCAAATCTTTATTGCAGATGATGATGTGCCGAAGACGGCGTTTTGTTGCCTAGGGGCATTAGGAACCTACAAATGGATAGTCATGCCATTCGGTTTGAAGAACGCCGGAGCAACATACCAAAGGGTAATGAATACTATGTTCCATGATTTCATTGAAAATTTCATGCAAGTTTACATCGATGATATTGTAATCAAGTCAAACAGTAAATCGACACACTTAGAACACCTTCGGAGATCTTTCGAAAGAATGCGAAAATATGGATTGAAAATGAATCCATTAAAGTGTGATTTTTGTGTGCATGCACGATATTTCATTGGTTTTGTTGTGCATAAGAAAGGCATTGAAGTTAATCAAAACAAGACCAAAGCTATCATGGATGTCAAACGACCATCGACCAAAAAGGAGCTTCAGTCTTTGCTAGGCAAAATAAATTTCTTAAGGAGATTCATTTCTAACTTAAGTGGCAAAACTAAGGCATTTTAACCACTACTTCGACTGAAAAATGAGGAGTTTATCTGGCAAGAGGAGCATCAAGAGGCTTTCGACAAAATAAAAGAGTATCTGGTGAAGCCTCCTATATTGGCACCTCCACTTAGAAAATTTTGAAATTTTAGCAATTGATAATGGGCAAGACAATGAATGGCGCAAACCCCTGGTCGACTACTTGCATTCGCCCACGGGTTTGACAGGTCGTAAAATAAAATATCATGCCCTGAATTTTGTTTTGATTAAAATTGAATTATTTAAGAAAATTGTCGAAGGGGTATTACTTAAGTGCCTAGGAGAAAGTGACGCATATGTAGCAGTGTCGAGTGTGCATAGTGGAGCATGTGGTGCACACCAAGCTGGACACAAGATGAGATGGTTGTTGATGCGAACAGGTGTTTATTTCCCCTCAATGTTGAAAGATTGTATCGAATTTTCTAGAGGATGCCAAGAATGCCAAATGCATGGAGGCATCCAACATGTGCCAGCAAGCGAATTGCATGCCATTATAAAACCTTGGGCATTTAGAGGATGGGCCTTAGATGTGATTGGGGAAATAAAACCAACATCATCTAAACAGCAGAGGTACATTTTAGTCGGTATTGATTATTTCACAAAGTGGATCGTAGCCGTAGCTTTAAAAAATGTCGACCAAGAGGCTGTGATTGATTTTATACAAAATCATATTATGTGTCGGTTTGGAATTCCTGAGACAATTACAACCGACCAAGGAACAGTGTTCACGGGGCAGAAAATGCAAGAATTCACGAAGGAAGTTGGAATAAAACTATTAACTTCTACCCCTTATTACGCTCAAGCAAATGGCCAAGTCGAAGCTGCCAATAAAGTGATAATTGGCTTGATCAAGAAACATGTGTGCAGAAAGCCAAGAAATTGGCATCAAACACTAGACCAAGCTTTGTGGGAATGTAGAAAGTTTCCTAAAGAGGCAACGGGGGAAACCCCATTTCGATTGGCATATGGACACGATGTTGTTTTTCCAGTAGAAATACATGTTCAATATGTGAAGATTCAACGGCAACATGAAATACCATATGAAGACTATTGGAATATTATGACCGACGAGTTAGTCGACGTAGATGAAGAAAGGATGTTGGCCCTTGACGTCTTGAGGAGGAAAAAAGATAGAGTGACTAAAGTCTATAATAAAAAGGTAAAGGACAAAGTATTTCATGTTGATGATTTAGTTTGGAAAGTGATATTACCTATGGACAGAAATGATAGAGTTTTAGGGAAATAGTCTCCTAATTGGGAATGACCGTTCAACATAATCCAAATTTTTCCCAATAACGCATATGAACTTGAAGAATTGGCCCTAGATCGACATATTCTGAGGGTGAATGGTAAATACTTGAAGAAATATAAACCCATTCTTCAAGAAATCTCAAATACGACCACGTAAAGTGTGTGTGTCGAACTGAGCTGGAACATAGTAATAACGGAGCCAGCATATTAATCGTACAGAATTACAAGACAAGAATGCCAAAGAGACGGTATTATATAAAATTAATTAGAATTCATATTACAAAAAGATATGAGGAATCACAAAACAAATAAATCAAAACGGTTACATTAATCAAAAGTTGCCGAACTTTCTTTGGAAGCTTCCCAAATTACCTTGGATGCGAACAACAGTACTACTTGGCCCACCAACTCTTATCCTAAGTGTGAGCAATTCCTCTTCGACTCGGGTTGTGGAAGTACTGACGATGAGGGCGTCTTTGGTTAATTAGAGCATTTTAGTCTGATCGGGAGTGATAGCCTGGTTGAGTTCTTCATCTTGTTTGACAACAAGCTCCAGTTCTGTGTTTAAAGCTTCCAGCTCCTTCGACAACTCGGCAATTCGACTGCATATTTCAGCAGCTCTTTTCCTTTTGGGACCTTGCTCTTGCCGTATTTGATTAATGGGGCCTTTAGGCCTTCGACCACCTTCTTGGTTTTCTTCACCATTTCCACATTCCTTTTCACCATCGCTTATTTTGTTTCGACCAACTTCTCAGCCTCTTTCATTTGAGTGACATTTTCCAGCAAGGGAGAGAGGATGTCTTCAAATGCTTCTATCATAAGCTTTGAGAATTCAGAGATCTTAAGACCCTTTAATTGGGTGATAGCATCCATAAGCTCTGGTCTAAGAGTTGAATCCTCATGCAGCAGATAAGGCAAGTCAGGAATGAAAGCATAGGTACGGATGGTGCCTGTCAGTTTCTTGACCTTAGTTGCTTTAGGCCCTAGCTTGTCGCCATAGACCTGGGAGCGGTCAGAGTCTGAAGACGAAACATACCGACTTACAAATTGGTCCAATCTTGCCAAAGCAGCATCGACATCCATGTTGGACAAAACATCTTTCGCTCCAGAGGGGTCAGCTGAATCATCCCTCTCAGAAAGACTCTGAACTTGGGATGGAACAGTGACAGTTTGAGGAATCTCTGAATCCTGCAGGGAATCTAAAAGACTAGAGTCAAAGCTAGTCGAACAATAACCTTTATGCTTGGCAGGACTAGTGACCGAATCAGAATCACTAAGAGAAGCCCAAACAGCGAGTTCAACAAACTCACCAGCGACCACGTTGGGATCCTGTCGGTGATGAGGTGAAGAAGCTTCTGAAAGCGGAGTATAATCTGGAACACTGCGTTGTGGTTCAGAAGCTTCGACCTAAAAGAGAGTATAAACATCAGACAAGTATGATTCAATAGTCAAAACACATCAGAGAATACCATAAATACCTGTGGTGGTGGTGGTGGAGAGGGAATTCTTGTTTCGGTTCCTCCAATAGAAGCAGTAGCAACGTCCTCTTTTGTTTCTTTAATAACTTCAGACACGAGCGTAGGGTTGGGGGTGACAAGGGCTGTATGTATTATGATATCACTATCAGCATGTGAAAGTAAGGCAGCGTCGTGACAAATAGTCAGGAGCACTTTACCTCGCCGCCTAGTAATGAGTGGTTGATCGCCGACCATTGTCGGCTCCACCTTATTATCGACCTTCACTCCAAGATTTTCGGCCGTGGGGGCTTTATTTTTATTTTTTGTTGCCTTTTCCTCAAGAGAGGACGCGTGCTTCCTTTTATGGTCTTTGGAATTTCGGGAGTAGGGAGACTAATCATCAGGCGATGGTTGTAGAAATAAAGAATATATCAAGAGAAATCATAACCTTTTTCAAAGCAGTCCAAAGTAATAAGATGTTTACCTCAGTCCTCTCACTATGGTGAGATTTTTTGTCCTTCTTGGACTTTTTGGATATGTTGGAGGAGCAGAATCATGGCGTTTTCGACTCTACATAAAAACGTTAGTGGCTGGTAAAATATAAGATGTCAAAGCATAGACATTTACACTTACAGAAGAATCAGCCTTCTTGATAGAAGAAGAAATGGGTTCATCTCAAAAAGGGTGTGGATGGGTGTGAACTACTAGGCATCAAACATAAGTGAGGTGTCAAATAAAAGAAACATGAACACAAGTGTGAGTAAAACATACCTTTGACTGTGAGGGTCCGCCTTCGGCGCTGGTTTTGACAGGTTTGGTCGATGCCCTCCTTGGCTTTCAACAGCAGCAGGTTTTTGCCTAGGAGCAACCACCTGTGGCAAAGGTACAGCTAGAAAAGAAGCTAAGTCAAATAAGGCTGTGAGTCAAATTGTGAAAGGAAACAAAATTTTCCAGAAGTGGTTACCCTTGGGTACTACGGCAAGCTCTCTCACATATTCAAGGTCGATATGCAGAAATCTTGGGTAGTCATGCAACCAATGCTTCGTCGGAACCACTCGGTCGGCTTTCTTTTTGTAAGCATTTTGAATATTCGACCAAGAGCTATACCACCAATTTGGGATAGACGGTCGAAAAGCCAGGGACAACAGGCTAGTCGGCAAAGGAGGAAATTTGATGTTTCCAAAGTGAAGTGCGTAAAGATATTTGTCTTTCGCGTAACTAGGGATCTTAAGTCGAGGAATCCTCTCAGTTACCTTCTCCTTTAGCTCTTGGGCCGCATCTTGGATGGTTCGACGAAGATTGCTTGGCAAATATACTACTCTGAAAAAATTCTGAAAAGCTTGAATTTCTCTGATATGGATTGCCTTAAATTTTGTTGTCTTCCTTTGAAAAGTATTGAAAGCAATAGTCAGTTCATTCATCTTGCCAGCAGCATCATTCACAAAAGTAATGAGATACAACTGCCACTAAGTTTCAAACTCTTGGGTGCAGTAGAACGCTGGCTTGAACGGAGTGAATGTTAATTTAGCTTGTTGAGCCCAAAGCATGTTAATATTTTCCCTGACTATCTCCCAGCTTCGGTCATCTAAGACATCTGTGAGTAATTCATAAGATGGATAGAATTACTTAGGCACAATCTGACAGAGTCCAAATTGTCGAGCTACCAAGTTGGGTTGGTAAGCTGTTAAGCAAGGACTCATATGAGTGATGGCATAAGTTAGATACTGGGGAGTTAAAAAGCGCCTCCAAAAGATCAAAGACCTCTGTCGATTTTTGGCTTCGACTGGTGGAAAAGATTCGGTAAGCCACGATGTCCCACTCCTGCCGTCAGCAAATGGAGCCATTAAGGGTTTGAAATTTTCCCGCGTCAGCATGATGTCGAAGAGCATTTTGAAGACTTCGTCGTTTGGAGAAGTTTTGTCTATGGGAGTCAAGGTCAGATAACATGGCCACATGGCCCCACTCCTGTATTGAGAAGTTGAAACCTTTTTCTGTCGAAAAGGTTTCACATCGTCAGAAAAAGTGGCATTCATCCACAGTTGCAAAAGCCAGAAAGGACCATAAACTAATACATTTTTCTTCTTTGGATTATTAGGGTCTAAGCTCTTTATTTGGTTGACCACGTCGGTCATAGAGGCATATAAGGAGGCCAAAATTAATTGGCCTAAGGCAATGGTTTCACCCCTATGCAATGGAGTGGCCAAATAAACGAACTGTTTGGCTATCTGCATCGATTTTGAACAAAACACGAAACGAGACAGCCAAAGATTCAAAAAGGTAACATGTTCTTCATCAGAGATGTCATTAGAGTCACGATGGTGGTGGTTGATGAAGTTGGCGTAGGTTGGATGTTTGGATTCATCAACGTTGAATTTTATTTGAATGGGCTCATGTCGGTGTGGTTGAAGATTGTCCCAACAGGCTTGGTTCCTGTTAAAGCAGCCAAGTCCAGCAGTGTGGGGGTCATCATGCCACACTTTGTATGGAAGGTATTGGTGGATCCTTCCCAAAAATGCAAGGCAGCCAGCAGCATGCCGCCAAGATAAGGTTGGCCGACACGAGAGAGTTCTAATAGGTCGTAAATACCCATTTCTCTACACTGTTGGCCCTTACCAGGTTCCAACCTTTCCATCCAAGCCCTAAACTTAGGGCAGTTCAAGGGGGGAGCAATGTGGAAGTTTCTGTCAACAAACTGCAGAGAAATAAGGTTTGTTGAGGTAATCAAAGGACGCTACGACCGCACCTTCATCTACATAGATTTCAGAAGGAACGTCTACTAGTAATGGACCTAGAAAAGCTAGAGGTTCATCATCGAGCCGAAAAGAGATAAGTACCTGTGATTGCCATATTTCAGCTTTTTCTTCGAAAAATTGAGGTTCCAGTACATAGGGTTTTACTTCAACATGGCGGAGATGAAGGGTTTCTGTGGGAGCTGTTGAGACGTGTTTGTCTGCCATTGCACAGGAAAAAGATGAAGATGGTGAAAATAGGGAGATTTTGAAGATTTCTGGTTTTGGACTAGGAGAACATTTTGAAAACAGCAAAGATTGTTGGTTTCTGGGTTGAGATGGAAGCTTGAAAAAAAGAAAAGACCTTTGATGTTTGGGTTAAAAGAGAGATGACAACATTTAGGATTTGAGGTTTTTTCTGGGTTTCCTGGTTTGAAGATTGAGAACGTAAGGGACGAAGTTTTTCTGAGTTTTCTGAGTTTTTCTGAGTTTTCAGAACATCAAAGAACCAAGTAACAACTGTCCGCATCAGTACCTGTCGCAACCCAACCTCACAGGTAATTCTAGACACAATTGGGTATCTAATGATAAACAGAGTCGACAGTTCTTTATCAAATATTGCACCATCTACACAAAGGATGTAGGGTGAAAGTACTGTCAATCGAACCTCGTATGAGTGTGGTATCTCATGCCTCCTCGCACGTGTCAACGGAACACGGATTCGACATGAGTATCTGTATAACCTATAGTGCAAATGCATGAAAACATGTACAAGTATATATATACAAATAATAATAACAAGCTATAAAGCAATAAATCAAACAAAAAACCCAAAAGAAAATAAAACAAAAGCTAGGATCGACTTCTAAATGGACCAATAATAGGTCAACTGTCCCTAGTGGAGTCGCCAGCTGAAGTAATCGGCCGAAAAATCATCCGATATATGATATATCAATGAAGCTGCCATCTAACGTTTTTTATCCCACTGAGAGGGAAAGGTAAACATCGAGTAAACCTGAAACGGAGAAATCACGGTCTTGCGACCAAGATATCGGATAAGGAAGTCAATTACACGAGGGGAAGGGATACGCACCCCACGCACCCGTAGTACTCTACGGTATCCGGTTTTATTTTCTATCTAATGGGTGTAAAGGTCTAATCAGATTTGTATATGTGGTATAATGCATGCAAGAAGAAATAAAGAAATAAAGAAAGTAATAAAAGAAAGAAAACACGGGGAAAAGAAAAAAATATTTACAGAGGTTGCTCAATCAGGCCCCACGATAGGATGCCTACATATTCCCTCGTGCAATGGGAAAGTCAGAGCGCCATAGTTTGGCTAACTTGTTTTGGTTGGTTTATGTTTTTTAGTTTAGAATACGAGACAACAAACAATGATGACGAAACACCTACACGATGACGAAACATCAGCTACATACGGGATAATGAAACATCAGCTATAGACGGGATGACAAAACATCACCTACAAGATAACGAAACATCAGCTACAGGATGATGAAACATCAGTAGACGGGATGACGAAACTTCAAAAAGGAACGGGATGACAAAACATCAGCAATGAACGAGACGACGAAACACCCTAAGACTAAGAATATTGGTTTGTATCTTTTACTTTGAAAAAAGTTTCATATTATTAGAGTATCTTAATGCACTTGATAAAATAAGGTTTTAATTTTAGGGATGCAAAAGAATAAAGGTAAAATAGCTAGGAGAAACTAACTTATTTCTAATCCTAATTATTATCATACAAAGTTGTTCCTAAGTTTATGGGTATGAACAAGGGAAACTACTTAGATTATCTACCTAATGTTGGCATGCATGAATGCTTAACCTAATGTCTAAAGTTGATAACTAACCTAATCAAGTAATCCTAAGGGAAAGCTATAATATCACCCATATTGGTTATAAAACCAAATGAGAAGAGGGGAATAAGAAAATAAAATGCTTTGGTAAAAGCACACAAACCAAGTATAAACAAAAGCGAAGAAAGAAAAGAAGAAGATGAAGTGGAAACAAATGAGTGAGCAATCATGCAAAGTGTCATGTGAAGTGAGTTCATTAGACACAATATACATATACAAGGTTTATACAAAAAATAAACAAACATCATCACTATGAAGACATACATGCAAAGTTAGTACACGAACTAGACAAAAACTAGTTCTAAAAGCATACAGAAAGCAAATTGTGTGAGATTTTGAGCATAGATGACATGAAGGAAGAATTAGAAGGTAAAATTACACAAAAATAAGTAGCTAACATGTTAATATATTATTTACATCATGAAAACAAAACCACAAAAGTTCATGAATAAAATTCTACAAGAGTGCGTAAACATGCAACAATTGTGTGTGACAAAGTGAATACAAGTGTGTGACATACATAACATGCCGAGAATGTGTCAATATGAAGTGATTACATTAGAAACATCACATAAAAGAATTCATAATCAAATCACAAATAAAAATATCACAAAGATACAATTACAACACTAGTACAAAAACTAGTCGAAACTTTGACCTAGAAAGCGTTTACAAGTCAAAAGAAGTCAAGAAAAGACATAGATGAAGGGAAATGAACCATTAAAGTTTAATAAATATACAATACAGTATAAAATTCACCAATACATCAATCAAAGCATACAAACATTCATAATAAAGATTCACGAACAAATCACTTAAGGAAAACAAATTCAATCCATACAAGTGCGGGCAAAGGTGTGTGCGTGTGTGTGCTTGAACATAATTGTTCTAAGTGTCACATAAGATTGAGATCATAAGCAACACATAATTAGTCAATATTCATGTTAAACACAATAAAGTCACAAGAAACTCAAAAGACCACATATACAACATTAATACAAAAACTAGTCGAAAACTTGACCTAAAATGCATCTAAAAGTCAAATGAAGCATGGTAGTGCATGAATGAATAAAAGTGAACTTTTAGAAGATAAAAAACATGAAATTCAGTAGATAACATGGTAAGAACACATTAATATCATGTACACAGTCATCATGAAGATTCACAAACAAATTATCATAAGAAAGCATAAACGTGCATCCCAAAAGTGTGTAGTGAAGTGTGTGAAAATGTGCACTTGTGTGAACATGCCTCAAGGTGTTAAATATGAGTGAAGTAAGAAGATAAACACATTTATTTAGCACTCATACATATAAAAAATCAAATATCAAGCATCACCATGAAAACATACATGGAAAGCTAGCAAAGGGAGAAGTCAAAATTCAATCATACAAACCAACGAGTCAAACATGGTCATTAGACAAGGTGAGAAGGTGATAAAACATACAAGGTCAGTAGCTTAAACAACATAAGTGAGACATGAAAACAAACCACCTTCAAAGTTCACACACAAAACTTTCAACAAGTTAGAGAAAACAAACATCTAAATGCAAAACAGACATAAACCAAACACCTATGAATAAAGGTTAAGTATAAAAGGAGTTATCACATGCAATATCAGTAGCCTAAAGACAAACAAACATACACAAAGGTATTTCAAACAAAGGAGAAAGATTGTATTCAAAGGCACACAAAATTAGGGTTTGAAAACAACAAAACTAGTCAAATTCAAGGTAATTGGTAGAAATCAAACAAAATGATCTTAATTAGATAATTAATATATGTGTGACTTGTATATTAAGCTAACTCAAGATGAGGTTCATGAGCAACAAATGTACAAGACAAAACTTCAATACACAAAACAAGTCACCTAATTGATTATCAACATCCTAAAGGATGGAACAAACACTAGTGTAAAATCAATGATGAATGATATAAACCAAGTGTGGAAAGGAAATTTGATACTTATAGGTCTTAGGGAAGTGGCATCTCCCTATTATAAGTATTTATCATGAACTTGCAAGAAACTTTAATCAATGTTATCAAATTAACAAGTTAAAGTGTCATGACAACATATAATAGTGTAGTCTCTAATGCATAAAAGCAAAGTATGATCATGAGAGATCAAAATAAGGGTTCTCAAATGTTATGTACTATAGACAACACTGAGTAAACATTGAGTAACGATAAAGAGACAAAGCACAAAAGCTCATGATCAAACACTAAAGAATTAAACTCAAAAACAACAACAAAGGAACCAATTTAGCTTCTCACATGATACCAAAAATAGATGACAATGAAATGTCTCTCTATGGTTCAAAGAAGCATAACAAATAAGATGAAGAATAGGTATGAAATAAAGATTCAAACATCTAAATAAGTGGACATGAAAGCCCTCAAACAATCACAAACATTCAATTAGGTCAAAACTAAAAGATGTGGCTCCTAACTTGTCACCATGCTAAGTGGGAAATGAAATGTCAATCAAGTATCATTGGAGCATGAGAAATAAAATGAAATATAGGTGTGAAATCAATATTCAAACATCAAAAGGAGTGGACATGAAAGCCCTCAAACAATCACAAATATTCAATTAGGTCAAAACTAAAACATGTGACTCCTAACTTGTCATCGTGATGAGTGGACAATGAAATGTCAAACAAGTATGATAGGAGAATTTTATAATAGAAAACTAATCATGAAAGATCAAAACCATGATAGGTCATATTTGAAAGAGCTTCACATGAGGTATTCAAGGTGGTGCACAAAAGCTACCTCCTAAACCTTGATCATGAGCAATCATCAAACAAAATTGAAGAAGAAAGTATGTTTAGGGGAAGTGAATTGTTCATTGATGAACTAAAATCCCTAAATCATAAATGAGGATGAAAAGAAAAGAGAAATTGATTCCCCAAGGGTTTCATAAATGCATTCTAATATACCTCTAAGTCAAAAGAAGTACCAATGCATCTATCGAAAAGATGCTTGGTTCAAAAATAGCAACAAGGATTATAAAATCAAAACTAAAATATCACAACATTCCTAAGACAATTAAAAGTAAGAAACAACAAGCACAAGTCAAAATTGGCAAGGCTCAAGAGGAAAATGAAAATGCACAAGCAGACAATGTTCAAAAGATGATCAAATTAGAAATCCTAGTTTGGCAATGTTGGGAAAAAATGTCAAATCAAGTCCTAAAATCTAAAAAAAAAATATTTCTAGAATCCTAAAGGATCATAAAACCCTAATCTAATCAGAAGTTGACTTGAAAGTCAAGGGAGGTTAGCATACAAACCCTAAACTAAAACCACACAATTAATCAAATTAAATCAAAAATTCCAAACAAATATGATTCAATCAAGAAAAATTCAAATCAAAAATCAAACATCAAGACAAGGACCTCAAAAAGTAAGAGAAATCAACTTTTGGAATTTTTAATAAATGAAAATATTAAAAATTAAATATAAAAATATTAATATATCAAATAAACCATGAAAAATATTCAAAAAAGCAAAAATGTTAAAAATATTATTTCAAGGTTAGAGACCAATCACGTATCATGAAAAAGGATTAAAATAAAATAAGTGAATTTTTTATACTTGAAAAAGTATTTTTAAATCAATTAAATTAGAAAAGTAGGCTATTATTCACATATTTTCTAAAATTAATCAAAAATTAGGAAAATATGAAATAAAAATCAGAGACCGAAAATAGACCAATCAAATTGCCTAGAATAATTTTTGTGTAATTTTTGTACCTTGAAAATGATTTTTACAAAAATTAATGAAAATATTACATAAAAATCAATTCATTAAACTCTGATTTTTTTTCAACAATCAAATAATTTCCAAAAATTAAGAAAAAAATGTACAAAGTTAGAAATAACATTTTAAGCCTACCATAACGTTTTCAAAACTTTTTATGAAGTTTTGATCAAGAAAATAGAATAAGCAAATCAATTAATTAAAAAATTATTTAATCAAGAACACAACTAATAAGATGATGCCACACAGTCATCTTCAACCTCATGCCACGAACAAAAATGCGTGTGAATTCAGAATCAGGGCACAACTTCAGAACATCATAACTTAGTCATTTCTTGCTCATTTTTCATAATTCAAAGCACAAAATGAAGATCATATGGCAAGGAACAAGCAATTCATAGATTTCAAAAAGATCAACCACACATCAAGAAATCAAGCCAGGAAAAATGTAAAAATCATCCCAAAATCAAAATTTCAAAACTTCATATCATGCAACATGCTTCACAAACAAGCAAAGATATACATCAAACATATTGTTTGGCCAGCTATACCCACGCATACATGCTTTATTTCAACCAAAACTAATTGAAAAATGGAGATTCAAATTTGAAAACTTACCTCTTGAGTTGAGAAATAAACTCAATTGGTGCCTCTGAACATAAGAAGAAAACCAACTCTCTTGATCTCTGAGCTTCAATGAAGAGTAATAGAAGGAGAAACAAGCTCTTGAATGGATGGAGAAGAAGATTCGAAGCAAAAACTTGAAGAGAAAAAAAATTTCATATCTTATTTTTCTATGAATTGGGGCGTCCAGGGTTCAAATGAATGACAATGTGTGTTTATATAGAGCTCTAAGAGTGAGGGTATGATGGTTTTTAGCTTCCAAAAATCCTTTTTGAAGTTATTTGCAAAAATCATAAAAATAAAGTGTGAGTTAAGTGCTTGCATTTTGCTCCTTATTATTCTCAGTTTGTGTGCGTTTTGATGAGCCAATGATGAGTTAAAATGAGTGAGGTGGGAACGAAATAGTGAGCTGGCCTAATAGTACAACATTGGTGAATTTGCAAAAATCACAAATTGCCTTAAATGGCAATTTTTGATAGAATATGATACTATGTCTATGGTGCACATGCTTGGATTCTTTTGGCAAGGAATGAGGCACTGAAACCGTGCAAGGCAAGCATCTAGAATAACCTATAAAAAATGCATAAAACCTGAAAAGTGACCATGGCATTGCAAAAGTCTCATCACCCCACTTTGAGCTTGAGCCATTTAAAATTGACTCGTGCATTTTCCTTGCAACTTAGGCCATGGATAGAACTCTCCATCCTCTTCAAACTGAACTTTGAATCATGAAAAATTATGAGGTATTTAGTGAGATATCATCTTCAAAGGTTAAGATAAAATGGTGAATTGTTGGGCAAGTCTGCGCGCTAGCATGAGTGTGCATGGTGATCCGATTTTGGTTCAAACTTGTAAGGATCACAACTTGATCAATAATTGGCCAATTGTGGTGATTCAAAGCTTGTTGGAAATCTCTCCATACCTATTTCAAAATGAACTAAGCCAAAGTTTTCCAAAAATATATGGTATGCAACCATTGGATAAAAAATGAGCAAGTTATGACATGTCAAAGTCCTATAGGGTGAGGACTTAGAAAATTTTCAAACTTCAAGAACAAGTTAACTTCAATTTCTTCAATTTTCTTGATTCAATGATGAATTTGGTCATGAAATATGAAAAAATGATATTTGAATTGATGGTTGACCAAAAGTCCACTTGGTCAACTCCTGATTTTGACTAAAATGATCATTTCCCCCTTATGGTCAATTGACTTGCTTCCCATCAAAATTGAACCTGGATATTTCTACCATGGATTCTCAACATCATATATAAACACATGGAATCAAATTTGAGTGAAAAATCTGAAGAATTCCTAATTATACCCAAAACCCTAATTTTGCACCTTGCGTTAGGAGATGGCCAATCAAGCTTCAAAATCTCAAATCTTTTGAATGCATTGAGAAATTATTTGAACCATGATAACACAAATTATATTAGGAATATGATACTTCAAGAAATTGACTTAAGCAAGCTTCAAACTTCACAATGGGCCAAAACCCTAATTTGGTTCATCTACTTATGAGGGTGAATGACCAATCTCAAAAACCCTAATTCCTCTGAACTTCTTGACCAAATTTGTGAACAAAAATGCTTCAAATGATATTAAGAAAACAATTCTTCAATAAATTTACTTGGATAGGCTTCAAGTCACACAATGGGACAAAACCCTAATTTCATCAGATGAATGATATAGATGAATTCCTCTTCAATTCTTTGCAAAACTTCAACTCTTGACGAATCAGTGATACAAATGAGATGTCTTCAGCTATAATACAACATTGTGACTTGAAAAATACAAATACATGAGAACTTGAGACTCCCTTAGAACAAAATATTCACAATCAACCTCCATAGCTTGTAGAGGACTTGAGAACCACAGAACTTTGATCCTATCATTATGTATGAATGCAATGCAATATGATGTTTATGATGATACATAAGCCTAAATCAAGAGGGTAAATTTTGGGGTTCAATAGTTATTATAACACAAATGATAATAGGAAGATGATACTTCAAGAAATTTAATTAACCAAACTTTAAACTTCACAATGGGCCACAACCCTAATTTCAT
Organism: Vicia sativa; assembly: GCA_021764765.1. Classification (NCBI taxonomy): domain Eukaryota; kingdom Viridiplantae; phylum Streptophyta; class Magnoliopsida; order Fabales; family Fabaceae; genus Vicia; species Vicia sativa. The sequence goes on from CM038796.1 coordinate 231,934,578, forward strand.
CAGATGGATGACACAGATGAATTCCTCTTCAATTATTTGCAAAACTTCAACTCTTAAGGAATGAATGAGACAAATGATATGTCTTGAGCTATAATAAATCATTGTAACTTGAAATATCCAAAGACATGAGATCCTGAGACTCCTCTAGAACAAAATGCTAACACAATCAAGCTCCATAGCTTGTATAGGACTTGAGATCCAAAGAACTTTGATCCTATCACAATGTATGAATGCAATGCAATATGATGTTTATGATGAAACATAAGCCTAAATCAAGAGGGTAAATTTTTGGGTGCAACAAAGCAATAATATGCTTTCACTTAAGGTAACCAGATATTAAACCTATAGATGGTGCACTTTCATAAATAGTTTTAAAATCACTTTCTAGAAATATTAGACTCTCCTAATTAATTAACAAATATCTTTCGTGGGTTTTCTTAATGAATTACTAAACAACTTTATTTTTTGGTACTAGATGACTTTTTATCTTACCTGGAATATAAATGGTTCTACTTTCATAGTAAATAACAAATTAAGTTTAGAAAAGTTGCAATTAAGTTCAAAACAATCCCAATAAGATTTCTCAAAGAACAAAAATTTAGAGTACCATCGAATCGACGATCCTCACATTCCAACACTTGTAAATTTAGTTGTACATGATTATGGCATAAACTAAAGTGACTGATTCGTTCATGTGATCAAACATAGTAGACATATAAGCTTTAAACATGCAATTAAGAGAAAGGTAGAATAAAGAACGTGTGATTAAATAACATGCAAAGTAAAGTAAATCAGACAAAATATAAATAATGTTGAATTAAATAAGAACCTGATCCAAACGGAGACTTGAATCTGGTACAACGTAAATAGATGCAAATAAATTTTGATGGAATGTAAATAAAGGCAAGATTAAATAAATGCAGAAGATACAGGTGGTCTAAACTTGATTACAAAGTCGACCAACGGTGCGATAACCCTGCGACGTGAAGATTAAACACTTACAATTTCGATAGTATGTGACTTAAGTTTGCAACTAAGCTTGGTTGATCTCAAAATTGGATGAAAGGATGCAATTATAGAGTTTTCAAAACCCTAAAATTGACCAGTGAGGTTATAACTTTGTGGAAAAAAATGTAGGAGAAAATGGAGTGAGTGCTTGACCATGAAAGCCCTTTTTCCAATTTCCTGGTCTTCGTGACGTGTGGCGAACGCCACACCATCCATGGAGAACACCATACTCTTCAAATACTTGTTATTTTTACCGTTAAAACATGGACCAATCATGGCCACATTTATGGTGAACTCCATGGTGGACGCCATGAGTGCAAACTACTTCATTTCTTCCATTTTTCGTCAGTTTTGCTTAGGTTTTTCGCATACGCTTCCCATTTGATCAATTACCTAAAAAAGACAAAATACCAACATAATATTGGAAGAAGAAAAAAAACAACCATAAATCATGCATTAATCGGGTCAATATACAATGTGTTCTGGCCCTATATTCATTATAAAATTCACTCGGTATATAGATGACAAAGTAGCCAAAGCATCTATCATTTAATTCTCCTCTCCAGGTATATGATGAAAATGAACTTCCTTAAAGAAAGGAAACAACTGCCTAGTATATTCTTTGTATGGGATCAAACCCAGATGAAGAGTTTCCCGTTCTCCTTTGATCTAATTTATAACCAAATTTGAATCTCCAAACAAATCAAGGATCCTAATCCTAATATCAAAAGCTTGTTCAAGAAAAAGAATGCAAGCTTCACATTCTTCCATATTATTTTTATAGTCAAAGCATAACCTTGCAATGAAAGGAATATGAGAACCTCGAGGAATGATAATAATCGCACCGACTCCATGACCATAAAAATTAGAGACTCCATCAAAAATCAAACCCTAACGAGATCCAGGTTATGGTCCTTCATCAAGCCCATGTTTATCATAATATTTGGCTTTGATGACCATCACATCTTCATTAGGAAAATCAAACAGGATGGGATAGAAATATTCAAACGGTTAATGAGCCAAATGGTATGCCAGTATACTTCCTTTAAAAGCTTTTTGAGTGTGATATTTAATGTCATATTGTAACTATAACATCTTCCAGCGGGCAATTCTTCCTGTCAATGCGGACTTCTCATAGATATACTTAATAGGATCCATTTTGGATATCACCCAAATAGTATGATTTAACATATAGTTCTAGAGACGACGAGAATCCCATGCTAAAGTACACCAAGTTTTCTCAAGTAAATAATATCGAGATCTACAATATGTAAACTTCTTACTCAAATAATAGATATCATGCTCTTTTCTACTTGTCTCATCCTGTTGACCGAGGACACAACCCATTGATCCTTCCAAGATTGTCAAATATATAATCAAAGGTTTTTCTTCCACTTGAGGGATCAAAATATGAGGCTCAAGTAAATGATATTTTATACTATCACAATATTTCTAACAATTTTCATTCCACACGATACTATGATCTTTATGAAGCAACTTAAAGATTGGCTCACAAGTGGCAGTCAGGTGAGAGATGAACTTGGATATAAAATGCAAACGTTTGAGGAATTCTATAACTTAATTTTCTATTTGAGGTGCAATCATATCACTAATAGATCTGACTTATCTGGATCCATTTTAATACCTCTATGACTGACAATGTAACCCAAAATCTTCCCGGAACGGACACCAAAAGTGCATTTCTTCGGATTCAAGTGGAGTCCACTTTCTTAAAAAATGAAAAAACTTCAACAAGTATTGAACATGATCCTCCTCTATATTAGACTTGGAAATCATATAATCAACATAAACCTCTATTTCCTCATGCATCATATCATGGAATAGGGTATTCATAGCCCTCTGGTATGTAGCACCAGCATTCTTCAAGCGAAAGGGCATTATTATGTAGCAGAATGTTCCCATAAATGTTTTTGTTTCATTTCATCGGGTGTCATTTTAATTTGATTATAACCATAGAATCCTTCATAAAAGATAAAACAATGAATTTTGTTGTATTATCAACCAACATATCAATATGTGGCAAAGAAAAATCATCTTTTGGACTAGCTTTATTCAAATCTCTGTAATCAACGCACATTATTACTTTTTTGTATTTCTTTAGAACTAACACAATATTGGCCACCCATTTAGGATAAAAACATGTCACAAGGAAACTAACATTAATCTGATTATGTACTTCCTCTCTGATCTTGACAACCATATCAGGATGAGTTCTTCTCAATTTTTGTTTTACTGACAGACAATCTGGCTTAAGCGGCAAACATTGCTTAATAATGTCACTATTCAATCCTTGAATATCTGGATACAAGACTACAGAAAACCCAATTAACAATGTCGGGGAAAGAAATATAACAACGTGGGCCCATGCGTTGTTATGTAGAGTGTCGTTGAATATATGATACTTACAATCTGGGTCCAGTAGCCTTTGTAATAAATTGGAAAGCGTGCTCCTTATAACAACGGTTTTCCAAAAGATTGTTGTGATAAATTTAATGGTCCTGGGTTCATTTCCCAGATGCTTCATTTTGATATTTATTTTTTTCTGGATAGAACGCACGATTTTCGAGTTTTAATGCAAAGAATAATAAAGGTTGTTCTGACAATTATACAAAAGCGGTTAAGTTTGTTTATAAAATCCCCTAATTCTCTACTGTTGATTTTCGATGCGGTGATAATTGATGTTGTTGTCATTATTCCACGTCAGATTAACAAGCCTCTATACTCAATCCCTTGTTGTATAGCTGACTAATATATACACGGATCTTACTATCCCTAGTCTACCAATGTAAGCAATATTAGGCAATGTAATTGAACGTTAATCCCTAAGCCAATAATCGAGATCTCCTAATCCTATTCAATCGTCATAAGCACAACAATTTCCATAGGTCCAATGTATATACTAATGGTGAGTATTCCATATGCATCCAAAATCATATTAAAAGAGTATCTCGCATAAAAAATATTAAGAACAAGGTGCAATTGAATAAAATAATAACTTCAATCAATTAAGCAATATCAAATCAAACATGTGTTCCAACAATATCAAAAAAGGTTCGTCAAAACAAAACCTAACCTATGAGAAATTAGCTACTCATAACTCAACTTACAATACAACAAATTATATCAGTTTTTCATAAAAAGACCCCTTGAAGAACTGGTCTCTAATGGCTCAGAATGCGCTCCAAATATGTCTTTCGGTGTTGTAAAATCATACTAGAAGTGAAAAATCATCGAACCCCTAAAACAGTGCTAAAAACCCCTTTTTAAAGTTATAAGGAAGTTCCATAACAAGTCAAAAATTGCCTAGAAAAAGGGTTCATCATGCACCGATAACCTGCATCACGCGCACGATGCAAGTTATCCAAACATGCAAATTTGCATGATGCTTGTATAATTATTCTTATGGATGAAACACGTTTGGTCCTTTTTCCGCTAAATTTTTCCCAAATCTTCTTCGTCATTTATCCATTTTGCTCCGTACTTGGGATTTTCTTCATCAAATTAAGTGATCTCTAGCTCAATTTTCTCCTTTTCTTTGACATAAATATGCAATGACAGTGTGTCAACATGTATAGAATGTTACTACCTCGTGTACTATCCCTTATTGATCACAAAACTTCCCAAAATCATTTGATACGTATTCGCCTCCACCACATGTTTTGAGAAATTTGAGCTTGTGATCGCTTTTCCTCTCAACCATTGACTTAAACTTCTAAAACACTTCGAATACCTCATCATTTCTCTTGATTATGTTCTTCCGTAGATTTCTACTATGATCAATGATGAAGGTGACACAATATCTATTACCACCAATAAAATCAACTTGCATCGATCCACACACATCAAAATACCTCAAGATAAGGTTTTTTTTTCCTACAACCTACACCTTTTTCTCAATTTACTCCTATGTTTCTTCTCTTGCACATATTCACAAAGTTCACCTGGTATGTTGATCAATGGCAATCCTATTGCCATTTCGTTCTTTTTTAATGCATTGAGATCTCAGTTGAGATGCCCAAGATGATATTGCCATATACACTCTTCTCGACTAGACGTTGTGGTAAAACACCTATACTATATCATATTCAACTAAAACTTCAAAGTTATATTGGAAGCCAAAGGAGATTTAAGGAAGCCATAATATGTAATGCCTTGTTCTCCTTACAAATCTTGTAACCATTCTCAAGAAATTGGCCAATACTTAGAAGCTTACACTTTATTCAAAGAATATAAAACACATCCTTTATCAAAGAGTGTCTACCATCTCTTCTCTTGATCGATACATCACTAAACCTTTCCACCACTAGAGTGGCGTCATCCATGAACTTCACTTTATTCTTCATGGAACAATTGATTTTAAAAAACCAATCCTTCCTCCCCATAATTGCATATAACATGAAGAGTCCAAATAACATTACTCATTTCAGTTAAATTCTTCTCTCACAATCACCATTACATTTTCTTTTGTGCGTAACTGATTATAACTTTTACTTAACTGGTTACAACATGCTTTTGCATCGTTTCCAAAACTGCTGATGTTGTTGTCCTATAGTTTGTTGTTGTTGTTGCATTCCTCTTCTATGATCATGACCAATAATGTGTTCTCTTTATCAAACTATTTTATTGAAACATTTAATTTATCTACTTGTGGTTAGTTCTTGTTCATATTGCACTCTCTTGCAAAATAACCGATATTTTGACAAACAAATCATTGTTCTTGCCAATTCTTAACCTTTCACATCTAAAGTTGCCTTAACCACCATTTCTTGCAGCCGCTTTCACCCTTTTGACAAGTTGAATTATTGGAACTTTGGGTCTGTCTTCCACCAAATTTCTAAATATTCTCGTTACTCTTCATCGACCATTTTCCTTTTGACTTATTGTCTTTCTCATTGAAACACGCTTCCAAAGCGATCTCCGCAATTTTCTTATCACTATTTCTCTCCCCGTCTTTTGCTTACGAACCTCAAGAGGGTTTTGTAGCTCCTATTTACTTATATTCACAAGGCCCTTTGATTCCTCAATTACTATGACCACATTGTGTTATCTTGACATTAAAGAATCCAATGTTTTTGCGACAATATATTGTTTCTCCATGAGATTTTACTTGATTCACCAACCGAGTAATTCTCATTGTGAAATCTTTGATTGTCTCATTTTCCTCGTATTGATGGATAAACAATAACACCTTGCATTCTTTCTTCTTTTCTTCCATAAGTGTTGTTTGTTGTGCATCCGTTTAACCTTCGACAAGAGGATTTACACCGTTTTGGATCACTTCAAGAACATCTTGGTAACCAAACCACACCTTCATTTGCTTGCACCATTTGTTGCAATTCTTCGCATAAAGGATGGATAGGTTTGTAGGGGCTTCTTTTATTGGATACATAATTCATTTCAAACTACGTGCTTGATGGATTGAACTAGACTCTTGATGCCAAATGTTAGAACTTGGAACCATAAGGTTGGTGAAAATTGAGTAATTGAGAGAGAGAGAGAGAGAATTAAAGAGATTATAATTGAGGGTGAAAATATGAAATGACTTTTATTTATAATACCTCCAATGTAATTTATATAATTACAAGTGTATTGGGTCACAGGTAACAAACTATTCAAGGTGCGACGATCCACCGAGATCCAGCTACAAGCTGGGGGCTTCGCTCTGCCAGTTTCCCCAACCAGGAAACTTCCTCTGCTCGACACACGTCGAGCAGATAAGCGATTTATCTCGCTGAGGAATATGCTCGTTATGTCCCCTTCTGTCTGAAATAACGGCTAGTTACGAGCATCATCGCTTGCTTTTAAGCTAGTCAGCTCGAACGTCTATATTTGTGGACCCGCGTATCTCGGCCCAAATATAGCAACCAGTGAGAATCCTCCTAACATCATTATATAAACCCTCATATCTTTGAGGGCTAGGTATCACTTTCTTACACTCAAAACCCTAATATTTTCTATCCTCTTTCTTGAACATTTGCTTACTTTAGCATCGGAGTACCTTGCAGGTACACCACCCCCTCAACATCAACTTACTCGAAGGATCATAAACCGTTCCGGCCGTCTCCGATTCTAATCACTTGTTCAGATCAGTGGCGCTGTCTGTGGGAAAATATCTTCCCCGTATTCATCAATCCCTCTGATATCAGAAGATTAAAGATACTCTCAACCTAACAAGGTGGCTGATAACAATGATCAACTCCTTTCTACCAAGACCGTTCTCTCACCTGTCCAAAAACAAACAGGAACAATACCTCTCCTCATCTCGAGGACCCCGTTTATCACAGGGATGGAAGGACCGCTTCCGCCGATTATGAAGATGCTGGAGACCAAGATTCCCTCTTGGATAACCAGAAACCCAGGCGACCAAGATGCTGGCAGGATCACTTCCATCACCTTGTAATCTTCTGACCACCTCTTTTAGGCCTCTTCTCCCTTTCTCTTGATCTCTTTTAACTTGACCTTAAGTTGACCTAATACAACATCTGGGAGTTGATTGTGCTCAGCATAAGCAGTGGCCATTTCGATGATCCGCACTAATGCCCCCATATCCTTGTCTAAAGCAGCCTTCTTGGAAAGACGATCCAGGCCATCCGGCATGAGGAAGGACCACACTTGCACTCTCGAAATATCTATTATCATGCCATCTATGAGAGAGGGTAAATTTCCCCTTTTCCTTCTCCTTAGTCAGATCTATCTCAGCCCGTGTCCTTTTTAGCCTCGACGTCACTTGTTGAGGAGACAATGCCCCAGTCACCGGGCCAGTGGACGACTTCCCCGATCTAGTAGCACCGACCGTTCTCGGCTCAGTCGGAGAGAATCCTACCTTTTTCCCCTTTTGCCTTATAGCTTTCTGAACCACGCGCTCCATAGCCAGATTCATCCTATCTTCAAAACAAAGGAGCAAACACAGATTAGCATAAAATTAAACGCGCATACGACAAAGCAAGATAATATAGACAAAACATCTACCCATATATGCCCTAGGATCCCTACAGGCAAGGAGCTCTCTGATGTTTATAAGACCGGGCTCAGAGATCTCCTCTCCGTCCTTATCTAGGAGTGGCTTCCCCCTTTCCTATACGTCGAACACGAGGGAAGCTCGCGATAAACGTCGACAGCCTCTCAAAACCGGCCAAATCCTCTTCGCATAACTCATCTCGAGCCCAGACATAAAAATCAGGAGTCTTGTCAAAATGCTTCTTCAACAACCAAAACTTGAACTTCCAAACCAGCGCATACCTCCGCTCCCCTTGCTCATTAAAGTAGGGGGTCCTGTTTTTTTAGGCTAGGGACTATCCGAAACACAATCGCAATGCCCAGTCAGACATCGGTCGATAAGCATAAATTTATCCTTAAAGAAACGAACAGAATCCTGATACACCTTAAAAAGCATCTCGTTCGATGATTCAACGACACCAACCCTTACAAGACCTTCCCGTCCACCTTCTTCGAGTTCCTCTGAAGGCAAAAATTATAGAAGAATAGCTCGAGGGTGGCCCCCACCTCCAAATATTCACAGACGGTCTCAAACGCCCGTATGAAGGCTATGGCATTGGGATAAAGTTTCAACGGGGCCAAACGAAGATGACGAAAGATACCCACCTGGAACTCGGTGAAGGGTACCCGAAACCATACGTCATAGACTGGAATGTAACGAGCCTCATATCTCGAGCATATTTGACCGTCTTCGGTTGGAATATGCACAGACCAATCTTCTTCGACTGCCTCGAGCTCCCCATGAGCTTCGACCATAGGGTACGAACTCACCTGGCAAAACACCTCATCGGGGTTACCAAAGAACTGCGAAGCTCGATCCCACATGTCGGAAGACGCCCAAACTTATGCATCGTCCTCATCGGTCTCGTCAACCTCAGGCATAGAAAGACCCCATTCGGCCTCGGGCACTGGTAGACTCTCACCACTCCGCTCGGTGGAGGTGAACCCGGAAAACGCTTCTCATGATCCTTCAGGATCCACGTTAATACTCGCCATAACACCTGAAAAGTAGAGGATGCAGGTGAGCTCCACATTAACGTCAAATCCACCCTTCCACCACTGTTCAAGTGAAAGGGCTTGGATGAATAAGGATCATATCCCCGACCAAAAGCCCTTTCCAGACCTAAATCACCAGAACAAAGGGCGGGCAGATAATCCAGGTGGCATAGACTGCCGAAAAGAAGTAGAGCAACAGCTCACCACCAGAGAAAATCCTTAAAAAAACCCCTAAACCGCATACATTTCTACATGTAAGAAAAATCTCAAGCCTAAATAGCCAAATTCCTACGAAAAAGTCGAAACATACTGTTTGTGGATAAACTGAACGGAAGAAACAAGCGAATAGCAAATCTGACACGGCGGAGGAACACAAAGATGACGTCGATCACCGTAAAATGGCTCCCTGGATTATTGAGTGATGAAGTTGAGCGAGGACGAACAGAGATAAGTAGAAGAAGTGAAAAACGAAAAGTTAGAAATAAGAGAATCATCCAGCTTTTATAACCCTCTCCTCACATGTGGGTCTGCGCCTACCTAGGGATCTAGGAAAATCATCATTACCCCCTAGTCCCTAGGTCTGTCAGCAGTCACTTCACGCGACTCGGGGCCACATAGGCAAAACCCTACGAATTCTCCAACTTCTTGCTTCCTCGATAGCTCCTCATATCCTCGGACAAAACGATTTCGATCTCTCCCTTGGGGATCAAGTCATCACCTCTACAAGCAGAGGTGAAGACTTGGGGGGCTACTGTTCTGGACTGCCCGAGCCTCCTGTCAGGAAAGTCCCCCATCTCACGGTGCGACGATCCACCGAGATCTAGCTACACGTTGGGGGCTTCGCTATGCCTGTTTCCCCAACCAAGCAACTTTCTCTGCTCGACACACATCAAGCAAATAAGCGATTTATCTCGCTGAGGACTATACCCGTTATGTCCCTTTCTATCCGAAATAATGGCAAGTTACGAGCATCATCGCTCGGTTTTGACTTATTCAGCTCGAACGGCTATATTCGCGGACCCGCGTATCTCGGCCCAAATATAGCAACCAATGAGAATCCTCCTAACATCATTATATAAACCCTCATATCTTTGAGGGGAAGGTATCACTTTCTTACACTTAAAACCCTAATATTTTATATCCTCTTTCTTGAACATTTGCTTACTTTAGCATTGGAGTACCTTGCAGGTACAACACCCCCTCCTCAACATCAACTTGCTCGAAGGATTATCAACAGTTCCGACCGTCTCCGATTCTGATCACCTGATCAGATCACAAACTAACATAACTAGAAATCTAAAAACTAACTGCCTGTAACTGGTTTACACAAAACCTCCAACCGATTATAGCTACTTTAAAAAAACTAAAACAAAATAGTGATAACCGGTTACATCCACGACAAACTTTCTATTTTCAACTTCTTTAACATTTAAGCACAGTTGTAACCGATTACACCTCATGGGAACCAGTTCCATCACTTAAATTATTTGATTTTCACTTATCATAGCTAAGACCGCTTTTTTTAAAGGAAAAATATAAGATATATATTAAAGTTGGGAAAATGAAAAAAACCAAAAACAACATAGTGCAACACTAATCAGCACAAGAGATATCACAAAGGACAAAAACAACCATTAGAGATCAAGCGAAATAACCGAAAAACAGCCAAAAAAACAACCACAAATAGGAGTAGTAAAAAGCAAAGAGATAAAAAAACCCAATACAAAAGCCTACACTCAAAAGTTCGAACCATCGAATAACCAAACTAGAGCTCCGAACACCAGCCCCGTCATCAATAGAACAAGAGACATCACATGAAAACCAAAACCATCGTGCCCATCTAGAGAAAGACCGACCTCTTCAACTGCTATTGATTTAAGCACGAGATATAATTTTAAAGACAATCAAAGAATGAGGTTAAGTTTGCTACTAACCTACAAAATACTTATATCCTCCACTTCTTTCATGTTTGTTGGAGAGTTAAACCAAATTATCCCAACTATCGCATACCAAATTATGACAAAATCTCCACTATCCTTATCTCTACTAGGGGCGTGCATGGTTGGTTATTTTTAAAAACCAAACCATAACCACTTTCAAACCATTTAAATGGTTTGAATTTATAACCAAAATCATATTTTAGTCAAAACTGGTTATAAATTTGGTTATGGTTATATAACCGGTTATTTTTAAAAAATCCAGTTCTAAAAAAATTAACTAAAAAAAATATTTTTTTTATTTTGAAAATTAAAAAATTTGAATATTGGATAATAATCGGATTATAACCGAATGCAAAAAAATTTAACCGATTAATAATCATTTAATTATATCCGAATTATATGAATGGATAACCAAACCATTAAATCTAAACCGGTTAATAATCATTCAATTATATCCTAATATTTAAAATAGATTTGAATTTGGTTATGAATTTGAATATTACAACCGGATATTTTGCACACCCCTACTCCCTGCTACTAAAGATTAAAAGATCTCAAACATAATTTTAAAATTCCTAAGAATAACCGCTTGAACTCCCGGTCAATTTGATCTAGGACCCTACATCTTCGTCTTTCTAACTATCTTGTAATTTTTTAAATTTACTATATTTTCACTTAACTAACAAAAAACTATTGTCACCAAAGAACTCTTCCTAATGGAAAATAAGTAAAGACAAGAATAAAAAACTATGTGCTAATTAATTTTCTATTAATTTTTTCTTCATATCACAAGTATCTCTGTACTCGGGAGCGCTATGATATCATATGTTTATGTTTAATACTGATATATCCGTTTTTATTTATTTGTTTTGGATTTTTTTACACATATTAAAAAAAAAAATTGTTATATAAAATAAAAAATTATAAAAGTTTTTATCAAATAAATTAACATAATTGAAAAATAAATATTTAATAATATAATAAAAATATCATTTATTATTTATTAGATTTATATTATAATATAAAATTTATTTCAAAAACAACTTATAATAAATAAACGGAGGAAGTAATATTCTGTCCCCGTCACTCTGGGCCCAAATGGAGCTACTACCTTTCTGCCTCTTAGTGGAGGAGTCAAGGGACTTAATTAGATTCAAAAGTTTAAGAAGTCAAGGGGCTTAATTAGATTCAAAAGTTCAAGGATTCTTTAAAAACATAAAGTGATTAGTTATTAATCTTAATAAATAAATGAGTTGAGTCTGTGTGACATCTGTCTCCTTTGAATATTTTTCACTTTCATTGTTGACAATGTTTAGTGGGTCTAAAACAAGTTTGTATTAGGGTTTTTTTTAATTATAATTAACTGTTTTATAAGGGTGCGTTTGTTTGAGAGATTAAAATTATAATTTTGGAAATATTATTCTTAGGAATGGTAATGCAAAGAATTTTATTTTCATCAAATTGTTTGGTAAGTAATAATGATTCTTAGGAATATTTTTGAATTTTATTTTATTTATAATTTTAAAATTTTAAAAATATAAAATATTGTGGTGAAATAATATGAAAGTGGGTAGTTATACTTGATTATTTTTTATTCCCATAGAAATAAATGATCCCCACCCTTTGACATGAGAATAAATGTTTAAGATTTTATGAGTAAATTATATTTTCAAGTATTATTTGTTCCAAGGAATTTGTTTTCTTTCCCATCTATCAAACAAAGGAATAATTATTTCCAACCTCAAGTTCCCAAATTTTTTTTTTCTAGCACCGAAACAAACACACCCTAAAATTTGCCTTTACACGTAACTTTATGAATAATTGTATGATTTGTCTCCTAATAACTTCATTCCTTATTTAAATCAATATGTATTTATTATATTGTTGTTATGATATCTTATAAATATGACATATTTCATTGTATACGATGACACTGAATGAAATAATACATAATTATTCTATTTTTCTCTCTTCTCTTTTATTCTCCTTATTACTCTGTATTTAATAACACATTATCAACACGAAGCTCTAACTTTTAGAAGTAATGATTTTCATGCATTCTAGAAAATTTGCATGAATAAAGCATCCATTAAAGATTGCAAAACAAATTATTCATATAGTTCTTGAAGAACTTATCAAGCTATCCCTGAATGGTAGTCAAATAAATTATTTATAAAATTCTTGAAGAACTTATCAAGCTATTCCCGAAGAATAGGAAAATAAATTATTTATATTGTTCCTGAAGAACCTATCAAGCTATCCCTGAATGATAGAAAAATAAATTATTTATATAGTTCATGCAAAATAAATTATTTATATTTTTCTTGAAGAAAAATCAAGTTATCCCTGAACAATAGAAAAATCAAGCTAACCAGAATATTGCATCTATAATATTAATCAATTCCAGAAGCATTGAATCTATAATATTCATGAATATTAATGAATATCCCAGAAGGATTTCATAAATATTTTAAATAAAAAAATTGTTATTCTAGAAGAATGACACAAGTTGGATTAGGGATGTCAATGGGGCGGGGCGGGGCCGGGGGGACACTTCCCCATCTTTTTTCCCGCCATCAAATTCATTCTCCGTCCCCGATCTCCGTCACGGGAGAATTTCTATCCACATCCCCGTTCCCCGCGGGGATCCCCATAGATCCTACATTTATTCATTAATATTTTATTTTTTTAAAATGTTTATATTTTCTATAAAAATAAAAAGCACAAAGAATTCACATATTTATTATGTTATTAAAAAATACTAGTATTTGACATTTATTATTTTTTATTAAAAATACTAATGGAACACAAAATAATAATATTTTTTTTATAAATTTCTATAAAATGCTATAAAATTCAACAAAATGAACTATAATACTTTTTAAAGTAACAATATGCCTAAACAACTAAAAAAATCCAACAACATAATTAACTATATATATTAAATTAACTATATTAAAATAATAGGCGGGGCGGGGGGTGTATTCCCCGTCCCCGTCCCCGAAATGCTCTCGGGGGAATTTTTCTCCCCATCCCTTACAAAATTCCCCATCTTTGGGGCCCGAGCAGGCGTTCCTGAGGATCCCCATTAACAGGTCCAAACTGACATCCCTAAGTTGGATCTATAGTATTAACGAATTCTACAAATATGCATCAATTATGTTAAAAACATTAGCATATCCAATTCGAGGAGGATTGAAAGAATAATATTGAATATCCCAGAAAGATTTCAAAAATAATTTTTTTTTATATCGATCTAAAAATTTGTAATATTCTCATAAAGTAATTGTTATTCGAGAAGAATGACACAAATAATTTTAACATTCCAGAAGTAATATTCTCATAAAGTAATTGTTTATAAAAATAATAATTTTAGCACATGATAATCATCCCAAAATGATGATTATAATTTTTAGATCGTCATTTATTAGTTAATAATTTTAGCGCATCCCAGAAGGATGATTATATTATTTTAGATTATTGTTTATAAGTATTTATATTGTTATAAAAAAAATCTCTAAAATTTGACATTGCTAACAATTAGTGTTTATTTAGAAAGTTATTATTTTTTTGAATATAAATATGAAGCATGTTTCTGTTAGTAATTTGATGAATGGAGATTTTAAAATATAGATTTATTAATTAATATTTTAAAATTAAATTTTTTTTATATTAGAAAGTTTTGTGAGTATAAAATTTATTAATATCTATTTTTAACGTGAGTAGAATATATATTATTATGGGCTATGTATATAATATTTATATTGTGAAAAACTATATATACATATCTAGTATTTGAAATATACATATATTAATATCTATTTTTAATTAAATTTTCGAAATATATTTATATATATAATATGATTGAGGTAAATAATTGAAAATAAAATAGAAATTTTATTATAAATTTAGTATTGATGTATATATTTTTGGGCAATTTATAAAATCATAAAATATTTATGAGATATCATAAATTATTATATATGATAATTTTGGATTAATCATTATATTAGAATGATATGATAATATTAATGAAATTGATCTTATTAGAATATACATTTATGATTTATGTGCAATGAATGAGTATACTTGTGATTTAACTGGTGTTAAAGGGAAGGTTGGTGTTTAATTTATTTAATAAGTTTTGTAAAATATTTTATGATGATAAAATAAATACAGTAATGATAATTAAATATACATTCAATAAAACTAAATAAATACATAAGTATATGTATTTATTGTTTATCCAATAAAAGTGGTGAGTGAAAGCCATTTAGAGATTAGTGGTTTATTCGTTTATTTAGAAGAAAAAAAATTTATCACCTTATTGAAGATGGTAGAATCAAAAAATAAAATTTGTGAAAATTTCCTTCTCATTATTACAATAAGTTTTTATGGCTGTTTTGAATTTTCTTTTATAAAAATAATAAAGTGTGTTTGCTACTTGTTAATTTACATAACTTGTGTCTATAAAGTATGCCTATAACACATCGTTAAATTTTTAGTGATACTAACACTAGTAATGAAGATATGTGCCTTGTTGATAGTGCAACTACACCCATAATTCTCAAGAATAAAATATATTTCTCTAATTTAGTGAATCGAAAGACTGATGTCAGTACTATATCTGGAACCTCGGAAATAATTGAAGGCTCCAGAAGAGTCAATGCTTTGTTATATGGAGGAACAATATTGCACATCAATAATGCATTATATTCCCACAATTATCAAAGAAATTTATTAAGTTTCAAAGATATTCTCCTAAATGAATACCACATTGAAAGAGGAGATGATAGAAGTATTGCATATCTTTATATTATAAAACATAATTCGGACAGAAAATGTGTAATGGAAAAACTACTGGGTTTTTTCCTCGGTCTTGTAATACACTTATATTAGTACAATTGAAGCACATACCATTGTAAACCAGAAATTTACAAATCACACTTAAGCGTGCTGTTGGTAAAATTGATTGGGTCATCTCAAGTGTATTATAATGCGAGAACTAGTTTTGAAGAA